>SJYA01001356.1:86482-116262 GCA_006410615.1 Neotragus moschatus | reverse complement strand
ATTTGTAAATAACATATATTTCCCTTTAAATTCAGCATCAAAGAAGGCAGACACATTGCTTGCAATCTTCACACTTGTAGAAATAATATCTCCAGTTATGAGAAAAAGAGTCAGAAATTCATTTTCATATCATCCTATTTAAGAGTCACTCCAAAAGAAGAAAAGCAAACAGAACCCACTGCAGAAAGAAAAAAGATATATTGATTTTATTCAGGGTCATAGACCAATTTTAAGGGTCATATTTTCTTATTATTCCATCAATTAACAAGATGGGAATTAAAATCTCCAATTATAATTTTGAATTTGTCTATTTCTCCTTGAAATTATGTTAGTTTTTGCTTCATTATTTCGAAGATCTGTTATGTCCTCTTGGTTGAGCACTTTTTCATTGTCCCTGTTAATATTCTTCATCAGATTTTTGCTCACTGGGAATCTTTGCAATGGCAGCATAAAATTCCCTGCCCAGAGGAACAGCAATATTCCAGTAATCTTCACCCCTCCCTCCCCTGCCCTGGCTTATAGATAGCTGCCTTTTCATTGTGCCCTTACATAGCTTCTCTATGCGTGAAAGTGAAAGTTGTTCAGTCATATCTGACTCTTTGTGACCCTATGGACTATACAGTCCAAGGATTTCTCCAGGCCATAATACTGGAGTGGGTAGCCTTTCCCTTCTCCAGGGGATCTTCCCAACCCAGGGATTGAACGCAGGTCTTCCGCATTGCAGGCAGATTCTTTATCAGTTGAACCACAGGGGTTGCATGGAGAGAATTCTGGTGTCTCTTTTCTCTAAGAACACCAACCCTGTGGACTTGTTAAATGAAACCCTCAGGGCTTCATTTAACCTTAATTACCTCCCCAAAGGTCATAGCTTCAAATATAGTCACATTAGGAGGCAGGGCTTCATCCTGTGAAGTTTTAGTTGGGGTAGAGGAGGACTGTTCAGTCCATCTCCAGCAAAGGTCCATCTAGGCAAAGCTATGGTTTTTTCCAGTAGTCATGAATATATGTGAAAGTTGGACCATAAAGACATCCGAGCACCGAAGAATTAGACTCTTGAGAGTCTCTTGGACTGCAAGGAGATCCAACTAGTCTATCCTAAAGGAAATCAGTCCTTCATTGGAAGGACTGATGTTGAAGCTGAAACTCCAATACTTTGACCACCTGATCCGAAGAACTGACTCACTAGAAAAGATCCTGCTGCTGGGAAAGATTGAAGGCAAGAGAAGGGGACGACAGAGGATGAGATGGTTGAATGGCATCACTGACGCGATGGACATTGAATTGAGTAAGCTCTGGGAGTTGGTGATGGACAGGGAAGCCTGGCGTGCTGCAGTCAGGAGCAAAGAGTTGGACACGATTGAGCAACTGAACTGAACTGAACATCTTCCCATATGTGCAGTCTCACATTTGTTATTTTTGGTGTTGATGGGCCATCTGCCATGGCAACACTAAATTACTCAAATTCCCTGAATTTCTAACATTTTTTCCTCCATGCAGACATTCATGTTTTAGTTTTGCTAAGTTCTTCCTGCTTCTCTATCTGGCAAACCTGCAGGTCAATCTCTTTTCCGAGGACTTTTCTTTCTTCAGGAAGAATGAGCGTAGCCTCATACATAACCTCCAATACAGCATTATAACATTAAACTTTAATTGATGGGAGATGCTCAATGCATATTAATATTTTTGAAAAATGAATTATACTAACATTTTTACAAGATCTCTCACCTGGAGGTGGTAGGGGGAGGTCCTGGGATGGATTTCTTTATTCTACAGCTACTACTCTAGTAGGCAAGACTCAAGACTCCAGCCTCCATGACCTGTGGGTTCCAAAGGGTGGATTCGAACAGTTGGTAATAAAATGAGTACACAAGAAACCACCTGAGGCAAGATGGCGCATCAAGATTAGGAGGCTGATCTTCCTAGCCCTGCACACAACCTATTCTTGTCAGCAACCCCATCTCTGAACCAGTTATAAAATTCCTCATCAAATCCTCCCTGGCTGAGACACAAATTATCAAGGCAAGAACCTGCTTTCCCCCTTCACCTGGTAATAAAGCAATAAAGCTATCCTTTTCTACTTCACCCAAAGTTCTGTCTCTGAGATTCAGTTCAGCTCCAGTGCAGAGAGGCTGAGCTTTCAGCATCAATATGAAGATAGTTCTCTAGAAAGTTGTATTCATGGATTACTGTTAGGCAGTCAAGTCTTTCCTCCCAACTTTAAGGGATTACCTAAAGTAAGGGATAGGTGTTCCTGTCTCAGACTTTCAGGCAGAAATTTAATTTGAAGAACCAACTGATAATAAACATTAATATTTTGAAGTCCATATATTTGAAATCTGTGTAAGTGATGGCTACATAGGGGAAAATATTTTGTTTAAAATTAAGAAAAACTGGCATGCCTGGGAAACCCAGGACTCCCTAAGTGATGTGGGACTCTCTCCAGGATGACATATAAATTCATCACACCAGTCAGCAAATCTGCCTGTTTTCTCCCTGGACTCAAAGTTCATTTGCTTTCAGGCCATGGGCTCACCCACAGTTACTAATAATTGGAACATATTGTCCAGGAAAGTCTAGTTGCTATGCTTCCCACTAATAAAAGGAATTGTCCAGTGAACTTGATAACCTCTTGCTTTTCTCATAATAATTTAACTGATCCTGTACCTACAGGGGTGATATTATTGTCTGAAATAGGCAGTCTGAGCTTAGAAAATTTCAGTACTAGCTATGTGTATATGTGTGTGTGAGCTTAGTCATGTCCGACTCTTTGCAGCCCCATAGACTCTAGACTGCCAGGCTCCCCTGTCTATGGAATTTTCCAGGGAAGAATATTGGAGTGGGTTGCTATTTCCTACTCCAGGGTATCTTCCCAAACCAGGGACTGAACCTGCGACTCTTAATGTCTCCTGCATTGGTAGGTGGGTTCTTTACCACTAGTACCACCTGGAAGGCAAAGGTATTATCCTGTTGTTGTTTTTCTTATTTGTAAAACAGGGACTCACCTCTTAGGATCACTGGCAAGATTAAATGAATACATGTAAAATACTCAAATCAGTGCCTGGCATTTAGTAAATACTCAAATGTTAGTTACTATATTCACTATTATTAAACTGTCACTTGGTTCAAATTAGTCCTTAAGAATACTCCATTAAATGAGCTGTTAGTCTCAGAATTCCACACTGATATCAAAGATTACAACCAACCAGTTATGCTTACCCTCCTTATGAAGGATGCCTTAAAATGTTGTGATCTAAGAGAACTTCTCTACTGCTGGAGGTTTACGTATGATCCAAACTAGATATCTGATCCAATTGCTTTGGAACATAAAATGAGTCAAGTTAAAAAAAAAATGGGCATGGGGTAGAAAGCTCTGCAGATAACTATCCAACCCCAAGTCATTGTTCAATACCCAATTATTGTTCTTTCAGAGTTGCAGATGTTAACACTGCTCTTAGGATTTAAATTTCTTCAGAAAGAATAGTAGATAACCTTTTCTGAACCAACACACAGTAACATCAGATTTCTAGAAGTCATACATAAATAAACTATGTGAACACTAGACCTGCAACCGGTCTTTTGCTTGGTGTAATCTTGAAGCCTGTAAATTTCCTTGACCATAGACTTGGGAACTGTTCTTGGCTTCTAGCTGTGATTTGGTGAGATGTCTGTGACAATCAACGTAGACAGAACTTATCTTATTTTTCCTTCCTCCTCTGTATCGACAAAACAATGTTATCAAGTAGTTTTACTTGGGATGGTCACAAGAACTTGGGAACATTGCACTTCAGCCTTAAATGTCAGCAGAATTCAGCCACTTTCCCCACTTGCTATTAATGACTACTCACTCCTTCCAAGCACTTGCTAAAATCTTGTGATCAACCTTCACTCCAATGCCTATGTGTCAGGTCCACTTTACCAGAAATACTGTGGCTCTCCTTTAAAAAAAATGGCCAGAAACCTATTACAACCTATAATCTCCACTTCTATCCATGATGTAAGCCATTGTGACACCTCACCTTAATTATTACAGTACTCACTTATCTATGGTTGTGCTGGGTCTTAGTTGTGATGAGTCGGGGCTACTCTTGGTTGTGGTGCATGGGCTTCTCACTGTGGTGGCTTTTGCTGTTGTGGAGCAAGGGCTCTGGAGCATGGGCTCAATAGCCTTAGCTGCCCATGGCATGTGGAATTTTCCCAGACCAGGGACTGAACCCGTGTCTCCTGCATTAGTAGGCAGATTCTTAACTAGTGGATCTCCAGGAAGTCCCGTAATACTTTTAACTCATCTCGCGGTTTCCACCCTTGTCCACATTATGGTCTTTGTCTCAACACAGTTGGCAATATGATTCTTTTAAAAAGTCTTACCAGGTTACTCTTCTGTCCAAATCCTTTGGCTCTGTATCTTGCTCAGGGGAAAAGCCAAGTCTTTCACAAAAATCCTGTGTGATCTTGAGCTTCTCACTCCTTCACCAGCCTTCCTCACTTTTCTCCTCTTACCTCTTCTCTTGTGACCTCCCTGGGCCACGAATGCTCTTCCTTTCCTTTCTCACTCAACGGTCACCTCAGTGAGGCCTGGCCTATCTTATTTAGTTGTGCACAGGCCCACACATCCCCTTCAAGCATCTCCCATTCCACACTNGGTTTACGTATGATCCAAACTAGATATCTGATCCAATTGCTTTGGAACATAAAATGAGTCAAGTTAAAAAAAAAATGGGCATGGGGTAGAAAGCTCTGCAGATAACTATCCAACCCCAAGTCATTGTTCAATACCCAATTATTGTTCTTTCAGAGTTGCAGATGTTAACACTGCTCTTAGGATTTAAATTTCTTCAGAAAGAATAGTAGATAACCTTTTCTGAACCAACACACAGTAACATCAGATTTCTAGAAGTCATACATAAATAAACTATGTGAACACTAGACCTGCAACAGGTCTTTTGCTTGGTGTAATCTTGAAGCCTGTAAATTTCCTTGACCATAGACTTGGGAACTGTTCTTGGCTTCTAGCTGTGATTTGGTGAGATGTCTGTGACAATCAACGTAGACAGAACTTATCTTATTTTTCCTTCCTCCTCTGTATCGACAAAACAATGTTATCAAGTAGTTTTACTTGGGATGGTCACAAGAACTTGGGAACATTGCACTTCAGCCTTAAATGTCAGCAGAATTCAGCCACTTTCCCCACTTGCTATTAATGACTACTCACTCCTTCCAAGCACTTGCTAAAATCTTGTGATCAACCTTTACTCCAATGCCTATGTGTCAGGTCCACTTTACCAGAAATACTGTGGCTCTCCTTTAAAAAAAATGGCCAGAAACCTATTACAACCTATAGTCTCCACTTCTATCCATGATGTAAGCCACTGTGACACCTCACCTTAATTATTACAGTACTCACTTATCTATGGTTGTATTGGGTCTTAGTTGTGATGAGTCGGGGCTACTCTTGGTTGTGGTGCATGGGCTTCTCACTATGGTGGCTTTTGCTGTTGTGGAGCAAGGGCTCTGGAGCATGGGCTCAATAGCCTTAGCTGCCCACGGCATGTGGAATTTTCCCAGACCAGGGATTGAACCCGTGTCTCCTGCATTAGTAGGCAGATTCTTAACTAGTGGATCTCCAGGAAGTCCCGTAATACTTTTAACTCATCTTGCGGTTTCCACCCTTGTCCACATTATGGTCTTTGTCTCAACACAGTTGGCAATATGATTCTTTTAAAAAGTCTTACCAGGTTACTCTTCTGTCCAAATCCTTTGGCTCTGTATCTTGCTCAGGGGAAAAGCCAAGTCTTTCACAAAAATCCTGTGTGATCTTGAGCTTCTCACTCCTTCACCAGCCTTCCTCACTTTTCTCCTCTTACCTCTTCTCTTGTGACCTCCCTGGGCCACGAATGCTCTTCCTTTCCTTTCTCACTCAACGGTCACCTCAGTGAGGCCTGGCCTATCTTATTTAGTTGTGCACAGGCCCACACACCCCCTTCAAGCATCTCCCATTCCACACTCTGGGGTTCTCTAGAGGATTTATCACTGTCTAATGTGGAAGTTCCTAAAATGTGACTCCAGAACTTTCAAATTCCTGTGGTGATGCTGATGGGGTCCAGTGACCACACTTTAGGGGAATCTTCCTCCTAGACTCAATCTTTCTGATAGGAGTAGGGGTAGACTACTCAAACTTGAGGGGCCACAAGATTACCAAAAGTGTTTCTTTCAAATGCGACTGGTTGAATATAATATATGATATTCTTTTTTTTTATTAAGTGTATCTATTTCCTCCCTATTAGAATACAACTCTGAGGCAGGGATTTTGTTCGTTTTCTGCTGTTTCCTCACGCAAAGAACAATACCAGGCACATAGTAGCTGCTCAACAAATACATGCTGATTGACCAAATGAAAACTACTTAACCCTAGTGATATGTCAGAAAATTTTTCTCCTGTCAGATTTTATATGCAGAATCACAAAGTTGAAAAACCTTTATAGATCAATCTCTCCCTGCAAGAAAGCATTTTAAAGTAATGAGCTGCAGAGACAACTGGGATTTCCTGATATTCAGGAAATTAATTATCAATTTACATTATTATTGCAACATTAATGTTGGTAACAATAAACATTTATGGAATGCCACCATTTGCTGAGTATTTCATGTGTAGTATTTCACTTTTCATACTGACCCAAGGTGGCTAGTGGTGTCACCTCCATTTTACAGACAGGAGTTGCTATGACAAAGCCCACTTCTCTATGGTTTTCATAGCATCTTCTCCTCTCCATGTGCTCTCCCAACTGGGCGCAACAGGTAGTGTGTGAAAGGGGAGGAGACAGTTTTCTTCCCAGTGGCCAGACATGTTAGGATCTGAACTAAATTTGCTGAGGTATATTTTACATCTATCTTTTATAACATAAAAGATCATCCAAGTCATTTTTCTATTTCAATAAAGTTCCAAAGAGCTGTATCAGAACCCTGGAATTGCAGATGCAAATGCTGAACTCTACAAATGTTATAAGAATTTAGCTGTGAAAGACATGAAGATATTTTTCAGGAGGCTTGTTTTTTGGGGGCTTGTTTGTATAATAATTTAAAACTGTTTATTCTGCATATTCATTCTATCAAACTCTATACAATAGCACTACACTTATGCAAAGAAAAACAGAAAGATATTATGAGTTAATGATTCGTTTTCTTCCAAATAGACTGTTAGAACAGGGGTCAGCAAACTTTTCCATAAAGGAGTAAGTAGTATGTATTTTAGACTGACAGGCCGTATAATTCTGCAGCCATGGAAAGCAACCAAGCACAAAATATAAATAGATATAATTCAGTTTCAATAAAACTTTATTTATACAAGTGGCCAGCCCACAGACCACAGTTTGCTGACCCCTATGTTAAAAGATTCCAAGTATTAGTGTAATGAATGAAATACATCAGGTATATTTCAGGTAAATCTGCCAAATTTCTCTCATTTTAAAAACTGTCTGACTTTAAAAATGTGACAATTTCAGCATGCAAAAATGATATCTGGCTCTGCAATAAGTCAAACTAGTTAAAAGAAACCTTGTATTTATTTTTTACACAGCACAAATGCAGGTGACACAGTAAGTTCATAATTCCCCACAAAAAAACTTATAAACTCAACAACTGAGAATCATGTTCTTATAATCTGCATCATTCATAGCTATATACTCTATGGAATCCATTCCATAGCAGCAGAGAACCTTAACTCTAAAGCACCAAGTTTCTAGGCATTACTACAAACATCTTGTTTTCATTCTCTAATACATGCAGTCAAACTGCCTAGGAAGCAAATACCAATTCACCTTAAGTGTCAATGGGTAAGGGGAAACAGTTGAGCAACCAACATTATTCTTACATCTAGAACTGATGCTACCTCTTTACTTATTTTTTCCTTTCATGAACATTTTATTTTTTAGTGTAGCTCCATTTGAGTATAAATTGAAATTTGAATATAATCTCTTTCAGATTCATCTAACAGTTGAGAACATTCATATCTGTTTAATCCTGAGGAAAACAGAAATATGATCTCTCATCTAGAATATTCTGGCAGTCTTTATTGAAAGTTAAGTTCAGAATTTTATAGCAAAGTGATTATGGTCTTTTTGTTCAAATTATAGATTATAAGATTCCTTCATTTATTTAGATTAAGATTCAAAGCTAATTCCCAATACATTTTATAGAAGTGTTTTCACGTTTTGAACAAGCAGGGTTCAGTGGGCATTTATAGGACCTTGCTCACATTAGAGAGCTATACACTCAGAGACTACTGGATCCACTAAGTGGACAATGAAAACTGGTTGAGGCTGCGGATGAATACTTCAATAGGAATCTGATACACAGACACAGATTTCATTGTTAAAGTCAATGGAACTGAAGTCTTCCTTAAAACTGTGCTCCTGATAGGCTGAAGATAGAGTAGTGGACTGTTAGTTCTTTAAGCCAAAAATGCACGGATGTTGTACAAAGGCTTCATTCTCTGCCTGTAGTCAGTAACTTGAGGGCCTTCTGCAGATTCTGCACTGCAGTGCTGACATCTTCATACTGCAAAGCACTGCCAGCATACTTGCAGTATTTCTGAGCCCTAGCAAAGTCCTCTGGTGTTAGTCGGATATCTCCTAAGAGAAAAACAGAGTGATGAAAACATTTATAAAGAATATAAAGTGTTATTTAGGTTAGGTAAATGCTTACACTCAAGATTACAGAAAATGTTTAAGTTTATATAAAAATATGAAGGTCTTTCCCCAACCCTTAGTTGTATCTGAATAAATTTTCTTTATGCTTTTAAATTTAATTATTAATATAAACTATACATATGCCAATGCATAATGACTTATATGAGCAAGATTTTCTTTCCAGAAGTCATAAACTGGAAGCCTTTATATACTGGCAAATTAACTGCAAAAAATTATATACTCATATTCTGTATAAAACAAGGAAAGCAGCTTTGCTATTTATGTCAGAATTGCTGAGACTCTCTTTTTATGGAACAATACACACAGTCTAAGACATTCAAACCTCATTTGAACTAGAATATACATATAAATAAAAAACTAAGTACTTTATGCAAATATTACATACATTATCTAAATTTTTTTAAGCATGTAAAGGGTTAAGGATTAACTAAAACATGTCATTAAACTACACAATCAAACCTAATCAAACCTTATTAGTTCTTTGTTTAAAATTGATTCTCATCAATTTTAGATAGATACACATATGTTTAACATGGATAGACCCAGCCAAATAATTTGGGTAAAAAAAAAAATACTGAAAATATTTAATCTAAGATTTAGATTTGAATATATATTTCTAAAAGTGAAATTAAAAACTGACTTTGTGTCTTATCTTTGGGAATAAATATCATTCTCTTTAGGAATTTTTATGAGGACTCTTAAGAACTGATCAGAAGGTTAGGGGTACAGAATACGAAGAAAAGATAATATATTTTGATTCCCTTTCTAAATGAACATATATAATTGCTTTTCTTTTAGTTGCTTTTAATTTTGCCAGAAAATAAAGTATAAAATGAAAACTTTGACATTTGAAGTCCTACTTCAAAGTATGTAGCAGTTCTAGTACTCTGATACTAAATTCTTATCCAAATTAACATTTTCTAAAATTTTCAAAAAAGAATGCTGAATTAATATATCCTAAAGTTTCTAATCCAGTTTTCAGGCAGTTGTGTTGAATAACTTCAATGAATGACTATAAAAAAGCCATATTTACTTTATTTCCCACTTAAAAAAATTCAGAGGAAGAGATGGTCAGATATCATCACTGATGAATAGACATGATTTTGAGCAAACTCTAGGAGACAGTGAAGGACAGGGAAACCTGGCATGCTGCAGTCCATGGGGTTGAAAAGAGTCAAACATGACTTAACGACTGAACAACAGTCCTCTGTCAAGATCAGATAAATCAACCTTGGAAAGGCATAGTTTTATCAATTGGGTATACAGGGATTTCTCTTTAAACCAAATAATGATTTTGTTTTCTCTAGGTTATTTCCCTAACTCCAAATGATAATCTTATACCACTGTTTCTTGATTTATAAGTTCTTCAGTTCAGTTCAGTCACTCAGTCGTGTCTGACTCTTTGCAAGCACATGGACTGCAGCACAATAGGCTTCCCTGTCCATCACCAACTCCTGGAGTTGACTCAAACTCATGTCCACTGAGTTGGTGATGCCGTCCAACCATCTCATCCTCTGTCCTCCCTTTTCTCCTCCAGCCTTCTATCTTTCCCAGCTTCAGGGTCTTTTCCAATGAGTCAGTTCTTTGCATCAGGTGGCCAAAGTATTGGAACTTCAGCATCAGTCCTTCCAATGAATATTCAGGACTGACTTCCTTTAGGATTGACTGGTTTGATCTTGCAGTCCAAGGGACTCTCAAGTCTTCTCCAAAACCACAGTTCAAAAGCACCAATTCTTTGGTGTCCAGCTTTCTTTACAATCTAACTCTCACATCCACACACGACTACTGGAAAAAACCATAGCTTTAACTAGATGGATCTTTGTTGGCAATGTCTCTGCTTTTTAATAAGCTGTCCAGGTTGGTCAAAGCTTTTCTTCCAAGGGACAAGCATCTTTTAATTTCATGGCTGCAGTCACCATCTGCAGTGATTTTTTGGAGCCTAAGAAAATAAAGTCTCTCACTGCTTCCATTGTTTTCCTATTTATTTGCAGTGAAGAGATGGGACTGGATGCCGTGATCTTAGTTTTCTGAATGTTGAGTACTGAGCCAGTTTTTTTCACTCTCCTCTTTCACTTTCATCAAGAGCTTTAGTTTCTCTTTGCATTATGCCACAAGGTTGGTGTTATTTGCATATCTGAGGTTATTGATATTTCTCCCAGCAATTTTGATTCCAGCCTGAGCTTCATCTATCCCAGCATATCCCATGATGTACTCTGCATATAAGTTATATAAACAGAGTGACAACATACAGCCTCGACGTATTCCTTTCCCAATTTGGAACCAGTCTGTTGTTCCATGTCCAGTTTTTCCTATTGCTTCTTGATCTGCATACAGATTTCTCAGGAGGCACGTAAGGTGGTCTGATATTCCCATCTCTTTCAGAATTTTCCACAGTTTGTTGTGATCCACACAGTCAAAGGCTTTGGTAGTCAATGAAGCAGAAATAGATGTTTTTCTGGAATTCTCTTGTTTCTTCTATGATCTAGTGGATGTTGGCAATTTGATCTCTGGTTCCTCTGCCTTTTCTATATCCAGCTGAACATATGGAAGTTCTTGGTTTATGAACTGTTGAAACCTAGCTTGGAGAATTTAGAGCATTACTTTGCTAGCGTGTGAGATGAGTGCAATTGTGNCTCCTAAATTTACTATTTTTTTTCAAGTTGTTTAGTTGCTTACTTCTGCCTTATTTCATCAACTCTAGAAAAAATTTCAACACTTCACTTTTGGACACTTCCCCTAAATAGAGCCTTCTTTTATTCCACCTTTCAATCTCTTGAAATACCTCTCTCTACCTTCAACTTGTCAGTGTTGATTTATATTGTCTTGAATAAAATACTGTTTGTGATAAGCCTATGCCATTTCAAGGGGAATGTTCTTTGTGTCCAAGTCAAACAAAATCCCTTTTCCTATATTTCATAATTCTATTATTGTTCAAAATCATGGCATATTTCAGTTTCCTTCTTACTTGAAATTTCTTGTACNTGTCAGTGTTGATTTATATTGTCTTGAATAAAATACTGTTTGTGATAAGCCTATGCCATTTCAAGGGGAATGTTCTTTGTGTCCAAGTCAAACAAAATCCCTTTTCCTATATTTCATAATTCTATTATTGTTCAAAATCATGGCATATTTCAGTTTCCTTCTTACTTGAAATTTCTTGTACAATTTAAAATGTTTTCTTGGATATTTTCGTTCTTCTTGGCAGACAAATTCTATGGCTTCTTATCCATTTGTTTTTTTTTCACATTCTACAGCTCTTTATTGTATATATTGCATGGAATCCACTTCAGTTTTCTTAAAGGAGGTTTAAGAAATTGGTTTTCTAATTTTAGAGCAACTGCTTTTCAAGCCTATGGAAAAGTTGTCACTGGAGTTTTTTCTGTTAGGTGACATAAGATTAATTCCACCATTTCTTATATCTCATATTTCTTTTTTTGGTTATCACTCTTCTCTTGATGGAGTATATCCTCTGGTAACTTCTTTAGAAATGGTATGTGGTAAGTGAAACTTCAGATCCTTACATATTTAACAATATTTATTCTGCATTCACGGAGAAGGCAATGGCATCCCATTCCAGTACTCCTGCCTGTAAAATCCCATGGACAGAGAGGCCTGGAAGGCTGCAGTCCATGGGGTCACTGAGGGTCGGACATGACTGAGCAACTTCACTTTCACTTTTCACTTTCATGCATTGGAGAAGGAAATGGCAACCCACTCCAGTGTCTTGTCTGGAGAACCCCAGGGATGGGGGAGCCTGGGGGGCTGCCATCTATAGGGTCACACAGAGTCAGACATGACTGAAGTGACTTAGCAGCAGCAGCAGCATTCTGCATTCATACCTGACAGTTTGGTTGGGTAAGATGGCAGACTTAGCATATGCAATTTTTTCTTCTGAAACCATATTAAAATGATAAGGCAAAACACAAGGAAATAAATCCTAAAATTGAAGGAAAAGCAGTGAAGTCAAACATTGTAAAAACTGGAACAGGTAACTGGCAAGAGATTTAAGACATTTCTAGAAAACTAGAAATTAAATGGAGGTATGCCGTTAGATGGGCTTCCCTGATGGTTCAGAGAGTAAAGAATCTGCCTGCAATGCAGAAGACTTGGCTTTGATCCTATGTCAGGAAGATCTCCTGGAGAAGCAAATGACAACCCATTCTAGTATCCTCGCCTGGAGAATTCCATGGACAGAGGAGACTCGTGGGCTATAGTCCATGGAGTTGCAAAGAGTCATACACAACTGAGTGGCTAACACACATGCTGTTAGATAAGAGTGGAAAAACATTCCAATTCAAAACATGTTTATAGGAGGGCTTTATGTGGAGCTTACCTAGAGAAACTTCAGAGATGGTCTAGCTATATGAGGAGCGGGGTTAGGGGTCTTTACCCCATCAGTCTAACCTTCCTCACGCTATCACCCTCTGCATACATGCACATCCTTAGCCCTACTGCATTCCCATCTCTCACACGACACCTTAGGTTAAAAAGATAGAGAATGTCTCTCTAAAATCATGGAATTAACCTCCTAGATAGAGCTAGGACTGACAAGGTATGTGTGGTACACCCCTTGCCATTCCCCTCCAAGAAAAAAATCTCTTCATCCATGGCTGAGATGCAGGAGGAAGCTGAATAGCCTGTTTTCACAAGGGAGAACAGAAAAATCAAGTGGGAAAACAGACCTGCAGACATAACATCAGGGGAAATTCAATGACAGCTACTGAAAGTAACCAATCAAGGTCTTCATCTTACATACAGAAGGACTAATCTCATCAGACATATGAAGAAAATTCTGAAAAAGACTAAATTAAACAAACAGAACAACCAAGTTGTTCTGTTTCTTTCCAGAAAAGCTAGAAAGATTGGAATTAATAAAATAATCACTTAGCCTATTAACCAATCAATCAAAATAATAATCCTCAGAGACGTCTATCTTCAACTATGGTTAGTTTCTCTCTTCTTAGATAACCTACTAACTCAGCGCAGGTAAAGAAGATTGTAATCAAATCACGAGGTAATCTTGAATTAACCTAACAGAAGCTTCCACAGAAGCTTTGGTTACATGTTTGTACCACTATACCCAGCAGTACATAAAAGAGAGGAATTGTTAAAAAAAAAAAGGGGGGGGTGGAATGCCTTTGGATTTAAATATTTTTGATCTAAGAAATAATCCTGGTTTATTGGAGAATTTGGTGAATAAAGGCATTTAAAGAAGTGTATTTCAAATTACCTAGACATTCAAATACAGTCATCCCAAGATAAAAGCATAAAACAATGACCCCAAATAGGAGATACACTATAGCTCATAAAATAGCTGACTTACCCTGGGAAACTGTATTGAACAGTGCAGGATCAATGGCTGGAATAGTCTGTGGAGTAGGCTGGATAGTATTACTTGTTACACCTGCAAATCAGAAAACCACAAATGAGTACAGAAGTGTTACATCCTCAATCCTCTTAATTATATACTAGGAAAGCACTCAGAGAATCATGGAAGAATCTCATTACTTCACTTAATTAGTTTCCTGAAATTTCAATGGTCTGTAATTTGATATACATCTTATTTGATGTTGGAGGCTAGTATAGGAAATATGCAGAAAAATATATTTGAGCATTTACATAGATGTATTATGAGCTAATATATATTCTTATATTTTGCATTTTCTATCACATCTACTTCTTCAAGGTGCTTCTCAATAAAGCTTACCATGTATCTGCAGAAGTAACAGATTCTCTTCCTACCTTTTAATTTCTTAAATAATGAATAATTTTGAGGACAAGACAGGATATAATTATGACTTAGTTTAACTTATGGAATGAGTCCCATTTCATCTCTGTCAATGAAATTTACAAATTATATATTCCAATTTTCCAGTTTATATGTTTTTAAGATAATGTTTTACACACCCAAGAAGCAATCAGTTATGACTTCCTATTAGAACTTGTCATGACTAACATATTCAGTGGATAACTAGCATTCTTGATTAATGCTAAGTAATATACTAAAGACTTAATCATTTAAAAATTAACATAAACTGTTGAAACTTCCAAAGAGTTTCAATTAATAAAAATTATTCAATTAGCAAGATGGATTCAATCAACAAGAAAGCAAATGAAGAAGAAAAGCTGATTACTCTCAATCAACAGACTCAAATGGAAACCAGGATTCTTCTGCCCTAAGCTAAGAGGTTCAATCTGAACAGGCAATGTGTAGTAGGGGGCTTCCCAGGTGGCTCAGTAGTAAAGAATCTGACTGCCAAGTAGCAGATGAGAGTTCGATCCCTGGGTTGGGAAGATCCCCTGGAGAAGGAAATGACAACCCATTACAGTATTCTTGCCTAGAAAATTCCATGGACAGAGGAGCCTGGCTTGCTATAGTCCATGTGGTTGCAAACAGTAAGACTATAACTTGGTGACTAAACAGCAGTAGCGTAAAGTAGGAAAGACACTAGGACAACAAGAAAGGAACAGAAGAGAGAGAGAAAACACACTGGGAAGTTTTTAGGGGCAATGAGAGTTCCAGAGCTATGGTCTGACTTAAGTTCTCAAATATATTCTGCAGGTACGAATTTTACTTGAAAGACTTCTTGACTTTGAAGGACCTTATTATTTCCCATCCAAAGGAAAAACAGTTTAAATACATACTATTTTATATCATTCAATTTTGTTTTGGCAAACTAGTTTCACTTTCACAGCCTTGGTGCTATTTTTATTAAGTCATACAAATTTTGGTTTTTAACTAAAAATGGAACAAAAATTTCCAAAGTATGAAGGGGTATGGATGAAAAGTACAAATTTTAAATAGCCAAAAAACAAACAAATAAACAAACCCCCAAAAAGGGTGGAAAAAAGTGAAAAGATTTCCTCTCATTCTATTCCACTTAAGGGTTATCACTATTTCTAGGGCATCCTTCTATTCATATAAAAATATGTGTATTTTCAGAACAGTGTATGCATGTATAAAAAAGAAATGCAGTTTGCTAAGAAATCTGTGTTCTTGCCTAAGTCAAAATCTTCTGGTCAAACTCCTCACTCTGTGGAGAACGCATACTTCAGCATGTGTTACTAATATATTAATATTTTGCTAATGGTAATATGTCTGCATACTGTACTGTTCTGTGCATTTTTCACATAATATGCCTTAGCAATAATTCCAGATTAAAATATATAAACCTGCCTTGTTCTTTTTAATGGGTATATATAGTAGTGTTCCATTACATACATGAACACACATTTTATAATGCTACCCATCAATGAGGACATTTAGGTTGTTTCCAATCTTCTGCTATAGCTAATACTAACAAACAATCTTATATAGAGTGTACATATATATGTATGAATTTATTTATAAGAAAAATTATATAACTACAAAATCNCAGTAGTGTTCCATTACATACATGAACACACATTTTATAATGCTACCCATCAATGAGGACATTTAGGTTGTTTCCAATCTTCTGCTATAGCTAATACTAACAAACAATCTTATATAGAGTATACATATATATGTATGAATTTATTTATAAGAAAAATTATATAACTACAAAATCAAGAGACATACAAATTTAAATTGACCAATTCAACAACTATGTTTTGCTTGATTTAAAAAAATATGCATATGTGTGTGTGCTTAGTAGCTCAGTCCTGTTCAACTCTTTTCAGCCCCAGGGACTATAGCCCACCAGGCTCCTCTGTCCATGGACTTTTCCAGGCAAGAATACTGGAGTGGGTTGCCATTTTCTCCTCCATGGGATCTTCCTGACCCAGGGATCAAATCCATGTCTCCTGGGTCTCCTGCACTGGCAGGGTGATTCTTTACCACTATGCCACCTGGGAAGGCCCTAACAAAATTTATTAAGTTATAAATATATGACATAATTCTCCCATGAAACTTGAACTTTCAAAGGCAAATAATTATACAATATAGTGTTTTTTTTTAAACTTAGAATGCAAGATTCAACAGGGCTCTTTAGAAACTATCTAATGAAGTACAGGCAGTTGAAGCAGCTGAGCATAAAAACACAGGTAGGTGACTACATATATTTTTCACACAGATCTTTAGGAAACAAAGGGTAAGTGGACAACTCTTCACAGATAATCTGATATCAATGTCATTTATTACTAAGTAATTTGTGTTTCTGAGTACATTAAAATCCTCCTAACAAACTCCTTTCTCTATGGAGAAGGCAAGGTTTCCTTGGTCAGCATCCTGCATTAATTTTTAAATGCTTCCTTGCACATCTCCAGACGATTAAGTAGGCAATATTACTGAACAAGAACAAAAGAGAATTTACAGAGATAATCTATTATGTATTATGTGTGTGTGTGTGTAAGTCACTTCGGTCATATCCGACTTTTTGTGACTCCATGGACTGTAGACTGCCAGGCTCATCTGTCCAGGGGATTCTCCAGGTAAGAATACTGGAGTGGGTTGCCATTTCCTCCTCCAAGGGATCTTCCCGACACTGGGATCGAACCTGCATCTCTTATGTCTCCTGCATTGGCATGTGGGTTTTATACCACTAGCATCACCTGGGAAGACCATTATGCATTATAATAAAATTTTATTTGAGTGATACTAAAAAAAGAAAAACCCACAAAGAGTCAGCATTATTAAGAACCCTGAAAAGTCATTCAACCAAAGCTTGAACTGACAGTATAGGCTGCTCAACAAGTCTTATGCAGCAGTGAGAAGACATGGCTTCTCATCTGTCTCCCTGTACAGGGACCAAGGCCTATGTTCTTGGCAGTTACCATGACATGTTTCTGTGGGGGCCTAGCACAGAGGCTCAACTAAGTGTATAAATACCAGTTAAATCAATAAGAATGGTTTTTAGTTTATGTTAATTTATCCTTTTAAAATGCCCTAAGCTACTTATTTTTCCTTCTTCAATTTGTAAAGGTTTCATTTGTTATTTTGCAAATTGGCTGTAGCCTGTTATACTACAATATGTTGGAGTGATGTCACCATAAAAACAATCCTGGGGAAGGCAGAAGTGTGTTGGAAATGTCTATCACTTAACAAAAAAGAAATGTTAACAAGTAACTTCTGCCTAATTTTTTTTAGCAGATGGTTTTTACACAGCCTATTTGATGAGATTATATACATTCAAAATTTAAATGCTTTATGACTTCTAATTAAGTACTAAGTTGTTCTTCTGACTGCATGGTGTGGGAATTCTAGAAAAAGAGAAACGAGTGTTGGTAAGAAAACTTGAGAAGATGATGCAAGAAGTATAATTACACAGAACCCTGAATGGGAGTAACATTTTAAGAGACAGTGAAAGAGAAAGACATGAAAACTATGAGGAGCGTTATAAGCAAATGTAGGAACACTGGGGTGAGTAAACTTCAGAATAATCATGGAAAATAGTTCTGACAGAAACAGTCAGGGCAGAATACAAAACAGTTTGAAGGCTGGACAGCAGAGCTCAAATGCAGGTCTTCTGCTGCTTAAAAGAACAAAATAAAAGAGCTAAGGTTTTGATCTAGATATGAGGTGAGCTGCCTTTATAATTAAAAGGTTTGCACTAATTCTAAACTAATTTTTCATCTACTTAGATTTACTACTGAGATGTTCTTCCTCAATATTTACAGACTGTGGAAAGCATATTTCAAGAGAAGGAGAAAACGGTAGGCTGTATGACCTCTATTTGATAGTACACAGCGGTAAAAGCACAAAGAGCCAAACACTTGGCTGTTTAATCACTAAACCCGCCCTCCTTGCACCCTCTTTGCTTTTCTGTGGAAGAACTAAACACTGTATATTAGTACATACTATTCTTTTCAGCTATCTTAAGGATTTCCCTCTGATAAAAGTACATCCTGGACCTTTATATGAGAAAAGTAAATCATTCTTGAAGTGAGTAAGAGGGGAAACATCTGCTATATTTATAAACTGAAAATGTTATTTCATTTTCTATTGGGTAACTATGAACTAATTTTTAAAAACTGTTTTAAATGTAATAGAAAAATTTGCCAGCAAACAGGTGATTTCCATATCTAGCTCTTAAAGAGAAAAATATTATGAGAACGTAGGTTTTAATCTGATAGAACTTTAGTTTTTCAGAGGAAGGGAAATAGAAGGGAAGTGCCAAAAACATGAAATCTGAAGGACTTGGGTTCAAATTCTAGGACTGTCACTTATTAGCTATGCTAGTATGTATATTTTTTCAGGATAATGGCTTTTCTTTAGTTTGAAAATTAGGGATAGCACTATCTAATATAGTTCTGTTAGCCTAAGTTTATGAAATAGCCACAATAATTATTTAAATGCTAAGTCTGTAAGAACAGAACCTGATGCCTTAAAGCAATTCTAAGATTTTCAATTTTATGCCTCATGCTAAAGAACATAAGTAGGAAAAAAAAAAAAAAGGCTAATGCCACATTCAAATGGATCAAAATGAACTATTTATGCCAGAAAACTTCCTAAAATAAACAGACTACTTCTTGATATCTGTCTTTATGTCTGGATATTCTAAGCAGGAATCTGTTAGTTTGAATATATGAAATTAACGTTCTATCACTTGTACAAAAACAGACACTTGGTTTGTGCCTATTCTGTCCTATGAACCACTGTCATATGGTTCAACCTGTTACAACCTTCCTACCAGAAGTATACTTTCCATCTCATATGTTTGATATATAGACTTCTGTAAGTATGTAAAAATGGCAACCCACTCCAGTATTCTTGCCCAGGAAATCCCATGGACAAAGTCTGAGCCTGGTGGGTGATAGTCCATGGGGTCACAAAGAGTCGGACAAGACTTAGCAACTGAGCGCACACTGTAAACATACGCATATATGCCTATACCATAACTCTGCCCTAAGATACACTGAGCAATAACACCCTTTAGTCAATCTTTTTGTAAGGTCAATGCCTTATTCACAACTGTGACACTTTTCCTGATTCACAAAATAATTTTAAGTGTTCATTAACTTGCTATTAAATATCCTTTCTTTGGCACATAAATAGGAAGGAAGGTTAAAAAAAAAAGGAAGCTAATTTGCTGAACACTGATTTTGTTTTAGGCACAGTAATCAATTTTCATACTTTTTCCTCTTTAATAATTGAAACAACTATAAGAAGTACGATTAACTTCATTTTGAAAGAAGAAAAACCGAGAGAGAGAAAAGATGAGTAACAGCAGTTTGTGGTTTAACAAGGAGCAGAAACTAGTAATAAATACTATGTGATTCCCAAGTGCATTTTATTTTCACTTTGTCCTTCTGTAAGGATGACTGTGTTGGAGGCTCTAGGTCAGTGTTTAAACTTACTAGTATATTCTAGCAGTATTTATGGAAGGCAAATACATCTAAGTATGTAGCTGGTTTTGCTTAGTTCGTTCTACAGTGGAAATACTGAACATTCCTGAAAGATAATAAAATATTTAAAACAATGTTCCATGAAATTTTACTTACAAAACTAATGCAAATTGGTCTATTAATGCCATTACATAGACCATAACGCAATGAAAAGTCAGGCAGGGTAAAATTTAGAGAATGATGATACAAAAGAGATCAGCATTAAAACAACCATGTTCATCAATATGCATAGACAAAAATGTTTGTGGTATTTATAGATGATATGAAATTGAAAGTTTTAAAATAGAAGGGAAGAGAAAAATAGGAGGGAAGAGACTAATCACACACTTACAGTGGTCAAAACAGAAAACTTAATGTTGTTCAACTCATGCAAAATAACCTAAACGGTTTGGGTAAACAGAAGCTGAAAATCTGTAAGTCAATGAAGTAACGGTGAATAACAGAAATAGTAGAAAGCAAGGCTCAAAGGCAACTTTTATTCTAGTAAACATTTTGAAATATATAGTTTACTACCATAGATTACTCATAGGCTGAGATAAAAGTAAAAGTTTAAAAACAATTTTTGGAAAAAAATTTAAGTTAAGCTTTATTTGGAGAAGGCAATGGCAGCCCACTCCGGTACTCTTGCCTGGAAAATCCCATGGATAGAGCCTGGTAGGCTGCAGTCCACGGGGTCGCTGAGGGTCGGACACGACTGAGCGACTTCACTTTCACTTTTCACTTTCATGCATTGGAGAAGGAAACGGCAACCCACTCCAGTGTTCTTGCCAGGAGAATCCCAGGCATGGGGGAACCTGGTGGGCTGCCGTCTATGGGGTCGCACAGAGTCGGACCCGACTGATGCGACTTAGCAGCAGCAGCAAACTTTATTTAAATTACGGTTTTAAACGCCCTTCTATTTGGAAGTAAAGGTGATTCTCTGTCAACAATGCAAGAAACAAAAGAGTAGCTGTCTGCAACTTTAAACAATTTATCTACTGACCTTGACTTATTCTTGGAGACTAGTTGTGTCAGATATTTTTTTCTATGAAAACAAGCTATATAGTACTAATTTATTCAAAGACAGCAGATATCACTTCTGTGGTTTATTTTTAGACATGTTTGTAATATTAAAAGAAACAGATAAACTTGAAACCCCTCCTTTCACTTGTCTGTAAATCCACTGTTACTGAGACTGTGTGTCTCAAAGCTGGCTCCTTCATCAATAATACCCATACTGAAGGTAGAGGCAGGGTCTTAGGGAAATGAGTCAAGAGAAAAATGGATCTTGTGATCACAGTAGGAATCTGACTGACACTCCTAAAAATAAGACCCACTCACTTCAGTGCTATTCTTGCACAGCAGTGAAAAGAAAAGAAAGGGAGGGGAAGAAAAGGAAAAGGGAAACACACACGAGGAGTACAGGCACTAGGCCCAGTGGTGGTGGTACAAGTTGCATCTGACTCTTCTGCAACGCCACGGACTTAGCTCACCAGGCTCCTCTGTCCATGGGATTTCCTATGCTAGAGTGGGTTGCCATTTCCTTCTTCACGGGATATTCCCAACCCAGGAATGGAACCTGGGTGTCCAGCTTGGCGGGCAGATTCTTTACCACTGAGCCACCGGGGAAGCCCATAGACACTGTACTTATTAATAAAATATAAAGTAAACGGTAATCAATTACACATAAACATTCTGTCATTTTTTAAAAAATTAAAATACAACTGGTATTAAAATTTCAATGAATACAATATTGTAAAGCAAGTATCTTTAAATTTAAAAATATATAAATTAAAAAAACTTCAGTGAAAAGGATTTAATTTTTTTGTGGGTTCGCGTGGAATTTAAAGACCACTTCGTGCTTTAGGACCATCATTATGAGGCAAAAATAAGATAAGAGGAGCAGCTGTTATTGATGAAAGGAAGAATTCGAATCTGTTGAGCTTCAACCTCCTACCTGTGCTGTGAGGCACTTCTGCTGGGGTATTAGCTGGAGCGTGGGCACCAGGGGGAATCTGGATTCCAGTATAGCCGCTCGATGGCATGTTGCTTGGGTCATAGGTGGAAGAGGATGGCTGAAGTGGCTGCGTGGGCAGAGAGGCGGCTCCAGCATCTTCATTTTCCTCAGCATCTACTATATGATATACACGAAATGTCAAACGGGGTCCAGACAGTTCTTGATTTATGGTTTTGTCTTTTTTTTTTTTAAACAGTAGTGTAAAAGTGATATGGTTTTGGTAGAAACTATACTTTGAATTTTGATCTTTTCCCAGGCAGCGATAAGTGGCACAGTATTCTCTGATGCTGGGCAGTGGGAGCCACAGCTCCCAGTCGGCCACAAGATCACAAAGGTAAACAACTGATACACTCACAACCATTCTCTTTTTGACTTTCAGTATACTAGTCAATAAATTACATGATATGGTCAACACTGTATTACAAAATAGACTTTGTGCTAGATGATTCTGCCCTGCTGTAGGTTAAGGTGGGCTGGGCTAAGCTATGTTCAGTAAGGTAGGTTATTAGGTGCATTTTCAAATCATAGTTATTTCAAATTTATGATGGGTTTATCAGGAAATAACCCCACTGTAAGTTGAGGAAATCTGTATTTTGAAATAAAAATGCCAAATATTCTTTTGATACACGAACATGACAGACCTTCAAGTGCAATTCTATTTAATGCAGTTGATAAGCAGCTTCTCCTAAAATAATTGTTCTATTTTTTCCCTTTTCTTACAATACTTAGTTGTCCCTGACAATATGAATAACATTTCTTTAAATTAATACTTTCCAACTCTGTAAAATCTATGTATATATTTATTTTTTTTTTAAAAAGTAAATTCTTTAAACTCATTCTTAAAATTTATGAAAAAAAAAGGACTTCTCAGCAAAACATACCACATTTATGCTTTCCCTAAGAGCTCTATTTTCTGACAGCTGCCTTTTACTCAAGATTTATTGTTTACTAGCTATTAAATAATTACCTGTGTGTCATTCAACAAATTAATCAACAAAAACAAAGGAATGAAATTTCACATTGAGCTGTCTATGTAGAAAGAAGTAATAAGAGTTAGCCACTTTTGGGAATTATACTAAGTGAACCTGTAGATGTTATATATACTAACATAATTTTTTCCCATATTAGAGAACTCTAACACAAACATCCTGGGAAGGAAAAAAAATTTTTTTTTAAAGACACTGGAGAGTGAACAAAGGACAGTTAGAGAGTTTGGGATAGACATGCACACTCTGCTATATTTAAAATGGATAACTAACAAGGCTCAGTGTTATGTGGCAGCCAAGATGGGAGAGGAGCATGGGGGAGAAGGGACACATGTATATGTATGACTGAGTCTCTTCCTTGTTCACATGAAACTATCACAACATTGTTAATCAGCTCTACCCCAATACAAAATAAAATGTTACAAAAAAAAAAAAAAAGTTGGTAGAAATTAGAATGCAGATGAGCCTTGACAGAAGAAATCTCATCAGGGAAGGTTTGCTTTCATGTTGCTTCTCACCTGAGGGCACCCAAAAGTCTATGCAAAAAAAGGAGTTGCAGAGAAGTGAGCCTTGAAATGCTTGTATGAGCCTCAACTAAATACCTATATGGCCCTTGAATTATGCAGGCAGACTCAGGGAAGGGTCTAAGGAGCCCTGAAGAAAGCAGCAGCCTTAAAGCTGAAAGAAAAGAGGGGCAGTTTAGGCAAGTTAACTGTCTGCTAGAACAATAATCAAGACTTTGCAAAGGCAGATAACTGAATGCGGAGGAGCTACAAAGTTCATCAGTATCAAAGATTAGAGATATGGGGGAGGGATGGAAATGTGGCCTGAGGCAGGCAGAAAAGAGACACAGGAAAAGACCTGGATGTGACCCAGACATTGAAATCAGTGGAAAATAACTCCAAAGCAAATACTATACATAAGTTCAAGGCCATGGAGAAAAATGTAGCCATAAGGAATAAAAGAAGAAAAACTCAAAATTACCTTCATTAGTTTTTATTGCTGAAGTATAGGTTAACGTTGACCATTTAAAAATAATACCATTTTGCAGATACTGAAACCAAGTGGATATGGAAACTCAAAAGAGTTTGAATGTTAACAGAGTCCCCTTCAGCTAAGCCTAAATTTTTCCTAGAATGCTTTTTTGCATCAATTGTATGATTTCCTTCTGTACTTTTAGACAATATGGTAATACAGTACTGCTTTCAAAAATAAGAATACTTTTTTTTTTTCTTTTCCTCTAAACTAACAAAGGTATAGTATTTATTTTTTGGCTGCATTGCACAGAATGTACAATCTTAGTTTCCCAACCAGATATTGAACACATGTCCCTTGCATTGGAAGCTCAGTGGAACCTTCTACTGGACCACCAGGGAAGTTCCTAGTATCTATTATTTTTTACTAGCTTTACTAGACTTATAGAACAACAGAAAATTAGACTTTTATTAAACATAGTACCTTTTATACCTAGNTGTACAATCTTAGTTTCCCAACCAGGGATTGAACACATGTCCCTTGCATTGGAAGCTCAGTGGAACCTTCTACTGGACCACCAGGGAAGTTCCTAGTATCTATTATTTTTTACTAGCTTTACTAGACTTATAGAACAACAGAAAATTAGACTTTTATTAAACATAGTACCTTTTATACCTAGAATATCTTGTAAAATTTAATAATACAAGGAATAAAATGTTACATTGAGAAAAAGAAAAATCAGTTTTAAAGAAAAGGTTTTGAATACATATTCAGATTTCATGACATCCTCTTTTAGACCCATAAGGCATTTCTAAGAAGACACTGTTAGATGTTATGACATTAACACCTAATTATGACATCAGGCTGCATTTTAAATTATTTAATAGGTTGAAAAGTATATAGTGAAAATATTCTCTTTTTATTTTAAAGGATTATTAGTGTTCTATAGCTAACAATTTTCTACTATCCAGAAGCTCTATAAAATGGAGTGAAAATAATGAATAAAAACTATAAGCTCAATTTAAGCTAACTTTGGGAAATTAAAACAAAAATTATATAGTATATATGTAATAATCTACAATATTATAGAAGACCTGAAATAACCATTTCAGAACAAGAGACCATGATAATGATCAAAATGTAATACTTCCTACTTTCAAGAGAAAAGGTTAAAATTTTTAAGATGAGAGAAGTCACTGATACTCAGAGTACCTGAAAAACAAAATTGATCATTAGGTATTTCAATGTGTCTAGAATGATACCTCTGAAATACTACTTAAAAGTATAATGATATGTTTAAAACAACAAAGATATTTTCATTTTCAATGTGTATTTAAGAATTGAGACATAAATGTCTAAAATTATGAATATTACATGTCTTTTTACATTTACTACATGTATGTGTATGTACCTTACTTAAAATAACAGAAGTGCCTCTGCTTCAGTTTCTAATCTAATGCAATTAGCAAAGGTGAAGAAAGGCTGGTTCCATCTTTGCTTTTAATTCTTAAGCAATCCATTCTCCCTGGGTTATCCAATATTTCACTTTAGCTTCACTTCTTCCTTTTAAACCGACAACTCCAAAATACCACTTTTAGCCTAGACCTTTCTTCTGAAATCTTGGGTAGAATATCTAATTGCCCTTGAACTTCTTCAAGGAGTAATCACATTAACATCTCACCAGAAACCAAACTGCTGGACCTTGCTTGATCTTGGATTTTCCAGCCTCCATAACTGTGAGGAAAAAAATACCTTTTGTTTAAGCTGTCCAGGTTACGGTACTTTGCTGCGGCAGTCCTAGCAGACTAAGCCAACGTGAGACAGGAGGAGGAAACAGAGCCGGTAAGGCAGGCTGGTGCCACATTATGGTGAGTCTTGCTTGTTAGGCTAAGGATCCCAGATCTTTTCTCTTGGACAACTGGAAATGACTAGTCCTTCTGTACAGAGCAGTACTGACATATACCATTCTGACTATGGAAAGCATTAAAGCAGGGAGAAAAGTATGCAAAACATTCCAAAATATTAAATGAAATAGAAATAAAGTTGTGGCAATAAACTTTAAAAAATCCAATTTCACTGTTGTGATGTAAATAAGCCCAAAACTTAATCATACTTCAGAACAGTCAACTTTAAACGGTTAATAACAACTTAGTATTACAGCATTCACACTGTAGTGTTAGTAAAAAGAGCACAGGACTTAGAGTAAGAACTCCAGTTCTGGTTCCCTTCTCTGTGGGTCTAATAATTAGGACAGCTAAAACCTGAAACCTCAGTTTCCTCTTCTGCAAACAAGAATAACATCAAGTGTCAAAGACTTCTAAGGGTGTGATATATATAAAAGGCTATCTAAAGACTGAACAAGTGTTCTTCAGAAATAGCAAAAAATTCACTTGGAATGCTGTATGAAAGCGTGCATCTCTAGAAGAGCTGCAACAGTTTACATGTAGTAGCTACATGTACAACTACAGTGTTGCTTTTTTTTAACTGAATGGTGTTATAAAATTCTAAATAAACATCTTAAGTGAATGCGTAATTAAGCCAACCACCCAGATGCATCAATGGAACAGTGTGTATATTACCAACTGTGTTAAGAAAGTGAGGATATATATTCCTATTTACTAGTAATTTATAAAAAATAATTTCTATAAAGATATACAAAATACTAAAAAAATATTCACTTCTTTTGCTTTCAGTAGAACCTGGGATGATAAAGACTACGGTGGGAATGAGAAATTCACTTAATATTTTTACATACTCTATTACAAATTTTGTGAAAGTATCACCTACCTCCTTTCCCCTCCAAAACTCACCTTATTAAAAATTAAGTT
The DNA here is from genome assembly GCA_006410615.1 of Neotragus moschatus. Taxonomy (NCBI): domain Eukaryota; kingdom Metazoa; phylum Chordata; class Mammalia; order Artiodactyla; family Bovidae; genus Neotragus; species Neotragus moschatus. Next base: position 89,450 of record SJYA01001356.1, on the reverse strand, counting down.
TTCAGTTTTCTCTATGGTTTGGAAACATTTTATAGATTATGAAAGGACTGCCTGTCCCATGTAGCAATGAAATCTGATCAGATGCAAGAGAAAACCAACCCATTCTGTTGCTGACACAAACAGATATTAGAGCAGTTTTGCCTTAATTTTTCACTTGTCCCTAAGTTTATAATTTTACACCTAATTTTGGACCTGATGAAGGAAATAAAATGGTTTCCAAAAATTCTGAATAATAATATATTGAACAGTTATGATTCCACTAAATCATTTTACTTATATAATACATACCATTATCTTCTTCAATCCCAACAGGCCCTGCTTGAGGAGTCTCTCCATTCTTTAAACAATTATGAATATATGTTGCCTTCCACCTTGCATACTTTCTGTGTTTCACATTCTAAAAGAAATATTTTTATGTCAATGTTAGACTGCAGTAAAGAAGTCAAATAAAACTATACATTATGATGACCTATATCACACTTCTAGATAAAACCTATTTTTACATGGTACAGCTCTGGAGTATTCTGGCAATCTCCCCACCTCATCACTGGATTCTACCAACTGCCTAGGACATGACAAACTTCATCAAAAGCCATCTTCCTCAAGACACATAACTTTTTAAGGTTTCATGTTTCAGAAAAGGACTACAGTGGAACTATGGGAGTGTCCCTCCAGTGAAACTTGCAACTCTTAATGCCTAGGAGAGAGGTCAATTTAAAATTAAATATAAAAGAAAACAACAATTTTCACTGAAGAGGGAAAAACTGATCTGTACAAATCTACAAAAACAAAAACTAAGATGCTATAGTGGCCAAAGCAAACACAGGAACAATTGACTGACAGCTAGGCAAACTTTACCTTTCAACTTGTGTTATTTAACAGCTCTAATTATCATTTACCTCAGTTCTAAAAAGGGGGAAATAAAACATCATAGGGTTGCTGGAAAGAGAACCGGAAAATTGGTGAAAAACCTGCTAGTTACCTCTTCTTTCTTAACACTTTTTCTATATTCATGGATCAGTGGTATTGCTATCACCTGGGAGCCTGTTAGAAATGCACTCTTCAAGTCCACCTGAGACCCACTGAACAAAAATCTGTTCTCTATCAAGACACCGTACCTGCACCCCTCAGGTGATTTGTATGTACAGGAAAGCTGGAGAGGACACATGACTTTGTCATGTTGAAAACAACTGTAATTAGTCTGTTGTAAAGATCCATTAAGTCATCAATAACTACAAGTACTGCATACCGTCCAGATACTCAGTTGAGTATTCTGTACTGTGAGATTCTTTACACACTGCTATAGATAAGTGCGTCTCTGTAGCTAAAACACTAAAGAATCTGCCTGCGATGCAGGAGACTCAGGGTTGATCCCCAGGTCAGAAAGATCCCCGGGAGAAGGGAATGGCCACCCACTCCAGTATTCTTGCCTGGAGAATTCCGTGGACAGAGGAGCCTGGCGGCTACAGTCCGTGGGGTCGCAAAGGGTCCAACATGACTGAGTAACACTACACTACACTACAGACTAGCAGTATTTGTGTCTGTACTCGTCGCTCAGTCAGAAGAGATTCTTTGTGACCCCATGGCCCGTAGTGCACCAGGCCCCTCTGCCCATGAGATTCCCCCCCCCACCCCCAACCCCCGCGGCAGGAATACGGAAGTGGGTTGCTATTTCCTACTACAAGGGATTTTCCTGGCCAGGGATCAAACCTGTCTGGTGTCTCCTGCATTGGCAGGTGAATTCTTTACCACTATGCCACTTGGGAAGTCCTAGGTATGTAGTATATAAAAACCTAAAAAAAAGCAACCCCCCAAATGACTGAATTTGCATATTTAATTTTTCTTCTCTTAATAATTCTCTCATATATTCAATTCTTTAAAAAGTTCCATACTTTGATTCTCATTTTCTTCCAGGTGAAATTATATTTTGCTCCACTTCACAAAGAAGCTTTCCAGAAGCATCCATATTTAAAGTCTTCAGTTCTTTATCATTCAATTCACTCCATGGGGACCTTTCCTGATCTGTTCTCATTCTTGTCATTCACAATGTCCTGAATGTGCCTAGTCTTTTAATGGCAGGGAGCCCACACAGGGCAGTCTCTACATAACTTAAGTAGTCAGTTCGACTGAAGAATTGTTCTTGCTAATGTCACCAAAAGCCTATTCCACACGCTAGTAAATCCAACCAACACTTTCAGGCATCATCTTACCAAACTTGTCAGCAGCATATTAAACTCGAGACCATCCAAACATGAGACCATATTAAACATGAGACCTTTGTGAAACATTCTATTTCTGGTTTTTATGACACTATATTCCAGTTTCCCTAACATCTCTTCTGGCTGCTAATCCTTTATCTGATCTCCAAATAATCCTAAGTACCCTGTCCAAGCAAAGACTGTAATTTGGTGGGCTAAATCAATGCTGACTCATACAATTTTAAATATGAATTATATTTTCCACATAATTCAATACTAGAAAAGGCACAGAAAATCCAAATTCTTAACTTCTTGTTTAAAAAATGGAAGCTCTAATAACATTAGGGCCGTATTTATTTGGTAGTAATTATCCTAGTAGAGTACCAAGTATTTAAAATTGTATGAGTCAGCAGAGGCAAGCCCCTTCAGAAGATGCACACATGTTCAGATTTAGCTGTTCTCTCTGTACCCTTCCCCCACCTCCCTGTCTAGGTCACATACCCTTGTCAGCTGTCATTTATCTCACAGTAGGCTGTCTTTATCCTCTGTATTTCCTGCTGGATTCCTGCAGGCCTCAGGACTCCTGTCTTACAGCTTATTTGCTTACCTCTCCATACTCATTCTCATGGTTTTAAATACTACCTTTATCTTTATTCCTAAATTTATGTATCTAGCTAGAATTTGTTTCTGACAAATATCCAATGACTACACCTAGATGCCTCATGTACAACTCAAATTAACTTGTCCCCAACTGTTCTCTTGACCCGCCC
>SJYA01001356.1:38183-79114 GCA_006410615.1 Neotragus moschatus | reverse complement strand
AAAGGAAGAAAGTAATAATTAAAACTCAATAAATAATAAAAAAAAAAAAAAAAAAAAAAAAAAAAAAAAGGCAAAACACGTATGGATAAGTCACAGTTTTCATAACATGTCAAAGTAGTTAGCGACATGAAAGAAAGTAAAAATCTCTAACTTAGTGACAACATCACAGATAATACATTTGTACCCTTAGGCCCACAGTTCTCCCAATGATCAGTCAGTTCAGTTGCTCAGTCATGTCCGACTCTTTGCAACCCCATGGACTGCAGCATGCCAGACCTCCCTGTCCATAACCAGCTCCCAGAGTTTACCCAAACTCATGTCCGTTGAGTTGGTGATGCCATCCAATCATCTCATCCTCTGTCATCCCCTTCTCCTCCTGCCTTCAATCTGTCCCAGCATCAGGGTTTTTTCAAATGAGTCAGGTGGCCAAACTTTGGCATGAGGTGGCCAAAGTATTGGAGTTTCAGCTTCAACATCAGTCCTTCCAATGAACACCCAGGAATGATTTCCTTTAGGATGGCCTGGTTGGATCTCCTTGCAGCTGAAGGGACTCTGAAGGGTCTTCTCCAACACCACAGTTCAAAAGCCTCAATTCTTTGGCATTCAACTTACTTTGTAGACCAATTCTCACAACCATACATGACCACTAGAAAAACTTAGCCTTGACTAGACAGAACTTTGTTGGCAAGGTAATGTCTATGCTGTTTAGATCAGTCATAACTTTCCTTCCAAGGAGTAAGTGTCTTTTAATTTCATGGCTACAGTCAACATCTGCAGTGATTTTGGAGCCCCCCCAAAATAAAGTCAGCCACTACTTTTCAGTTTCCCCGTCTATTTGCCATGAAGTAATGGGACCAGATGCCATGATCTCCCAAGTATATTATACACAAAAAATAAGGGCTATATATAACTCCCATTAACATTGGACATAGCACAATGAGAATCACTTTAAAAGACATATTCAACAAATTTACTATCACAATGATTCAAATATTGAAGTTTACAATCACAAATTACACATTTCATGTAGATTTATTCAAAGTTTTATGCCTTTATATTTTTCAAAGCAACTAGAATTTTACAAAAAACCAAAACAAAAACGAGAGTAAAACTGTAGCAAAAAATCTTAACTAAAATACACATTTAAATTTACTCTATTTTTATGATATGTGAAATATACACTCCAATTAGCCAAAAGATATCCAAAGTCAGCTTTCCAGGTAGCTCTGCTGGTAAAGAATCCACCTGCAATACAGGAGATTCTGGTTTGATTCCTAGGTCAAGAATATCCCCTGGAGAAGGGATACGCTACTCACTCCAGTATTCTTGGGCTTCTCTGATGGCTCAGCTGATAAAGAATCTGCCCGCAATGAGGGAGAGCTGGGTTTGATCCCTGGGTTGGGAAGATCCCTTGGGAAGGGAAAGGCTATCAACACTAGTATTCTTTCTGCCCTGGAGACTTCCAAAGAATGTATAGTCCATGGGGTCGCAAATAATCTGACATGACTTTCACTTTCATCCAAAGAAGGTATGAGCATTAACCATATAAAACCTAGTCCACCAAGGCAAGAAAAGAAGCTAATATTATCTTTTTTTTGGGGGGGGGGGAAACCACCTCTCTCTCTATATATACAGATATATAAGTTTTTAGAAGTAATTTATTTTATATAATTTCATTAAGCTGGGAGAAAAGTTTTTCACACTAGTATAGAATCTTTCACTTAGATCACCCAATTGTTTACATTTTATCTATCTACTTACATATGCCTGACTTCTTAGTATGCAAAATGTTAACTGCATTTTTATCAGTACTAATTTAAGTCACTCTGTCCTTTTACTCTTTCATTAAGCATTTTCCAAGATGAAGGACAATCTCATAGACAACGGTTATTAAAATCAGGAAATTTAACACTTACACAAGAGTACTATTTGATACACAGTCCCAATAAATTTTATAAATGGCCCAATGATGTCCTTGGTAGTTCCTCCCTTGAGTCTATTTATAATAACTTAAAAAGCAAACATTATTTAGTTGTCAGGTCTTTTCAGCCTTTAATCCAGACAGCCTTTGTTATTAGTGTTTCTGGACACTGACATTTCAGTTTGGGCTTGTCTGATGTTTCCTTATGATTAGGTTCAGGTTGTGAGATGTTTGTCTTTCTTATTTCAACTCATTAGGAGGCACAAAGAATTAGCTGGTTCCATTACTGGTTGTATTAGGTTTGACGACTTGGTTAAGGTGGTATCAGACGGGTTTCTTCATTACTAGCTTAATATTTTTCCTTTTAAACTTAATAAATATTTTGAGGGGAGATATTTAGATACTAACGTAAATATCCCGCTCTTCACCAAATTTTCTACCGAGTCTTAAACCCCATGAATGCTTTCTAACTTTATTGTTATTTCTCTACTTCTCTACTTATTAGTCAGAACTGTACTGTAAGAAACTTTCTCTATCCTTCCATTGTTTATTTACTTCATTGTATGCTTCAGCAGGGAGCCATGAATTCTTACTTTGCAATGGGTTATCTGATACAGACAGTAGGAAGACTTTCAGGTTGGCTTCTGGATCTTTCTGATATGTGCTTGTGATTATGTGAACCACTTCTTTATTTTCTGGCAGAAAAAGAAGGCCCAGACTCATCTAGGACTCTCCCTGACCCCGCCCAAGATTCAGTCCTGTGAGACCCGAAGGGTATTTAGAACCCAAACTCAGGCACTACAGGTGCTCACTGTTATTGATGCATCATTGCTTCTAGGTCCTTTCAGTACAGAGATATGGGTATTATGTTTTATGTGCATGTGTACACGAATCTATGTATATACATTGCATGTGCATAAACACACGCATTTATTGTCTATACACACATTTATATATATATAACTATTTATATACATATATCTAGTTTGCCTTATTTGTATATTTAAAAGCATGAGTTAATATGGACATCGCCAATTCGAACCCAACAGTGTAACACAATCTAGTCTTCTGCCATCCCCCAATGTACGTTTCTTTTCCAGAAGTAATAAACCTGGCTGCCTCAATATATTTACTCAATTGCACAATTCTTGAATACAGAGTAAGCAGTTTTAGAATTGCCAACCAAATACCATCAAGAAAAACCAAACCTACTAATAATAGTTCAATATTCAGCATTTTTTGGTATAGTAAAATTGATATACCTTGCTATGTACAAATCTTAAGTGTATATAGTCTGCTGAGTTTTGACAAAAAGATTCCTAAGTGTAAAATGTATTCTTATCAAAATATAACATTTCTACTTTTCTAGAAAGTTCTTTTATATCCCTTTCCAGATCAACTTTCAACTTCCCCTTGCCACATACTAATTTTCTTCACTAGAATAAAATTATCTATTGTAATACTTTATATGAAGGGAATCATAGTTTGTATTCTTGTTTTTTTTTTTTTTGCTCAGCATAACGTCTACAAAATTGAAGCATGTTTTAGGGTATATCAGTAGCACCTTTTTATACCTTAATAACAGCACAATTTATTTATCAGTTCCTCTGTTGGTGGACATTTGGGTTGTTTCCAGCTTTGGGCTATTATGAATAAAGTTCCTATGAGCACTCTTGAACAAGTCTTTTCTGGTCATGTTTTCCTTTCTCTTGGATAAATACCGAGGAATGGCTGGATAAAAGGTAGGTGGATGTTTAACTTTATAAAAATCAGCCAAATCTTTTCCCAAAGTGGTTATTACATCTAACATTTTCATCAAGCAATGTATGAAAGCTCTTGTTTGCATATTCTAGTCAATATTTGAGATGTGGTCAGTCTTTATTCATTTTAGTTAATCTGTTTTTAAATTATTTATCCACAATGACTGAGAGGAACATGTTAAAATCTCCAACTATAATTAGGACTTTTTATATATTTTCTTTATTTCTATCACTTTTTTTTTCCCCATAAAGTTTTAAAGTCTTACTAGATATATATGCATTTATAACTGGTATCTTCTTAATAAACTGTAACAACTGATCAACAAAATGTCCCATTTTACCTCTGGTAAAACACCTTAAAATTTACCTTATCTAATATAATATGACCACTTCCAATCTAACTTAGTATATTTACATTGATTATTTTTTTTATCATTTTCAAAATAAGGATGTCTCTTATAAATAGTATAAAGTTAAGGCTTGCACTTTTATAAATTTCTACCTTTAATTTGGAGTGTTATTTTACTTACATTTATAGTATGTACTCATACAGCTGTATGTAGGCTTAAAATTTGCCATTTGTTTTATATTAGTCCTATCCCTGCTTCTCTATTCCCTTTCTCTGCTCTCTTTTGGGTTTACCAAATATATATATATGTATAGTTACAATAATTTTTACTTAAACAGGCATATGTTTATTTAAAGAAATGAACAAAAAATATATAGTTTTAAATGTATCATTATACACCATATCATTATTTTTTATTCCTTCCTATAAATTCAAGTTGTCATCTAGAATCATTATCTTTCATCCTGAAAAGCTTCCTTTCTGCTGTTCTTTAGTTCTTTATTGCAGAACATCTAGTCATGAATTAATTGATTTAAAAATGCCTTTTATTTTACCTTCATTATTTGAAGGTATTCAGTTCAGTTCAGTTGCTTAGTTGTGTCCGACTCTTTGTGACCCCATGAATTGCAGCACGCCAAGCCTCCCTGTCCATCACCAACTCCCAGACTTTACTCAAACTCATGTCCATCAAATCAGTGATGCCATCCAGCCATCCAGTCATCCCCTTCTCCTTCTGCCCCCAACCCCTCCCAGCAACAGGGTCTTTTCCAATGAGTCAGCTCTTTGCATGAGGTGGCCAAAGTATTGGAGTTTCAGCTTCAGCATCAGTCCTTCCAATGAACACCCAGGACTGATCTCCTTCAGAATGGAATGGTTGGATCTCCTTGCAGTTGAAGGGACTCTCAAGAGTCTTCTTCAACACCACAGTTCAAAAGCATCAATTCTTCGGCGCTCAGCTTTCTTTAGAGTCCAACTCTCAGATCCATACATGACTACCGAAGAACCATAGCTTTGACTAGACGGACCTTTGTTGGCAAAGGAACATCTCTGCTTTTTAGTATTCTGTCTAGGTTTGTCATAACTTTTCTTCCAAGGAGTAAGTGTCTTTTAATTTCATGGATGCAGTCACCATCTGCAGTGATTTTGGAGCTCAAAAAAATAAAGTCTGTCATATGCCACAAAGATCTGTCATATGAAGATCTATATGCCACAGGTCAACTAAGCCCATGTACCACAACTACTGAGCCCAAGTGCCTAGAGCCCATGCTATGCAACAAGACAAGAAGGCTCTGCCATGAGAAACCCAGCATGGCAATGAAGAGTAACCCTACCTCTCTCCAAACAGAGAAAGCCTGCATGCAGCAATGAAGACCCAACACAGCCAATAAAACCAAAAAAAGAAAAACTCATGATTTTGTAAGGAGACGCATTTCTCCTGATCTACCATGGTTTTCCAGGCTAGCAATAAGATTTTACTTAATTCCAAACTTTCCAGTGCAAATGAATACCTAGAAATAGACCATCTCCTCTGAAACCAGCTATTCACGTACATGATCATTCCAGTTATGTTGCAGCTCTGTTTTTTAAGTAGGGAGAGTTCCAGATTGAAATATAAACAGGATTCTCTAGGAGCTCCAATAGAGGAATGTAGATTAGTGCCAATCAAAATATGGTCCGAGAACCAGAGCTGGCTTGCAAACTGTTTACCAGTTTTGTGACAAGAGAGTACAGAAATTGAGAGCATTTAACAGACAAAACAAATCTGGCTTGTATTTTATATGTCTTCTTAAAGTGTTATTTTTATAGATAATCATAACTTGTATTTTACAAAACAATCAGTCTGCAAAAGAATGGCTATTAATAGGAAAAAAAAAAGAGGCTGGACCTTTATCACAGAGAGTTTGTAAATACTGCACTGGGGCATAGCATCTGGGCATAAGGAACTTATATTTTCTGAGTCTGTTTTCTAACTATAATTCAGGGTTGTGAACATGAAAAAAGTGTCTAAGTACAATGCAGACAAATGATAGGAAAATATCCCTTTACTGTATTTGCTCTTACTACACCATATATCATCACAATCAGTTATTTTGCTTCTCTTTCCAAGTTGGAACACAAACCCCATGAGGACAGGCAATCATACCATTTGATTCCTTCAAATTAGCAGAAACTCAATAGATAAAGGCAAGGATAAAGGCCAAATGGTATCTGCTCCTCAAACATTGTTAGAAATGAAATAAACCTAAAATACAATAAAAGGAAGTCTATCAACACTGGCCATAAGTAGTTAACACAAGATGTTCAAGTAGGAATATAACCTATTTATTGTTTGAACATTGCTTGCTTCAAAACAGAAAAGTAAAAAATTTAACATATACTCTGGTGACTCTATACCTAAAACTGGGACACTGATTCCAACACAGCTATAGGAATGGTAAAAGTTTACATGACTATAAATTTAATCCAATTCTGAGATGGAATTATATAAAGCACAGTTAAAAGAGTTAAATGAAAGTTGCTCAGTCACGTCTGACTCTTTGGGACCCCATGGACTATACAGTCCGTGGAATTCTCCAGGCCAGAATACTGGAGTGGGTAGCCTTTCCCTTTTCCAGGGGATCTTCTCGACCCTGTAATTGAACCCAGGTCTACCAAACAGACAGGAGAGTTCAGAAATAGAATAGCAACAGATAAACTTTTTTTTTTTTTTTTTTTAAAGCTAAAGACTGAAGAAAATGTAGACTTTAAAAATTTTGGGCAACTATGAATATTGACATGAAATTAAAAGGAAAAAAAGTCAGAAAACAGACCAAGAAAAATTATATCTGTCGCATTTTATAAGAATTATGAAAGGAGTTCAATGTAAACAAGTCTGAACCTTATCTTCATCTATAGATAGAAAAATGAAAAGCGAAACTATAGCAACTTTTGAAATAACTATAGCTAAACAGCTACTGAATAGCTACTGTTTGCACTCTGAGATTTTAACCAATATGCAAATTTATAGTTACTGCCAAAGAAGATTGTAAGAGTAGAATGAGAAAAAGTCCCTCCTTTGAGGATGTGCAGTATAATTTATTCTAAAATATAATATATAAACCTTAAGTTAATGCATTTATAGTTTAACAATCATATAATCTCAATCATGGAAAATTTGAAAGAATGGAAAAATGCACATAAAGGTTAGAATAATGTAGCTAAGACTTGTAGAGAAGACAAGACCTAGACAAAGCAGGTTTTAAAAAAACCCAGTTTACAACAGTGAAAGCAGAGATGGCAGTAAGCAGTCTGTAAGAAGTACCAAGAAGGAGCCTGGACTTGCAATACCAGGAAAGGAAGAGTCTCTGTTAGGTTCTTCACCAGAACAATGATAGAGGAGAGCATGGAAAAAGAGCCTAAAATAGGAAAAATTCATTAGGTCATCTGTAGTAACAGAGCTTGTGAACGACTGACCTTTAAAAAAAAGCTGAAATGTTAAGTAAATTTAATTAGAAGACTTCACATCTTTATGTACAAATGCCATAGAGATGACCCCAGATGTTCACCCTATTATCTCCTACACTGATAACCCCCACAATGCCATGCCATGTTTCTTCTTCTTTTTTATTACTAGAGATTAATTCTTTGCTGTCATCATTTCTGGTGGCTCTACTTTTCATTATCATTTATACAACTTATATGGGTAATTTCTCATCCCTCCTTTCGGAGCTTTTAATCAAAAACTATATTTGCTTCTCTCCTTTCCTTTTTTGTTTCCTTTTTCATCTTTGTTTTTTATTTGCCCTCTCCCATCTCTTGTTGCATGCTTGGCACATATAATCATAGATTTGGATAGCTGCAGAGGACCTCAGAGATCTGCTCAACCATGCTTCCCATTTTATTTACAGAGGAAAAACCAATTCCAGAGAGGTAAAATGACCTCTTGGTTGGGAGTTCAGTAAGGCTTGGCTCTCACAACTACCTTTCTGTTCTTTTAAAAATTTTCAGAGTTGATAGAAAAAAAAATATTATTTTTTAAACTTTAGAAAATATAATTAAGATGTTTAAAGATAGCATTAAAAGTTTAATGCTAATTAAATCATTATCTTGATTAAAAGATGACATTAAAAGATTATTTTAAAATATACAAATAAAAATTATAAGATAATCATGACTTTCCTTTCCCTACTTTTTGTTATTGTAGGCTTTAATGTTTCTCAACTAGCATTCTTTGAGAAGCAAGAGAAACAAATCTTTTTGAAGAGTTTCAGTTTACCAAAAAACTATGGGATACTATGCAGTTAATAACCACTATGTTTCCTTTATAAATGAACAAATAAAATATAGCAAGTCCTGAAATCTACCTATGGGAGTATATATTAAGAAAAAAAAAATCTGCCTACCTGAAATCCTTAAACTCATTCTTTCCCCATCTTTCTGTTTCCTGTCTTTGTCTCTGCTAGTGTTTTTAAAGTACAGAATGAACTGAAGTGAAAGTTGAAAGAAGGGAATGAGTTACAACTGTTATAAGTAACCAGTTATATACCCAGTTTTTAAAACATCTCATGAGATTAAGTTACTCTGAAATAAGAAATGTTCCAATAGTTTGCATCTTGATTTGGGCATTGAGTGCTTAAATCATAAGTTAATAAATATGAGCCTTAGATTTCCTCAGACAACAATGAGAACTTACAACGGAGAGTAAATGCCGACGATCACCTTACTTATCTGCTTTGGTAGCAGCTGCTAAAGTGGAGCACTGTTTAAAACTGTTTAACACTTTAATTGTTTTGAAAAAGCTATTACCTCAGTGATAATGATGGAGATGCCATTTCTAGAAATGGAAAATGATGGAACAAAACAACATTAAAAGTAAGAGAAAGTAGAATTTGAAACTAGGGTGATCAAACTGGTTGGCTGGGGGATTATGTTACTGATGCATGGACAATCTTGCCAGTATTTTACTTTCCTTCTCAGTTGCCTTTATTTAGTCAATCTTCAATCATGGCCAAAAACCCATTCACTAGTCATGCAAGGATAAGATTGCTGTGTAATAATGGATATGAGAAATGTCAGCACTGTACGCCAAAGAAATGATAATTTTTGATATATACAACTTTCACTGGATATACAAATTTTGCATGCTGTAACAAACTTATGTAAGGCAGTGAAAACTACCTACTTATACTGACACATTAATTGTGTGTACATTCCTTTTCTAATTTAAAATGCAGGATTTACATGAAGACCCAAAAAATAAATCTCAGCCCAATAAAATAACTTCAGGGACTTCCTTTCCACGCCGTCCCTACAATGCTTAATTTTCTCCATACTACTTCAGACCACTCCTGATTTCTTGATCCTTTAACCACCAAAACAGATGTTGATTTCCTACTTTAGTGTATATGCAAGGCAAAAAAAACTATGTAGCAGGTTAGGTGATGAGATAGGGAAAGAAAATAGTATAAACACTTTGGGAAAATGTCACTTTCATGCTTATTATACTACATACATTCTTTAGTATCTAAACAAATCTCCCCCAACTCTTCTTGAAGTCCTACTGTTTGTCCTATTAGGTAGTAGTCCTGGCTTTAGCTGCTACTGCTGCTGCTAAGTCACTTCAGTCATGTCAACTCTGTGCGACCCCACAGAGGGCAGCCCATCACGCTCCTCCGTCTCTGGGATTCTCCAGGCAAGAACACTGGAGTGGGTTGCCATTTCCTTCTCCAATGCATGAAAGTGAAAAGTGAAAGTGAAATTGCTCAGTTGTTTTCTGATTCTTCTCGACTCCATGGACTGCAGCCTACTAGACTCCTCCACCCATGGGATTTTCCAGGCAAGAGTACTGGAGTGGGTTGCCACTGCCTTTTCTGGCTTTAGCTACTATGTTCAAGTAACTAAGGAAGCAGTTCCTTGTTAAGGGTTCTACAGTTCAGTCGCTCAGTTGTGTCCGACTCTGTGACCCCATGGACTGCAGTACCAGGCTTCCTTGTCCATCACCAACTCCTAGAGCTTGTTCAAATTCATGTCTATTGAGTCAGTGATGTGATCCAACCATCTCATCCTCTTCTGTCCCCTTCTCCTCTTGCCTTCAATCACTCCCAGCATCAGGGTCTTTTCAAGTAAGTCAGTTCTTCACATCAGGTGGCCAAAGTATTGGAGTTTCAGCTTTACTATCAGTCCTTCCAAAGAATATTCAGGACTGATTTCCTTTAGGATGGACTGGTTGGATCTCCTTGCAGTCCAAGGGACTCTCAAGAGTCTTCTCCAGAATCACAGTTCAAAAGCATCAGTTCTTCGGTGCTCAGCTTTCTTTAGAGTTCAACTCTCACACCCATACATGACTACTGGAAAAACCATAGCTTTGACTAGATGGACCTTTGTTGGCAAAGTAATGTCTCTGCTTTTTAATATGCTGTCTAGGTTGGTCATAACTTTTCTTCCAAGGAGGAAGTGTCTTTTAATTTCACGGCTTCAGTCACCATCTGCAGTGATTTTGGAGCCCCCTCCAAAAAAAGTCTGTTACTGTTTCCATTGTTTCCCCATCTATTTGCCATGAAGTGATGGGACCTGATGCCATTATCTTAGCTTCCTAAATGCTGAGTATTAAGCCAACTTTTTCACTCTCCTCTTTCACTTTCATCAAGAGGCTCTTTAGTTTTTCTTCACTTTCTGCCATTAGGGTCATGTCATCTGCATACATGAGGTTATTGATATTTCTCCCAGCAATCTTGATTCCAGCTTATGCTTCATCCAGCCCAGTGTTTCTCATGATGTACTCTGCATATAAGTTAGATAAGCAGGGTGACAATATACAGCCTTGATGTACTTCTTCCCCATTTGGAACCAGTTTGTTGTTCCATGTCCGATTCTAACTGTTGCTTCTTGACCTTCATACAGATTTCTCAGGAGGCAGGTAAGGTGGTCTGCTATTCCCTTCTTCTAAAAAAATTTCCACAGTTTGTTGTGATCCACACAATCAAAGGCTTTGGCATAGTCAATAAAGCAGAAGTGGATGTTTTTCTGGAATTCCCTTGCTTTTTCGATGATCCAATGGATGTTGGCAATTTGATCTCTTGTCCTCTGCCTTTTCTAAATCCAGCCTGAACATGTGAAAGTTCACAGTTCACATATTGCTGAAGCCTGGCTTGGAGAATTTTGAGCATTACCTTGCTAGCGTGTGAAATGAGTGCAATTGTGCAATAGTTTGAGCATTCTCTGGCATTGCCTTTCTTTGGGATTGGAATGAAAACTGACCTTTTCCAGTCCTGTGGCCACTGCTGAGTTTTCCAAATTTGCTGAGCATATTGAGTGCCGCACTTTCACAGCATCATCTTTTAGGATTTGAAAGAGCTTAACTGTAATTCCATCACCTTCACTAGCTTTGTAGTGAGCTTTCTAAGGCCCACTTGACCTTGCATTCCAGGATGTCTAGCTCTAGTACATAAATGTAAACTTAGATTCTTTTTTCTTTTGAAATACAGATGAATTGCATGCTAAATAGATATTTATATGTCCATTAATTAAAAATGAAACAAAACAAAATCTCCATTACTCACTTAACATTTGTGAACATTTTGTTCTCTTTCCTGTATCTGTCACTTTACCTGTTGTCTGGGTTCCCCACTGTTGGCAGTTATAACTTCATGGAACTGTGTGTGTGCTTCTGAGATATGTGAGCAAAAGCAGCTCCTCCAAGTTAGAAGCAGGAGAAGCCTCTCAGAAGGAAGAGACTCAGAGGATATGGCAAACCGACCTGCTACTTTGCCTCATTATGCTGTTCTCTTCTGACATCTGACATTTCCACCCTCCTCTCTCACTGTGTTTCTTTATTCACTTCTTCCTCTAGCCTTTTACATGCAGGTGTTTATCAGGATGCTTATCTAACCATATTCTCTTTTAAAACTATCTTCTTAACCTGAGAGTTTGTCTACTCTCCTAATTCGAATTTTCACCTCTCTTTTGCATATTTCTTGTCTTTTCACTTCCAAGAGTCTTATGGCAATTTATTTTTGGTTGGTATACCTGCATTTAAAATTGTAAATCTAAGTTTAAACATATTATTCCTCAGGTCAAAGACAACCCAGTTTGTATGAAGTTTCACAGTAATCATCAACTAGTTCCTTTGCTCAAAGTATAGCTCTTTATTCAAAAAAGTCCCCTTACTGACGATGCCAGTCTTTTTATCATCTGTCTAATCTGGCTTATCACTTACTTTTCTAATCAGGTCTCTTTTTCTCCCTCACCCACCTGGTACTCTCCAAAAAAATCCCATGGACAGAGGAGCCTGGTGGTCTACAGTCCATGGGGTCACAAAAGAGTCAGACATGACTGAGCAACTAAACAACAGCAACGCATACTAGTAAAACAGGAAAAAAATCTAGATAAATAGTAACAGGAGCTGAGAGCAGAAAAGGAGCCAAACAGTAGATATATAGAACCTTTAAAATATAAGTAAGTGAGAAGCATCTCTGATTTTCACACTCCAACTCTCAGTTTTCTCTTATATTCAGTACTTCTCTATTTTAAGAAAATCTGACAGAAGTGGTCCTTGATGGGCAATGCCCCCATATCCTAGAGGGTGTTTGGAAATATCTGTTGGTGCTTTCCAGTAATCTGACTGATGGAGGAATGCTCTAAGGCCAAGGGTCAGGGATGCTTTGAAATAAAAGGGACAGTCACACTCAGTAAAAGGTGTCCCTCATTTAGCAGTTTTGAACTGTTCTGCACATTTCTGCCAACTCAAAAACTTAGCTTATGATCATCAACCCTAGAGCTTCACTTCATTTTACATATAAACAAAGAATATTTTGCAGTTTTGATACATTGTTTTATGAAAATGTAAACTATCTCATAGACTGTTTTGTTTGGAATTTTACTCTGAACAGCTAACCATTTTGAAAAAAATCATTTTTCATAAAAAGCAATCTCTCCAGAGATTTCAAATCACTAATAAGACATTCCTCTATCAATCTCATTTGTAACTCCCTTTTCTTCTTTCTCTTTCTAAATTAATCTCTCTCCTCTCAGAAAACAATTTTTCCATGTGAATGGTAAAGCCCACTACAGTAAAAACAACACTGAACTAATGGCAACAAGTTCATCATTTAGCCTCAATTTGCTCACACATAAAATGAATATGTGCTCGACTTATTTCAGAGTGGTTTTGAGAAACAAACTGATAAAATGGATAGGAAGTACCTCGTAAAATATCAAGTTGTATATGCATTTTACAATAGAAACAAATCTGTAACAACAGTATTTCTGGCAAGAAACAAAATAGGAAAAAAAAACAAACCAGTCCTAAAAAGTTTCTCTCTCCAATAATGTTTACCAAATAACAATAAATAAATTTAACAGCATCAAGGATAGGTAATATTTAAAAACTCAACAAAATAGAACTATGAACCTGGGGTTCAGAGACCAATATAGTAGCCACGCACTCACTAAAGTGTTAAATACATGCTGCATTTAAAGAACCTACTCAAAAGAAGAACATTTATTGTTAAAAAATAATTTCACCTTTTAACTTTTTAAAATGTACCTAGTAGACAATTTAAAATTACACGTTTTGCTTTTACTACATTTCTGGTGGAGAAGTGCTCTAAATAAACAATGCAATAACAAAACTAATAAAAAGCAACCAATACTGATCTCTAGCTAATAAGGCAATAAAGAATATACACTCACTTCATCAGTGAGTTCTCCAAACACTGTTATGACATCTATTAAAAGACTTGCAGTATAGAAGGACTTGATCATATTTCTGGAAGAGAAAAGAGAGTTCGTCTAATGAAAAATGTAAGATGCAGAATTAGTCTTGTAGCTACAAGAAAAAAACTTCCAATGTTTAAGAAGGCTCTCTGAAGTTCATGTTTTCAATAAATCAGATTTTAGGAACACAATGGAGCTCCTTCTGTAATCTGTATTAGGAGGAAGTGACAATACATATTACAGGTGAATATGGTACAATAAAGTTTTCACAGTATGCTTTTCTCTTTAGAAAATGTAGTGATAATACTATCTGAATCGATATTATGCTATGTGCACTTCTTTGTACTTAAGTTTTACTATAATGACAAATCACTTGAATCAGTGGGGTTGGAAATTTTTAAAATCAGTATCACTGAACCAGGATGTTTTGGCTAACAGTAACTCAGATTTTATTTAACTGCTAAAGAATGGCTAGTTACGAGTGTATTTACTGAGAAAATGAATCTGTTCTGGGTACTTGTCTTTCAGCCATGTTATCTAAAAAGCCAGGATCACTCTTATAACCCAGACTTATTCTAAGATTCAAAACAAAACAAAACAAAACAAACACCTAATTAATCAGGAATCCTGGTACTTATTAAGAAAAAAACTGGATAAATTCTGGTTATACAGTAATAAAACTTTTCATTTTTATTTGATCTTTCTTTACTTACTTGTGAAATCTCCCAGCACGATCTTCATTATCTGCATACAAAAACATTTTCAAAGCGTAATTCTCCAAATGTGCAGAACCAACTATTTCTTGAGTAATAGCTTCATTATCACCCAACTGTTTCTTAAGCTAAAATGAAATGAGATATAGAACTTATGATTCTGGACTCAGAGGAGCGTATACCAAGTATAAGAAATCCTAATAATCAAATCCAATGTTTAGAAAAATTTGAAGAAAGATACTCATGATAACCTGAGAGTATAATTTAGTTCTAAATATCAAAACATGTACAAGCATGCTCAATTGTGTTTGCCTCTTTGCCATATTATGGACTACAGCCCACCAGGCTCCTCTATCCGTGGGATTCTCCAGGCAAGAATACTAGAGTGGGTTGCTATTTCCTCCTCCAGGGGATCTTCCTGACTGAGGGATCAAACCTGTATCTCCTGTGTCTCCTGCATTGGCAGGTGAACTCTCTACCAGTGAGCCACCTGGGAAGCCAAAATATCAAAATAATAAAGAGCAAAAAAAAAGGTAACATGCCCAACTATCTATGTAAAGCATCAGACAAATATTTCAAATGCACAAGAAAAATGGAGTTAAGAAATTCTTTCCTAGCCATATAATTTAAATTTTTAATTTACTCCTATTTCAGTATCTCCTATCAAATATAAAAAATATAATGAGAAGGATCATTATATCCTAAAAAGTATCTCTCAGAGCACACTGTTAAATTTAGCCAAATATACACCTCAAATCAACACAATTTACACACATGTAAGTTTCCAGTCAGTACATCCCTTCCCTATACACAGAAAAAGTATTTTAAAAACAACAAATTAAATTCCTATATTTTACTGAGACTGTCATGTTGGAATAAAATGACCTTCTAGAATAGTAGATCTGAATATCACATGATTGTAAAGAACATTATAAAGAATTAAATTTCGAAAAAGCCACAGAATTTTTCATAAAATCATCAAAGTAAATATTCTCATAATTAAGGCCCAGAAGAGACTGAATATTGGAATTTAAAGACATCTGGGCATCCTTACCCCCAACAAAAACAGAAAAAAAAAAGTCCCACATGTAACACTAGCTTACTGTATCCACACTGTGAAATAATTTAATTGGAGAGGCAATTTATTTCTAGAAAAATTTAGTGGGAGTATGCCATTTAATTTCATCCTTAACACAAAATATCTCTTAGCAAAAACATAATATACCTGAAGTGTACCAAGTATAAATATAAACATTATAATACAAGCAGATACATTCTCACCATGGAATAAACTTGTTATTTAATGTAGACAGTAAAAAATTCCTGGTAAGTCCTTTCATAAATGTGATTTTACATTTTGTGTATTATAAAGAACCATTTAAGTTTTGTCTTATCCATAAGCTATTGTTATTTCACCTATTATTGTTAAGCTGTAAAATTAATAGAGGTTTATTCTATATTAATGTCTGGAAGAGATGGTATTTTACAAAGTATTGCTACCTGTCAGACACATTCTTTCATCCACCTCCTAACCTTACTCTCTAAAAGAGTATGCAAACCTTTCCTGCATTCACAGAAGCAGTGTTAGAAGCAGAAGGCCAGACAGGTTCCAAGGGCAGCTGAGTGGTCATCAGTGGTGCCACCAGGCCTACCTTGGGTGGATAATGGCAGAAGATGACCAAGTTCTGGCTCAGAAGGTCAGACACCCATACAAGTTTAGAGAGAACACTCTTATCCATGGCTGCTTCATACAACTAAGGCTTTGATTTGAATAACTTTCAACATTTATAAAAGGTTCTGGACTGACTGGTTTAAGTGTTTTGATTTTTAATGTTTAAGTTTTGTTTCTCTAAACAAAATAATGCAACTGGTCAAATGAATATTTAGGTTTCTAATTCTCTTGTTAGTCACTCAGTCGTGTCTGAATCTTTGTGACCCCATGGATTATAGCCCACCAGGCCCCCCTATCCAAGGGACTCTCCAGGCAAGAATACTGGAGTGGGTTGCCATGCTCTTCTCCAGGGGATCTTCCCAACCCAGGGAGGAGATGAAGTAATGAGTAGACCTTGACATTGTTAAAGAAAGAGACTGGGAGGCACAGGGTGGAGCCTTACTAAGTGAGGTTACTATAGTTTAGCATTGCCTTCCTGATATATTGATACCCCGTCAAATCCATTCAGTTTTCCCTGGATTGGTGCTTCTACACAATCTGTGATGTTACATCATAGTTCAAGATGATTCATTAGTCACATACCACATTTCTGTCAGCAGAGGAGAATGCCTGGACCGTAAGAGTATCCTCACAGGACTAAGAGTGGGAGGAAGAGGCAACAGGAAACTTGCCTCGATGTCTTTTTCACTAAATAAATAGCCCATTTCTTTTTTTGATGTGCCTTGTGGCATGTGGGATCTCAGTTCCCTCACCAGGAATCAAACCCACCCCTCATGCAGTAGAAGCACAAAGTCTTAACCACTTGACTGCCAGGGAGGTCCCCCATTTTCTTATTATAAGAGTTACTTAAGAATTTCTAAATCAATCATCCATGTGAGTGCATGAAGGAAGGTTAGAAATGATTTGTTACTTATGAAAGAATGATTCAAAGGTCTACAATAACCTGGAACAAGAAATAATGTATAGCAAAGATACTGAAAGCAACTTTTACTTACAACTCCCTAAGCACTATAATGTAGATGTAAAAAAAAAATTGTCTAATTTTTCCTCAGCTATAATGACACTGCTGACTGCCACCAACAGTTAGAGCTACAATAACAAACAGACACAAATGAAATAAAATGGCATTATAAACATTAATCAGAAAAATGTTCAGTGTTCAACTTACAGCTTCTAACTGATCCATTAGCCTTGATAGAAATTTACGACATTCAGGAGTTTTACTATCAATCTTCATTCCAGTTTGCATTGCATACAATCGACCTATAAAGATAAATACAATGATATGAATAATTCCCAGGACTGAATGTTTAAAATATGTTGTCTCTAATAAATAATTTAAAATTTAAGTGAATTTAGAAATAAAACTTTGACTTACCGTGGATCTTATTCACAAATACAAAAAACGCAAAAACACTATCCAAAGAATACAAGATTTATGATGATGATAACAAACTTCTATGAAGGAAGCCCTTCTCTTTTGACATTATATTTAAAATAAAAGGACAAGTTTGAGGCTGTCAAAAGAACCTGCAATTTAAATTTAGTAGGTAAATAAGGGTTTTCAGAAAAACAACCTTGTGTACAGGAGCACTTGCCAAGGGCCAGATACGTGATAACTGATAAAATACACAGTATGCGTGGGGAGAGGGGAAATGCCACTTGAGCTGAGGTTAATGGGGAGAATTGTTTTGGTCATTTTTATGTATACATGTAAAAATAAACATACTGAAGGAGGAAACAGAGAGAACAGGCTCTTTGTAGAAAGCAGGACTCCATCTTGGGCCAGACTGTGGACTTAGAGCTATATGCCCAGTATGTATGGAAATGACATACCAACTGGAAAACCAGACCCCCGGATGGAAGAGCCCCCATCGCCTAAAAGAATACCCTAATTATCTGTGTAACTGAATAGAATCATAAATTTTATTATGCTTATTGAGGTACGACCACAGGTCTATTGATAATTGTCCACTGTTAACTACCTAGGCTTAAGGCATACGAATCATGGGTTTAAGGCATACGAATCACTCATGGGTTAACTTTGATTGTATCCTTCTTTTCCTTTGTTCAGACTAGTTTCAGAGAATTTGGGGAGGTGGGTTTGAGCACGTACACTTAGGGTTTATAAGGTTTTCACAAAAACTGGTTGGGGTCCTTGGCTAAGAGGAGACTCTGCCTTGGGCCCACCGGTGTAATAAACTGCACTTCACTATCTGCATTGTCCTTCTGAGTGAGTTTGTTTCCTGGAACATGTGGCTACAATAATACCATCTCTTGAAAAAAATAATAAAAATATTACAGATAAGGCTGAAGCTAAAAACTTCTCTGAAACTACAACCCTAAACTGCTTTCTCAGTGATGAGAGCTGTGAAGTTTGATGGCAATTATTACTACTGGTGTGTACACATATTGCCTGTAATTTTCCTCTTAGTCTCAACAATATGCTCTGAAGATTTGCGTAGACCTACAGGGCTCCACAGTATGGACACAACATTTGAACTAAAGCACAACAAGGTAGTTCTCAGATTTTCATCATTACAAGCCATGTTGCACTACCAGACCTTCTTGAGTAGACACGCATGAGTTCCCGGAGGGAGATACCAAGGAGAACTGCTGGCTTGGAGTATGTGTACCTTTCTCACCTGAAGAGCTACTTTCCAACTGTCCTTCAAAACAAATTACCACTGTTTAGTTATAGCTACACCACCACATGCAAGCAGTCATTTCTCCCAAACTCACAAAAAGCTGACATTAAATTAAAAACTGGTATTAAACTTCCTATCAATCTCAGGACCGTGTTATCTCCCTTTTGATTTTGCATTTTCACTACTCAGAAGGTCTTAGAGATGTACTGAAGACCTCTATATCCTCTTTTATGAATGCAGAATAGCTATCAAAACAAATTTCATCAAATTTTCTGTTTGGTCGCTTGCTTTTTAACATACAGTAGGAAAGAGGGCTATCCTGTCCCTCACACCCCCAGGTGGAATCTTGTGAACACCATCGCCTTTCCTGCTCTAGTCTTTTCTCCTCAGCAGGGAATCAGTCAACCTATTTCTTCTCAGATTCTGCAATTCCAACTTAAACTCCATGATAATGGCAATTGTAGTCTACTTGGTTTGCTGATGGATCCCTGGCATCTGCGACAGTCCTTGGCCTTCGATAAACATTTTCTGAATAGATAAATACATGAATGAAAGAATAGTTCATTCTGCTTGATGGCTGTAAATGCCACTTTTGTCATTCATTATCATATATTAAATTTTCATGGGACAAAAGGTCTCAACTCTGTGTACTGTCTATCTTGCTTTGTTACTTGTTAGTCTACTATCTATTGTGGCTTTATTTACTACAGCTTTAGAACATGGCAAGCTGTTAGTTACTCTTACGATTTCCAATTCACACCTTCTTTAAAGATGTGTTAATATAAAAATACAATACAATCGTGTATTCTGCGTGTGTTTAAATTCAATATCTGTGTCTGAAGGAACTACTTTTAAAGGCTTAGGCTTTTAGGGTTATCTCACAGAGCTTGAAGTTTAATTTATTAATGTATTTATTTCTGTATCAAATGTAGGGGTTTGATTCATCCAGTTATCAATGAGAAACAAAAATGGAGTTTCTTAAAGACTTGTACTGATTTACACTGACTTACAATGTAAAAAGCATGATACTTTCATTTTTACTGTACAAAATCCAGCACTGGATACTAATCTGACACACACACACAAAAATCTAATTTGGAAGCAAAAATAAAAACCCACTTATTATATTCATTGCTTTGATCACAATGTGACAAAATTTCCTTTTTCTCTTTCTTTTAAGCAGTCATATTTAATAACATGCCCAGGTCGTTTGAGAACTAGGTTTGAATCGCCTCTCCCCATGCCATGCCTTTGAAAAGCATGGCTGATCACCCCCCCCTCCCTTTTTTAAGCCAGTCATCTCTTGAGCTGTTCAAGCTTCACGCCTATTTTAGTCAGCTCTTTTGTTATAACTGTGACAGAACTCCCCAACACATCTTTTCTTTTAGCATTTTTGCTGTATTTCTCTTATTAAAAGTGTATCACATGAGCTCTTTGGAAAATAAACATTTTGGATGCAAGTATTAGGCCATCTTTTAATTTTTGAATGTTGTTTTAAAATACAGAAGCTTAAAATATTTATGTACCCGAAGTGATTTTTCTATCAATTCTAAGCTTGGAAAACTCTTTATCTCCAAGAAACTGGATATTCAGTTACATGATTTTTCCAGTTTTTCCTCTGGTTTTTCAAACTTAACTCTTTAATAACTTGCATCTACCTTAGTTACTGGTATCTGTCCCAAATGCAAGTGGTAAAAAATCCTTTCCTTCTCTAATGATTTGTGGTTTGTCTTTAGTATGTTTTTACTTTTTATATGTCTTGGCTATTTGATTTTACTGAGATTACAGATCAAATGTCATCTTCTCACATGATAATACCTGTAACTGATAATATGCTTTTTCTTCCTTGAAATTTAATCTTCGTACTTCTTAATGTATTACCAATTTTTTCTGAAGACTTTTAAGTGTTCTTGCTCTTATTTTCAAAGGCAAGGCTTTTAGCTGAGCGTAGGGATCAATTCTGTGCGAGGCTGCTTCTATTTCCCCTAAGAGTTTTCACCCTAAGCTATACTGAGGGAGGCTGCAGACTTTGAGACCCATAAGAGTCCAGGGAATGGCTGGAGTGTGGGAAGAAAATATTAGCCTTTTATTGATATGTTTATCTCATCCTTTATACTTTTCTTTTATATGCTTCCCTGGTAGCTCAGCAGGTAAAGAATCTGCCTGCAGTGCAGGAGTCCAGGGTTTGATCCCTGGGTCGGGAAGATCTCCTGGAGAAGGAAATGGCAAAGCACTCCAGTATCTTTGCTTGGAAAATCCCATCAACAGAGAAGCCTGGCAGACCACAGTTCACGGGGCCACAAAAGGTCAGGCACATGTAGTATTTGTATAATATATATATTTAAACATATTATATATAGCACATCAATACAGAAAAATTATTTATAAAGTTACATAGTATTCATGAATTATTTTAAACTTGAGGGTAGATAAGCAAAAGGCTGAGCATCACTGCTCATTGCATCCTTACTCCTCTCAACTGTAAACTATACTTTTTGCCTCAACAAAGTCCATGTTTCTCCACACAGCCCTACTCCTTCTACCATACTCCCTGGAACTATTGCTGAAACAATTCTGAAGAATCAGCAAACTGTCTTACCTCTCCTCAGATGCCTTCTTCCATTTTGTCTTAATTAAAACCTAAATGTCACTTAAGAAATCATTTTCTTTGCAGTTCTCTCAAGTAATGAGTTTTAATTCTCTTATATTCCTTCTAGTATTTAAGAGAAGAGTTGGTGAGTATGGGTTTTCTTTTTGCATCCCACTGTTACAGTATTCTCTCAAGGCTTTCTAAATACACTGGTCTAGTGCTCATCCATTCTCTTCCACTGGACTGTTATGCTTGTAATTGCTCATGGACCTCAGGGTCTTTCCTTATCTTTCCACCATCTTAAAAATTTCGCTGTTCACCTGGATAATTAATACTTGTGACAGAGACAGCTAGCAGCCTACCTGCATCCTTTCTCCCTGTCTTCTTTACTAACAAGATTCCTATATTATTAGGGAGTTGTAATATAGCTAGCCAAAACAGTACATTTTCCTGTATTCCTCAAAGCAAAATATGGCCATGCTATTACCTAAGACAAATATCATACAACCAGAAGTGGTTGAGAGAGACTTCCAGAAGGACTGTAAAACGGGAATGACAGCAGGGGAAAGGAAATGACTCATTCCCCTTTCTCCTCCCTGCTGCCTAGAACAGAAATGGGATGACTGAAACTCTAGTAGGTAGCTTGGACCACAAGGCGACTTTGGTAATCATGTGCTGGTTTATAGATCTGAAATCTGAAAAAGCCTGGGTCCCTGATGACTTCATGGAATTGGTACTGGGTACTGCCGATATCAGACTTTCTTTTAAGTGAAGAAATAAATCCTTGTTTTACTTATGCATTGTAATTCTGAATTTTCTGCAATAAGAAAGCAAATCTATTTCTAACGCATACACAGTGCTGTGCTCTCATTTCTTATCAGTACTGATCTCCATAACTGTATGGACTCTCCCTTATATGCCAGTAACCTCATAACTAAATTACCATTTCAAACTGCTGTACTATCAGTATATCATGTACTCAATCTAAACATAACTGCTTTTCTTCCAACTTTTAACTCTGTTTGTTACAATAGGTTTCCAGTTCATTGGTGTCTCCTTACTTCTTCATTACAGTCAGTCTTTTCTCCTTTAACTTCCTTCTGTAACTAGCTTTGATTTTATGATAGATTTTTCTAGGACTTTACTGCCCTGTGTCTAAACCCTGAATCTTTTCATTACATTCCTCTGGCAAACATACACTCATATATATATAAGCTCAACAATTCTCTCTCCCTGCATCTATATACCGGCAACACAGACCACAGACAGATCAGCATCACTATAAATATTAGAATTATCAACCTCAAAAGAGCTTAATACTTTTTCATATTGAATATTCCAGTATTATTTATTTGAGCAAGTAAAATATACTTTTCATCACTATAAACTGAGCAAGCTACAGTTTTTTAAACATATATATTTTTATGACATGCCAACATTTTATGTCCTGTGTGAAACATCTGGTTTGAAACTAATCTTAAAGCTCTCTGTTTTGTTTCCCATCTTCTTTCCTGTTTTGGCATTCTCTGAAGACATTTTATATTAATAGTGTAAAGACTGATTGCCTTATCTTCTCAACTTCTCAAATGACTATTTCAAGCATATTTCAAGCAAACCCTTACCCAAACATACACACAGAAAATTAAATAGACATCAGTTAATTATTTACTGTCTATATATACTATTAGTCAACACAGTAACACAATGTGAGGAAACAGGAGTGAGCTTCATTCCCCTGGGAGGTCCTTCTCCTTATTTTATTATAAAGTGGACAGTATATGATTTCTACGATCTATGGAGTGTAGTGAGCTACTCAATAGAGCAACTGTGGAAATAAATGGCTATCCAGCAACTGTAAAAGTCCATTAAGCAAACACACAGAAAACTAATCACCACTTACTTGTTATCAAGAGAAAGTTATTTATTCCTATGTAAAAAGTACAATTTTGTTTCTGATTTGTTACTTTTAACTACTTCCAACATTGCTCATAATAAAAATCAAGATTATCGGTATCTCCTTTGAAGTGAGAATCAGATTTATTCCCAATTCACTACCACCACAACCATCATCAATTTTCCTCACAACACAAATATAAGATAAGCTTCTTACCCTCTAAAACCTTAATACAAGGTTTTACCTCTAACCTTAATACAAGTGGCTGATACTTGAAAAACAGTGCAATGACAACACAGTTTAATGGTTTCACTTACACACATTTTCTTCTTGGCTTACATGCATATTCAGTCTTTGCAATTACAAGGACATTATTACAAACACCCCTTTAATTGAAGGACTGGAAAGAATCATCTCAAAATTGAAAAGATTTAAGTACAAATTTGCCTAGCTTCTATATTTCTGAATATCTTACATGGTTTACAATTTGTAAGTTGTACAACAAGACACATTTTCTAATATTAATACAGTGAAAAGATGTTAAATCTACTTATGAAAATTTATACACCAAAAGATCTTTTAGTCATACGGATGGGAAAAAGGACTACTTTCATATAAAACTCTGTTCAGGACAAGAAATTCATTGTAGAAGCAGCAGTATGAAGAAAAATTGATGTCCAACATGGAAAATTACCTAGTAAAACAGAATAAATATGTAGCTAGAATCACCTATAGGGAAATATATTTATTTCATCAAGGAAATGTGTTCATTTTTATGAATAAACATTTTTTAAAGATGAGTAATGAGGCATATTTGCAAAAGGATTAAATACTTTCCAACCTAACTTTAATATGAAGCATTTAGGAGACAAATATTTACTAATCCTCAAGGCATGTATACTTCAAAGTTTCATTAAATCTAAACATTAACATTCTATCACATCCTTGTTTATGCATGAGAAATCTAAAAATATGAAATGCATGATATAAAGACACAAAAGGCACATAGAAGCAATTGTTAAGAGTGATGTACTAGTGGGTTAAATAAATATAGCACTCAAGTAGGAATCACTATGACATACACTGATGTATAAAGCCAAATTTTATTCCAGTAAATAGAACCAAATCTATTACTCTACTCAAAAGTATATTATAAATACCTGCTCTATGGTTAGTATTGTCTTCGTGAAGGGCCAAAAATAAAATAAAAACAAAGTATGAATGAATATATCCTAATAAAGGGTATATACTTCACTAATTCCTTCATTAAGTATTTTTAGAGCTTTTGTCATAATATAACAGCTTTAAGAAAAGTTAGCTCCTTCTGAATTCCTACTAAAAGACTGTGCTGGTATTTAGTAAATAATAGTGATGATTTGATTACTAAAATAAGAACACAGATTCTAACTCTGGCCACAAGGAGCAATATTTGCCATTCTACTGTGAACAATCAAAGAAAACTAGACAAAATATATAAAAGAGGTTTTTGGACAATGGAAATGGATATGGTAAGACTAAGACATCTGAAGAAAGGAAACATATGAGCTGACACCAGTATCAGCCTAGCATTCCGCCTGCAGGAACATCCCCGTCTAAGGAGCAGGAAGGGAACCCTAACTGAACACAGTCCTCCGAGTTGAGAAAACGGACTGGAGTTCAGGGAGACTGAGGCAGCTATAAATTGAGGGGCAGAGTTCTGAAGAGTATGTAGCTACAGAAAAAAGAAACCCCAAAATCGGTACAGGAGTTTATCTGGAGGCTCAGGTGAACACTGCCATGTGCCTGTGAGGGAGAAAACTCTACAAGGCAAAGAATGAACAGAAGCTGTGAGCTGGACTATTTCCAGTGCACACACAGGGCTGGGATGGATTAAAGTTCCAACCAAAAGGAGCAGAGAGCCCCAGAGGTTTACCCAGGATATTCTGTAGACAGCCCCCAACTAAGTAATAGGTTTAACCTGTCCCCACAGCAAGGAGTACTTTAGAACTGCCCCCTAAAGCTAAAAACAAAACAAGGCACCAAAGAATTGAACTGAACGGCAATTAATTGCTGGCTACATTTAATCCCTTCAAAGAACAGACATTCAAGAATTTAAAATTCACTCTGTCCCACAATCAATCAAAAATCACTAGTGATGGCAAAAGTAGAAGAATGTGAACATAAAACAATAAAACAATGAGAAAATAATGGAAACAGCAGATGATGACATTAAAATACTGGAAAATCATTTTGAAGTATTTTATGGAAACCATGAATAAAATGAGGAGATAGAACATACACAAGGGAACAAAAAAGAGCCATCCAGAAATGAAATATAAGAGTATCTGAAATGAAAAGTTTACTGGACAGGATTAATAGTAGTTTAGATATCATAAAAGAAAAAAAGAATGAACTTCAGAACATAGCAGTAGAAACTACCTAAAATAAAGCAGGGAGTAAAATGACTGAAAAGAAAAACACAAAACCAGAGTTTCAGTGAGGTACGCTGCTGCTGCTACTGCTACTGCTGCTAAGTCACTTCAGTCGTGTCCGACTCTGTGAGGTATGGGGAACCATCAGATGCTCTAACATATATGTAACTGGAGTCCACCCCCTTTAAGGTGGGGAGGAGTGGCAAAAGTGATTGATGAATTCTTTACCCAGCAAAAATATCTTTCAAAAATAAGGATGAAAATAAAAGCTTGTTTCACACCATAGAAGCTGACAGAACTGGTGACAATCCTATAAAGGAAATGATAAACTTTTCAACAGGCAAGAAAACGACACATTTAAAACCAACTACAAAGGACTGAAGAATGCTGAAAATGGTAATTATGTGGGAATAAACTAAAAATTTTATTTCCTCATTTTATAAATTTCTTTTCAAGAAGGACAATTAAAAAAAACTACATTCTAGGGTTTACAAGTTTATAACTGAAATATATGACAACTACAGCCAAAGGACAGGAAAAGAGAAAAGTAAGTTCTAAACTAATATGTGAAATGCGATTTTATATAGTAGTTCGCTGTGACAGGGATTCCCTAATGGCTCAGTTGGTAAAGAATTTATCTCCAATGCAGGAGATGCATGTTCTATCCCTGGGTCAGGAAGATCCCCTGGAGGAGGGCATGGGAACCCCAATGTTAGTATCCTGCTGACAGAATCCCACGGACAGAGGCACCTAGAGGGCTACAGTCCATGGGGTCACAGAGTTGGGCACGGCTGAAGCAACTGAGCACACACACATAGCCCGTGACAAGTTACTGTAATGCTAGTGTGTGTGTGTGTTAGCTTAAAGAGTCTAAAACCAACATGCTTTACTCAAAACAGAAGTAATTATTAAAATGACTATTCTACAGTATAAAATTCATGTCTGCAAGTATGTTTGCAAAATAAAAAAAGAAATGGAATGTTAATGGATAAGTCAGCAGTCCAACTTTCCGAGGTTTTTATTATTAACCTGTCATGGGTACAGTAAAGTATCCAGAGTCAGCTTACAATAAAGAAATGATACATATTTAGACAAAAGGACTATGAGCTCAAATCAGTTGCTACAGATTCAGAAATCAGCACAAAAAAACTGCTTACCTTTAACTGGTTAACGATAATAAGCTTAGTTAAATTTATTAGTCATTAAAATCAATTTCTGTGTGATTAACAGCAAATAACAGGCAACTGATTATTAATCCTAATATCCAAGTAAAATAAAAAAAAATCAATAAAAATTCATTATTAGTTAGCCTTTAAACATTTACTCTGGTGTCCTATGACATCTTGTATACGAAATATACCATATGTATTTTCAACTTCCTGAACAACTACATCTAATTTTCCTATGGTCATATAAAGAAATGATTCTCAAAGAACATTTATACATGTTCACTGAATGTCTATTAATTGTACAATACCACCCCCTAGAGGAAACTTTTAAAAACCAAATCTGAAACTTTGTATGTTGACATTTAATATCAACTTTATGTGTTGATATTTGATATCAATATTAAATATCAACACATAGTTTAAAGGGAAGGGATCTTTCTAGTTTTCACTTTATCCACACCATCAAATGTCACAGAATAAAAATATTTATCATATAGTGCCTATGTTTAGTAGGAACTCAAATATTTCCTGGCTTCATTAAGGCGAAAAAAAAAAAAAAAGAGAGAGAGAGAGAGATACAAACTCAGAAAGTTGTGTCAGTAACATCAAGCCTGTCCTCATTTTTACTCTCCACTTATCAGGAATCTTCCAGATTACTGCACTGGTTCCCTTTGTTTTCCCACTGATTTAAAAAGTCCCTTTACCTTCACTCTGTAACTGCTATTCTAATTACTACTTACTCTCAACAATTTTTCATACACCCACTTCTCATCTAGCATCTGTCATTCAGATCCTGGTTTCATCACTTACTAACAGAAGGACCAGGATGACTATAAGGTTCAAATCAGATACCCTGAAGAAAGGGACTGTTATGAATGCCAAAAGCTACATGAATGTTAGTTATCTAGCCTCTCTATTCCATGACAACTATAAGGTGTAGCTATAGGGACCATGGCTGCCTCAAAAGTCAGGTCAATTCACCATTTTTGGAGTACCTATTCCTTATTGTGTAAGTATCTTTAGTGGCTGAGCACTACTTGGTACAGTGAATGAATCAAGAGGCCCTTGACTGTGTAGATCACAATGAACTGGAAAATTCTGAGAGAGATGGGAATACCAGACCACCTGACCAGCTTCTTGAGAAATCTGTATGCAGGTCAAGAAGCAACAGTTAGAACTGGACATGGAACAACAGACTGGTTCCAAATAGGAAAAGGAGTACGTCAAGGCTGTATACTGTCACTCTGCTTATTTAACTTATATGCAGAGTACATCATGAGAAATGCTGGTCTGGAAGAAACACAAGCTGGAGTCAAGATTGCTGGGAGAAATGTCAATCACCTCAGATATGCAGATGACACCACCCTTATGGTAGAAAGTGAAGAGGAACTAAAGAGCCTCTTGATGAAAGTGAGAGAGGAGAGTGAAAAAGTTGGCTTAAGGCTCAACATTCGGAAAACGAAGATCATGGCATCCAGTCCCATCACTTCATGGGAAATAGACGGGGAAACAGTGGAAACAGTGTCAGACTTTATTTTTCTGGGCTCCAAAATCACTGCAGATGGTGACTGCAGCCATGAAATCAAAAGACGCTTACTCCTTGGAAGAAAAGTTATGACCAACCTAGATAGCATATTCAAAAGCAGAGACATTACTTTACTGACTAAGGTCCATCTAGTCAAGGCTATGGTTTTTCCAGTAGTCATGTATGGATGTGAGAGTTGGACTGTGAAGAAGGCTGAACGCCGAAGAATTGATGCTTTTGAACTGTGGTGTTGGAGAAGACTCTTGAGAGTCCCTTGGACTGCAAGGAGATCCAACCAGTCCATTCTGACAGAGACTGGCCCTGGGATTTCTTTGGAAGGAATGACGCTAAAGCTGAGGCTCCAGTACTTTGGCTACCTCATGCGAAGAGTTGACTCATTGGAAAAGACTCTGATGCTGGGAGGGATTGGGGGCAGGAGGAGAAGGGGACAACCGAGGATGAGATGGCTGGATGGCATCACTGACTCGATGGGCATGAGTCTGAGTGAACTCCGGGAGTTGGTGATGGACAGGGAGGCCTGGCGTGCTGTGATTCATGGGGTCGCAAAGAGTTGGACACGACTGAGCGACTAAACTGAACTGAACTGAGCAGGGTACAGCCTCCTTAAGTTTACACTCTAGAAGGGACTCCAGGCATATGAAAAGCAATTAAGATAAAGCCATACAAGGCACAATGAGGACCAAGAGATGATGCATCTTAGAAGCAGGGAGTTTAAGACAAGGCCTCCCAGAGAAAGTGACTTTTAAGCTAGAATCTTAAGGATAAAAATGGAGTGGGTTTGGTAAGGATGGGAAGAGGTGTCAAGGGCTAGAGAACAATGTTGGAAGGTCTGGAGACAACAGAAAGTCAGTCAGGTTCTAGAAATGGAGTGAAATTCAGCTTGATTAAAATTACAGAAGATGATGCCATGTTCAAATCATGAGTCATCACTAAAGGTACTATATTTTTTCTGATAGATGGAGCTACTATTGGTGTTTAAAATTTTTTTTTTGCTTTAAGTAAAGCTTTTGTTGTTTAGTAATGATGGTATGAAACATGCCCACTTACAGGAATTTTTTTTTTTTTTTACAGGAAAATTTTTAAAAAGACAATCAAAAGAAAACCATCCAGAAACCTAAAGCTGCTATTTTTCCCTCCAAGTTTATTAGGTATGTGTGTATGTCTGTGTATGTATGTATGTGTATACATATATATGTGCATTTTTTAAAGTTCAGTTCAATTGCTCAGTCGTGTCCAACTCTTTGCAACCTCACAGACTGCAGCACACTAGGCTTCCCTGTCCATCACCAACTCCGGGAGCTTGCTCAAATGCATGTCCATCAAGGCAGTGATGCCATCCAACTATCTCATCCTGTCGTCCCCTTCTCCTCCTGCCTTCAGTCTTTCCAACCATTTGAGTCTTTATCGATGAGTTATTTTTTAGTATCAGGTGGCCAAAGTACTGGAGCTTCAGCATCAGTCCTTCCAATGAATATTTAGGACTGATTCCCTTTAGGATCAACTGGTTTGATCTCCTTGCTGTCCAAGGGACTCCCAACAATGTTCTCCAACACCACAGTTCAAAAGCATCAATTCTTTGGCACTCAGCTTTCTTGACGGTCCAACTCTCACATCCATACATGACTACTGGAAAAACCATAGCTTTGACTAGATGGGCCCTGGTCTGCAAAGTAAGGTCTCTGCTTTTGAATATGCTGTCTAGGTTTTCATAGCTTTTCTTCCAAGGAGCAAGCATTTTTTAATTTCATGGCTGCAGTTACCATTTGCAGTGAAAAGTTCAAACCATAGTATATAATTTTATATCCTGAATTTTTATATCGATCTTTCCCCACATTACAAAAGATGCTTTCTAATTTCTAAATGATTACATCAGTTTCTATGCAATGGATATACCATAACTTAACCATTTCCACCATGATATATGTTTAGGCTGTTTTGGGGCTTGCTACAAACGTACATAATTATTCACATAATCCTAAAGTTCTTCATATATTAGTGATTATTTCCTAGGCAGAAGCTTTTCAAAACTGGAATTACTGTACATCAGATACTTTTACAATTCTATATATTCCGATAAAATGCTTTCTAAAACTTGGAACCAATTCACACAGCCATGTCAAGCAGAATTTCATCACATACTCATTTTGTATAAGTTATAACTTTAGTCAAAAAATGGTATGCTGTCTTAATTTAAACTTGCTACTAATTCAGCTGAACGTTAAAAATTAGCATGCTCTCTTTTATTAGTACATACACATTTCTTTCCATTTATGGGGATCATAGTTTTCATTTTTTAAAATGGATTTGTATGAGTGTTTTCCCTATCAAGGACACTGGCCCTCTGTCTTTCATCTATTGGAAACATTCTTTTCCTAATGCAATGGTTTTATAAATTAATTGTACTGCTTGTGTAGCACAGGGTTTCTAAAAGTTTAGTTAACTTTATCCTTCTTTTATTCTGTGTTTTTTTCACTGAGCATTTAAAGCAGAACTTTCAAGTAGCAACAGGTACTACTTGCTTGAAGCAGGGGCTTCCCTGGTGGCTCAGACGATAAGGAATCTGTCTGCAATGCATGAGGCCTGGGTTTGATACCTAGGTTGGGAAGATCCCCTGGAGAAGAGAACAGCTACCCATTCCAGTATTCTTGCCTGGAGAATCCCCATGGACAGAGGAGCCTGGCAGGCTATAGTCCGTGGGATCACAAAGAGTTGAACACGACTGAGCAACTTTCACTTAGCTTCAAGTAGAAGGTAGGAAGCTATCTCAAAAGCTTAGATGTAAGGTGAGGGTATGATCTCAAAGAAACGAAAAAGGTAAGTAAAAATTTAAACATTTGATGACTGGGCTGACTGTGACATGTATGAAGAAAGGAAGGGAAGGTTAAGTTTGTAATTTCTTAACTAATAAATCTGAAAATCTGACAGACATGAAATATATTCTAGAAAACTTTGATGCATCAACATTAGCTCAAGTTAAATTTTTTAAATGTGAGAAATTGATAAGTATATAAAAGAAAGTCCCCAAAGCATAAACTTCTGGCTGTAACAGGATTAACATGAAGGATTCTTCTCAGACAACTTCTGTCTTCACTATGGCGTTGGATACATGAACCTCCACTTGAGAGAACTATTTAGCTAAATACAGACATATACACAAATGAATTCACGGAAAACTAAGTAAGTCTAAAAGAGATGGGCAGATTGTGTCAATATCAATATTCTGGCTGTGATTCTGTACTATGACTTTGCAAGATATTAACACTGGGCACAATGAGTAAAAGGCACACAGATCTCTTTGCATTATTTCCTGTAACTGTTTGTGGATCTATAATTATTTCAAAATAATTTAATGAAAAAAAAAAGCAACAATTTTTTCCAGGAACGAGACGTTCCAAGTAAGAATAAATTCAATAATTTGTAATTACTAATTAAAAAGGTCAAAGAAGTAAACTCTAAGCATATTATTCAAAAAGTAATTTGATATATATTATTTCAACATTTATTCCTGACTTAAAAAGAAAATAAAAGATCAAACAACTTAGAAATATAGGAATACTAAGGTAACAAAAAATGATAAAACACCAGAGTATTCCCATTAAGGCCAGATCTAAATCATTTCTGGAAATCACAAAATACTGGAAATGAGGAAGCACAAAGGGCACATCCTATGACATATCTATGACAATCTAACAGCCACAAGCTACGAACTATTGTGCTTTGAGATTCTTTTCATTATGTTTCCTTACTGTAGTAAGAGCATGTGAAAAAACTATGAATTATCCTATATTTATTCAATCAACACATATTACATGTAAACTACAAAATTTCCAATTATCCACCATGGCTTAACTACTGTATTAGGAGTTAAGAGATTCAGTGATCATCAATTTAAGACATATTTCTTGCTCTCAGAGTGAATATTCTAGTAAGGCTGGAATATTCATAACATTTAGAACAATGACATTCATTAAGTATTTATGAATGCCAATTATGTGTCAGGTGGTGAGAGAAAACAAGGTATCAGTTCCTGGATTCCAAGAGAATCCAGGAGACTGAAAGGTCTAGAGGATCAAGAGGAGGGATATACCTGAAACCATTTCTAGACATCATATGAGCTCAGGAAAACCAATCTGCAAAAAAATACTGAGTTGGGAACACCCTGGTAGTCCAGTGGTTAAGAATCCAAGCTCTCACTGCTGAGGGCCTGGGTTAAATTCCTGGTTGGAGAACTAAGATCCCATAAGCCATGAGGCATGACTAAAAACAAACAAACAAACAAACAAAAAACACAAAAAATCCACAAACTTAAGAGATCAACAAAATATTAGAAAGAAAAACAACAATCAAATATCTGAAAATCAAAACACAATGCATACTGAAAAGTGATCCAGAGGATGGAAAACCTCGATTATTCATTTAAGTGTCTATCAATGTGTCTGGATAATGCCTCCAATGCATAGCTTACTCCAGCTACACACAGTTCAAAAGGAAAAAAAGTAAAAAGTACTGAGTCAATAAGAGTTAAGTTTGATTAAGAGGAAGTCATAGGGGATTCCAGCCAGACAGCAACATACAGAGAGGAAATATAAGAGAATATGGAACTTTTATAAATCAGTGAGTACTTTAGCAAAATAACCTTTAGTTTTTCTCACAAAAAATTCTTCCTTGCTCTAGGAATTTAGAAAATTTTTGTTTGCTCTAAGTGTACAGAAATGTATCCCTTCACACACTTTTAGGTTGACATTTACTACTTTTTATCTGAAGTTTAAACAGGTAAAAAATGCAATTTCTGTATTACAGATGTCAAGTACTGACATCTAAAAATTTTATCACTCTTTCAACTGTAAACACCATAGCAATTTGGTATCTATTACAATCTTTTCAGATAAAAAAATTATTTTTTTAAAGAGTCAGAATACACTGTCTTATTTTCTTTTAACCCATATTTCTATGTACTTACTTTACAGGATTTTATTATAAAAATGTAACTGCATGCTCAAAGGTGTTACTTGATTATCCTATCACAATGCTCTGCAACAAAAGTATATAAAAATTTAAATTTAAATTTTTATTAAATTTCCTGAGAGAAGGTGCTATGTGTTAAAATGTTTCTTCTGGAATTGAATTTTTGCAATTGTTATGTATAACAAAGTAACATTTAAAACAATATGAATTTTATTTATCTTAATAATCAGGAAGTATAAAAAGTAAAATTTTCTTGGAAATGCATGAGTTACACTGCCTATCTATGAATTAACATGATTTATCCTCATAACGAACCAGAGTATTGGTTCTATTCCTGCTTTCACTTTTATGAACTCAACAAGGGAGAAAATTCATTCACACAAAGCAGCAGATGAGAATGGAAGCTTTGTCACAGCAAAACCACCAAATTCTTTAAATTCCTTCCGGGTTATAGGCTAAAAACCACCTCATCACTTATCATCAAATAACATTTTTAATAATCTTTCTTAGCTGACATTTTAATTAGGTTTGCCTCAAAATTTGTTTTAAGACTAGAAAAGAATGTGTCACCCCTTCATTAGAGTATCCATTTTCTCAATTCCTCTGAAGTATACAGAAAAGACGTTATAAAGATTCATCATTTGCTTTCAATCAAAGGCTTCTTTTTAATGTTAAGAGTGAGACAGCATTGGGAAAACTGAAATAGTGTTTGTTTCAACATCCTCTGGCAGGAAAAAAAAAGTTATAATATTTTAATCTTATCACTTGTTTTAAATGTATTTCTGAAAAAAGCAAAACACTTCAGAGCTGAAGATTTACCTCATTTGAGGAGAATGTCCACCATTCTACATAAATGGCAAAACTAACTGCTAAAGTCAAACCAATCAGCCATTGAAGGCTTACTTTTTTCAGAAAAATATGACTTCTCTAATTCAAATAAATGTTAACACATGTTCCCACACACGCTTTCTCATTTCTGGATTCTAAGACTAAAATTTTGATATCCTACAGACCTTGATATGAGCTTGTCACCTGAATGAAATAAAGTACTCCTACTTCAGCATTTCCCTTTTGCTTTTGCCTCAGTCCATCCTAAAGGAGATCAGTCCTGGGTGTTCATTGGAAGGACTGATGCTAAAGCTGAAACCCCAATACTTTGGCCTCCTGACGCGAAGAGCTGACTCATTGGAAAAGACTCTGATGCTGGGAAAGACTGAGGGTAGGAGGAGAAGGGGATGACAGAAAATGAGATGGCTGGATGGCATCACCGACTCGATGAACATGGGTTTGGGTGGACTCCGGGAGTTGGTGATGGACAGGGAGGCCTGGCGTGCTGCAGTTCATGGGGTCACAAAGAGTTGGACACGACTGAGCAACTGAACTGAACTGAATTGACTTCAGGAATGACACTTTAATAAGGAACAGAATGAAATGCTAAGATCATATAATGAAAACTCTTACCATTTTGAAACTTCAACACAGGCCAGTTTTGAACATGGTCTTACCATGTTCCCCAAGAACAAGGACAACATGCTCCATACCATCTTGCACTTGACTTTGGTTGCAAACTGCTCCTCTGGATAAAATCCAAAATGACTGAACAATGGCTGCTAACAGCTAAGAAAAATTCCTCCTCCTTCTGAGATTCATTCTTGACTAATTATTCCTGAAAGGAGATAACTCCAGGTGACTCCCCTTATAAAAAGCTGTATGTTAGAATGTTCTTTTGACATCCTTTCTTTCCCATGCCCAGTATTTTTAAATAAAGGCTTATTCTGTGCTCTGACTCATTTTCTTCCAAATAAGACACATAAAGACAGGAAACCCTATCTAATAGCTTAATAAGTGGAGGTTTCACTAACACCAGTAATTTGTTAGAACTGTCCTTTTTTTCTGGATGCCCTGGAAGATTTTCCACCTTCTCCTCCAGAACAATACACCATAAAAATTCTAATGATGCAGGAGAGTCTGCCTTTATCCTTTAAAGTAGGAAGAGAGAAATTGAGAACAAGATACAGTAATAAATAAATAAAGGGAAGCATACTACTCTGCCATCTTGACCAAAGGAACTTTGTCAGGAAAGAAACACAGACGCTGCGAAATGTGAAAATGATTCCTGTAGAATTATTTGCATTTTGCAGTTTGAAGAGTACTGGTTTAGTAGTTCTAGCGCCTAAGTTACAAGAAAAAAACTGTCATAAGCCATTTTTTCTTACACAGCAGAATCAGACCTGAAATATAACCTATACAGTAATTATCAGACAGCAAATATAAATACAAATCTTTTTAAAGCACTTAATATATGAAGGTGAACACTGACCTAGAGAAATTACACCGAACGCAGCATACAAAGACATTGGACACAAACTATCAAAGCTTTAAGACACAAAGAAGCTAAAGGAGAAAAATGCAACACATATCTAATTAAAATTGAAGGAAAGAACAGAGATAGCAGATAAACAATAATTGAAAGTAGAGAATTTTCTAGATTTGATGAAAGACACCCATCTACAAACTCAGGAAGCCAAAATCTCAACTAAGGTACACAAAAAGAAATCAAGACCTAGAAAATCGGAACATAAATCATAAGGAAAAGATTACTCAGTTGGTCATATTTTAAAATTAAGAACTTTTGCACATCAAAGGATTTCATAAATAGAATGAAAAATCAAACTTCTCAAATAAAACTTGAGAAGACATCTGCAATACCAAAAGATCAGTAGCTAGATTAAAAAAATAAAATAAAAAATGGTCAAAAGCAATAAGTAGGTATTTCAAGAGGAAATCACAAATGGTTAATTAACATATGAAAAGCCTTATTAAGGCTCAGTGAATTGCAAATTTCACTCCAGTGAGACATCATTTCACACTCACCAGATCAGCAAAAATTTGAAAGTCTAATAACAACAAGCATGGTAGATATATTAGCATTCATTTTACTGTTCCTTGAACTGTATATACACATTATATATCTTCTTTAACATGCACATAAGAAAGAAAGAAAGTGAAGTCGCTCAGTCGTGTCTGGCTCTTTGTGACCCCTTGGACTGTAGCCTACCTGGCTCTTCTGTCCATGGAATTTTCCAGGCAAGAGTACTGGAGTGGGTTGCCATTTCCTTCTCCAGTGCTTCATAACAAAAATATTTTTTAAGTGACACCTGGTTTTAGCAATAAAAACCATGGTTCTTGACCCTGCTGAGAGCAGTTTCGGTGAAATAATGGGATTGAAAACCAGACTGCAGTGGGCTGAAAAAGATCTATGAGGTAAGGATCTAAAGACAACTACAGACAACTGTTTCAAGCCTAGCTCTGAGGTTGGGCAGACAGGACTGCAACTCTAGGGGAATGTCACAGTGAGAGCTCCTTTTATTTTTTAAATAAAGGAAACCGGAGCAAGTTTAGGAAGAAACAGCGAAAGAGGGAGGCTAGTGACACAGGAAATAAAGGGTCCCAGGTGACAAATGTATAGAATACAGCCCCCATGGAGGGACTGCTTCTAGACAGAATCAAGGGTTCCCACTTCACTGTTACAAGAAATAATCTGACTTTAATCACACTGCTTTTCTGCTTGCTCTATTCACTCTAGTTACAACAGTCACTTTGATCCTCCTTTAAGCAAACCCCTACCTTAGGATTTTTGCACTTGTTATCCCCTCTATGGAGCACTCTTGCCCAGGTGATGCAAAGCTTGCTTTTCACTCCAGTTAAGTTTGTTCAGATGCGAACTCAGTGAAGCTTTCCCTGACCACTCTGAAAATGAAATCCCTCCCTCACTTCCTACCATCCTACTCCTGGTACTCCCTGTTCTTTCCCAGCTTTAATCTTCTTCACAACCTTGTAATATTCTATATAATTTACTCATTTTACTGTTTAATCCCCCCATCTCACAATATGTAAGCTTCATGGATGCTGTAGCCACTGTGCCTGGCAATACTCATACAGGTAAAATCTGAATAAATACAAGCTGAATGAATGACTAATGGTCCTTGCTTGAGGAACCTGAAAAACAAGTATAATGCAAAAATGTTGCTATGATCTGAACAAACTGAGGAGGTAAAGCCTTGAGAGTAATCATCTTACTGCCCAAAGAAGAGGTGACATTCCAGTTAGAATCTGAATTAAGGAGTTCGCCAAGTGAAAAAAAAGAGGTAGATTTCCAAGAAAGGGAAGAATGTGGAGGTTTGAAAGGGCCTTGCACATTCCAGGAATGAAAATGGGGTACTCGTGGTTTATGGCCAGAAGGACAGTGGACCATATTTTGGCTAACTTTATATTGTCTATAAGAGAGGACACATTATACTGAGCTTCTCGAAGTTAAAATCCTTTTCTGCATACTATAGTTGCTTGGTCACTTGTTTTATTTGCAGCAAAGTTAGAATGTGGAATATAAAATAACCTATACTGGAACTACTCTCTTTAGCACAAAGGAAAATGTGTGATCAAGTTTGATCTGTGTTTTTCATCAATGGTAGATTATATGTATCACAACCAAAGTGAGTGTATGTCACCAAATGTCTCAACCTCATTATTACTCAAAATCAAGGCTAAAAGTTCTCACTGGTAGAAGACAGCAGTTTAAATGCAAAAGGAGAAATGGGCAAATACAAAGATTTGTTCTGTAGCAGCCACTCTCTATTTATGAATGAGTCTGCAAGTTGTCATAATTAACCCACACTCATTACAATGTTTTCAATTAGTCTCTTCCTTTTGCCCACATCACTACTGTCTTTGGAACACTTACCTTTCTTTTAGCCCCCAACTCAGTTACTTAACTACCCAGGTTAATTTCACGATTTCCTGGTGGAGACAGAAATCTCCTGTGTGTACACATAGGAAGAAAACTAGAACACTGTGAGTCCATGAGCCCATGTATTCCTGTATTCCGTTTAAAAATATTTAGTTGGTGGACGCTAAAATACTTTGGAAGTTTTGTCTTTCTGAGGCCTGGAGGGGCAGAGAACTTGGGGATCCCTGAGGAGGGCGGGACCCCAAGAGACTTCTGTCCCCAAGGGACAGGTCAGAGGTCAAAGCTCAGGTCTAAAGCTAGAGAGGCGGGGACGGCCTTAAGAACCAGGGGGCGGGGGGCGGGGGGGGCGGAGGCCAAGGAAGGTCGCGGAGACTCGGAAGCACTCACAGTAATATGCCACCACAGGGTCTCGCTTGTCATGCTCCTGAGCCGTCCTCAGATGATGCTGTATGCTCTTAAACTGTGGGGGCAGCGGGGGGAGTGTGGCAAGAGCGGCCATCTCCTCTGCAGGAATCACCACTTCCTACTCGCCGGCCGCCGACACTTCCGCTTCCGCCTGGGAGGGTGCCCGTAAGAACGCGCACAGCAAATCCCACCCATTTCCCCGTTGCTCAGCGACAGCGAGGCAACTACGGGTTGGCAGCAGGGACAACCTCAGTTCGCCTGGCACGTAGCGGTTAGAGCCGAGAGGAGGCTGAACGCCTCGGCCATCCCGCTGCCTATGGCACCAGCGCCCT
Source organism: Neotragus moschatus (assembly GCA_006410615.1). Classification (NCBI taxonomy): domain Eukaryota; kingdom Metazoa; phylum Chordata; class Mammalia; order Artiodactyla; family Bovidae; genus Neotragus; species Neotragus moschatus. Next base: position 40,299 of record SJYA01001356.1, on the reverse strand, counting down.
CTGCTGGCTGCTGGCAGGAAGGACGAGAGATTTTGTTTCACTTCTCTTTGTTTCGCCATTGACCCCCCTTTTGTGGCTTAACAACTGGTAGAAAGGGAAAAACAGGAATAAAATGATGTTTATTAATTGGGAGAAAAGGTAAAGATATGAATTGCCTTTGGCATCCTTCAGGAATTATCGTTTCCAGTTCCTCACATTATATTAATAGCGTCCAGAGAAGCCTCTCTGACTTTAAGAAACTTTGAATTTAATTCTTGCATAAGAGGAGAGAAGTGTTTAAAATTTTAAATTACACTTCTATATGGACACATTGGATAAAATAACCAGATGCTTTTTCAACATGAATACTGATCCATTAAACTTAAAGATAATTGGCCTTTGTTCTAAGCTGGGTGTATACACTGGTGAATTAATTTGTAGATAGCTTGTTTTGGGAGAGTTATGAACAATTTGCAAAGTTCTTTGATAGTTACTATCTTGTCAGTCCACAAATAAGGCATTCATTTAATAAACACCAGGCCTCCCTGTCCATCAACAACTACCAGAGTTTATCCAAACCCACGTCCATCGAGTCGGTGATACCATCCAGCCATCTCATCCTCTGTTGTCCCCTTCTCCTCCTGCCCCCAATCTTTTCCAGCATCAGGTCTTTTCAAATGACCAACTTTTTCTCGCTTCTTTCACTTTCATCAGGAGGCTCTTTAGTTCTTCTTCACTTTCTACCAAAAGGGTGGTGTCATCTGCATATCCAAGTTTATTGATATTTCTCCTGGCAATCTTGATTCCAGCTGTGCTTCTTCCAGCCCAGCATTTCTCATGAGGTACTCTGCATAGAAGTTAAATAAGCAGAGTGACAATATACAGCCTTGACGTACTCCTTTTCTTATTTGGAACCAGTCTGTTGTTCCAAATCCAGTTCTAACTGTTGCTTCCTAACCTACATACAGGTATCTCAAGAGACAGGTCAGGTGGTCTGGTATTTCCATCTCTTTCAGAATTTCCCACAGTTTATTGTGATCCATACAGTCAAAGGCTTTGGCATAGTCAGTAAAGCAGAAGTAGATGTTTTTCTGGAACTCTCTTGCTCTTTCAATGATCCAGTGGATGTTGGCAATTTGATCTCTGATTCCTCTGCCCCTTCTAAAACCAGCTTGAATATTTGGAAGTTCACGGTTCACGTATTGTTGAAGCCTGGCTTGGAGAATTTTAAGCATTAATTTACTAGTATGTGAGATGAGTGCAATTGTACGGTAGTTTGAGAATTCTTTGGCATTGCCTTTCTTTGGGATTGCAATGAAAAGTGACCTTTGCCAGTCCTGTGGTCACTGCTGAGTTTTCCAAATTTGCTGGCATATTGAGTGAAGCACTTTCACAGCATCATCTTTCAGGATTTGAAATAGCTCCACTGGAATTCCATCACCTCCACTAGCTTTGTTCCTAGTGATGCTTTCTAAGGCCCACTTGACTTCGCATTCTAGAATGTCTGGCTTTAGGTGAGTGATTACACCACTGTGATTATCTGGGTCATGAAGATCTTTTTGGTACAGTTCTTCTGTGTATTCTTGCCACCTCTTCTTAATATCTTCTGCTTCCGTTAGGTCCCTACCATTTCTGTCCTTTATTGAGCCTGTCTGCATGAAATGTTCCCTTGGTATCTCTAATTTTCTTGAAGAGATCTCTAGTCTTTCCCGTTCTATTGTTTTCCTCTATTTCTTTGCATTGACCACTTAGGAAGTCTTTCTTATCTCTTCTTGCTATTCTTTGGAACTCTGCATTCAAATGGGAATATCTTTCCTTTTCTCCTTTGCTTCTCACTTCTCTTCTTTTCACAGCTATTTGTAAGGCCTTCTCAGACAGCCATTTTGCTTTTTTGCATTTCTTTTTCTTGGGGATGGTCTTGATTCTTGTCTCCTGTACAATGTCACGAACCTACATCCATAGTTCATCAGGCACTCCGTCTATCAGATCTAGTCCCTTAAATCTATTTCTCACTTCCACTGTATAGTCATAAGGGATTTGATTTAGGTCATACCTGAATGGTCTGATGGTTTTCTACGCTGTCTTCAATTTCAGTCTGAATTTGGCAATAAGGAATTCATGATCCGAGCCACAGTCA
>SJYA01001356.1:0-37713 GCA_006410615.1 Neotragus moschatus | reverse complement strand
GTGGATGTTGGCAATTTGATCTCTGATTCCTCTGCCCCTTCTAAAACCAGCTTGAATATTTGGAAGTTCACGGTTCACGTATTGTTGAAGCCTGGCTTGGAGAATTTTAAGCATTAATTTACTAGTATGTGAGATGAGTGCAATTGTACGGTAGTTTGAGAATTCTTTGGCATTGCCTTTCTTTGGGATTGCAATGAAAAGTGACCTTTGCCAGTCCTGTGGTCACTGCTGAGTTTTCCAAATTTGCTGGCATATTGAGTGAAGCACTTTCACAGCATCATCTTTCAGGATTTGAAATAGCTCCACTGGAATTCCATCACCTCCACTAGCTTTGTTCCTAGTGATGCTTTCTAAGGCCCACTTGACTTCGCATTCTAGAATGTCTGGCTTTAGGTGAGTGATTACACCACTGTGATTATCTGGGTCATGAAGATCTTTTTGGTACAGTTCTTCTGTGTATTCTTGCCACCTCTTCTTAATATCTTCTGCTTCCGTTAGGTCCCTACCATTTCTGTCCTTTATTGAGCCTGTCTGCATGAAATGTTCCCTTGGTATCTCTAATTTTCTTGAAGAGATCTCTAGTCTTTCCCGTTCTATTGTTTTCCTCTATTTCTTTGCATTGACCACTTAGGAAGTCTTTCTTATCTCTTCTTGCTATTCTTTGGAACTCTGCATTCAAATGGGAATATCTTTCCTTTTCTCCTTTGCTTCTCACTTCTCTTCTTTTCACAGCTATTTGTAAGGCCTTCTCAGACAGCCATTTTGCTTTTTTGCATTTCTTTTTCTTGGGGATGGTCTTGATTCTTGTCTCCTGTACAATGTCACGAACCTACATCCATAGTTCATCAGGCACTCCGTCTATCAGATCTAGTCCCTTAAATCTATTTCTCACTTCCACTGTATAGTCATAAGGGATTTGATTTAGGTCATACCTGAATGGTCTGATGGTTTTCTACGCTGTCTTCAATTTCAGTCTGAATTTGGCAATAAGGAATTCATGATCCGAGCCACAGTCAACTCCCGGTCTTTTTTTGCTGACTCTATAGAGTTTCTCCATCTTTGGCTGCAAAGAATATAATCAGTCTGATTTTACTGTAGACCATTTGGTGATGTTGATTGTATATACCATTGTAGGTAGTCATCAACTTTTCCTTCTATCATCAGTGACATTAATCGTTTTTCTTTTTTCTCCATGCATACTGTCAGGATGTAACACTTTATTTACTTCGTCCAGTAACCTTCACCTTCATTTTATCTCAGTTCCCAGTTTTGAGAGTTCATCTTAAAGCTATTTTTCATTGAAATCACATCATTTGAAGAAACAAGATCTCAAACTCTGAAATTTCCTTCTGCCTACTATTTTCTAATCAACACTCCCCCCTACCCTCACCCAAACCCCAGCAGAACCTGCTCAATGTCCTTGTATTACCTCCAGTGCACATCTATCTTTTTTCCACTGCTATTTGCAGAGTACATCACCTTACTCAGGGGGCTGCCTGTTTTTCAAAGAACTGAGTTCTGTGTTCTCCCCAATTTGAGCAACATCTTTATTACCTCTTAAGAATGTATGTACTGTGTACTGAATATTTGTGTCTCCCCAAATTCATGGGCTTCCCTGATAGCTCAATTGGTAAAGAATTTGCTTGCAATGCAGGAGACCCTGGTTCAATTCCTGGGTCAGGAAGATCCCCTGGAGAAGGACTAGGCTACCCACTCCAGTGTTCTTGGTCTTCCCTGGTGGTTCAGCTGGTCAAAAATTCGCCTGCAATGCTGGAGACCTGGGTTCGATCCCTGGGTTGCTACCCACTCCAGTGTTCTTGGTCTTCCCTGGTGGTTCAGCTGGTGAAAAATCCGCCTGCAATGCTGGAGACCTGGGTTTGATCCCTGGATTGGGAAGATCCCCTGGAGAAGAGAAAGGCTATCCACTCCAGTATTCTGGCCTAGAGAATTCCATGGACTGTGCATGGAGTCGCAAATAGGCACGACTCAGTGACTTTCACTGTTCAAATTCATATGTTTAAAGGTAATGCTTGAGGTGATATCGGGAGATGGGCCCTTGGCATATGATTAGCTCATGTGGGCAGAGCCCTCGTGAATGAGATTAATACCCTTATAATAGAGACCCTGGAGAGCTAGCTTGCTCTTCCACTACTTGCAGATACAACAAGAGACTAGCAGTCCACAACCTGAAAGAGGGCTCCTTCCAGAACTTGATCCTGCTGGCGCCTGAATCTTGACCGTCCAACTTTCTGAACTGTAGGAAATAGATTTCTGTTGCTTATAAACTGCCCAGTCTGTGGTATTTTGATAAAACAGCCGATCATGCAACAATAGTATGGTTTCTTTCTCCTCTNAGCAGTCCACAACCTGAAAGAGGGCTCCTTCCAGAACTTGATCCTGCTGGCGCCTGAATCTTGACCGTCCAACTTTCTGAACTGTAGGAAATAGATTTCTGTTGCTTATAAACTGCCCAGTCTGTGGTATTTTGATAAAACAGCCGATCATGCAACAATAGTATGGTTTCTTTCTCCTCTATTTACACCATCCAGTCAGAAGTTCATAGAGAAATTAATGAAGCAAAGCAGAATTGTCTCTCTGTCCTTATAAATTCTGAGGCACTCTTTTTCTATTACTTCTTGAATCTCATCTGTGATTCTCCTTAAAGTTCACCGAAGAAGTTCTTTAAAAACTCATATATAGGTGTCCTTCTTACCCCCAGACTTTCAGATATAACTGTTCTGGGTTGGAGCCTAAATATCGTGTTTTGGGATTTTGCTCCACCTGCCAACATATGCTGTCTTCTTTCTAAGTACTGTACTCCCTTCACCAGAGGATAATTGATATTTTGGAGAACTTAGGTCTGTCTAGTCTGTGATTTTTCCAGTAGTCATGTATGGATGTGAGAGTTGGACTATAAAGAAAGCTGAGCACTGAAGAACTGATGCTTTGGAACTGTGGTGTTGGAGAAGACTCTTGAGAGTTCCTTCAACTGCAAGGAGATCCAACCAGTCCATCCTAAAGAATATCAGTCCTGAATACTCATTGGAAGGACTGATATCAAAGCTGAAGCCCCAATACTTTGGCCACTTGGTGCGAAGAATGGACTCATTGGAAAAGACTTTCCCAGTAATATTGAGAAAGATTCAGTCAGTCTTGAGATTGGGAAAGTTTGAGGGCAGGAGGAGAAGGGGATGACAGAGGATGAGATGGTTGGATGGCATCACTGACTCGATAGACATGAGTTTGAGCAAGTTCTGGGAGTTGGTGATGGACAGGGAAGCCTGGCATGCTACAGTCCATGGGGTCACAAAGAGTCGGATACAACTGAGCGACTGAACTTAAGTGACCTGCACACACATTGTTAACATAAAAGCACATGGAAATTATGCTGTGAGATAAATACTAAAAACATGAGGTTGAATTTTGTGGTTGATGATTTTCTATTAAGAATTTACTGATATTTTACTATAAAGAAAGACCTAAACTGTTCTCCATCCTGCTGCTGCTAAGTCACTTCAGTCGTGTCCGACTCTGTGCGACACCATAGACAGCAGCCCGCCAGGCTCCGCCGTCCCTGGGATTCTCCAGGCAAGAGTACTGGAGTGGGGTGCCATTGCCTTCTCTGCTTCTCCATCCAACTCTCAGCAATTGCTGAAGGATCTGATATCCCCTCCCAGGTTGGGGTAGACTTTTGGCAAGTTAGAGAAGGGCAGAGATATGGAGTAGGAGCAACCACAGGAAGAAGAAAAGGGAGAGAGACCAGACCTGCGGGAGTCTTGATGGAAAAAGTTAGAAGTTTTGCATCATTCTCTGGACTCCAGCGTACTACTCCAGTGTGGTCATCTCATAGTAAAACTTTCTGTTCTGATTGTGGTTACACATATTTTTATGGGAAATGACAGGGCTCAGCGAATGTAATAAGGATGGTATATACCTATAGCTGTTTCTTTTGGGTACACTCTCTATGGGAGAAATTTGGCTTCCAATATATAAGACTCACATTCTTATTGTTTATCATCTCCTAAAATAGATTTTTTCCCCTCCCTCTTACAGTTACTACCAGAAGATTAAAAGAGAAGAACAATGACTTGGCCAGTTCCATCTACACATCCATGGCTGAGACAGGGATCAAGGTTAAAAAAAAAAAAAAAGGCTATTTATGTTTTCAGCATGGATATCTGGTTGTTCTAGCACAAATTAAGTTATATTGGAGAGTTAAAAAATACATAACTATATATGTATTGAACTATTTTTGATCTATTATTCCTGTAATCACTATGCCTACCTGCATGAAAGGCCCTACACTGTTTTGATTATTGTCCCTTTGTAGGAAGTCGTGTTGTTGCTGTTGAGTTACTAACTCATGTCTGACTCTTTGTGACTCCGTGGACTGTAACCCACCAGTCTCCCCTGTCCATGGCATACTCCAGGCAAGAATACTGGAGTGAGTTGCCATTTCCTTCTACAGGGGGTCTTCCTGACCCGGGGACTGAACCCACGTCTCCTGCATCGGCAGGTGGATTCTTCGTCAGTGAGCCTCCAGCGAAGCCCCCATACCTGTGAGCTTGTTAATTTCTCCTGCGCCTTCATTCCTATTGTATAACAAGTCTTAAGAGTTAGTAATACAAGTTGTCTACTTTTACTCTACTTTTTCAAAATTATGTTGGCTCTTCAAGGTCTTTTGTATTCCGTGTAAATGTTAAAAGCAGCTTCTTAATTTCTACAGAAGCTTGCTGAGATTTTAACTGAAATTGTGTTGGATCAACATATCAGTTTCCAGTGACTGAGTTTTAAAAGATTAAGGCTTCTAAACCAAAAACTCACTTATTTTACACAGTTTTATTTCTTTCAGCATTTTTTAGTTTTCATTGTACAGCTTTAGCATGTCTGTTGTAAAATTTATCTCTTATCTGTTTCATGTTTATGAATATTATCATAAATGACATTTTAAAATTACAATGTAATTTTTATTACTCTACAGAAAATTTAACCTTGATAACTTAATTACAAATTCTAGAAACTTTTAGTATGTTCTTTAGAATTTTCTATTTCATGATTATGTCTGTGACCATATTTCTTCTTTTCTAATCTGTATATCTTCTATTTTTTGTCTTGCTACATTAATGAATAAGTATATATTTAAGTATGTATTTTTTGTTTTGTTTAGTCTTATTGGCCTCCAGTTCAGTGCTAAACAAAAGTGGTAAAAGTACACAGCCTTATCTTTTTACCTGACTAAAGGGGAAATTATTTATTCTTCCATTATTATTAAGTGGGATATTTCCTGTAGGTATTTTTAGATGCTTTGTATCAAGCTTAGCTAATTCTCTTACAATGAGAGATATGGGTTTTTATTTATTTCATTATGTTAATAAATGGTTATACAATCCAGTGCTTTTATCTGCATCTATTAAGAGGACTAGGTGAGTTTTATCCTTTATTCCATTAATCTAGTTGAATTGCATTAACTGGATATCGAATGTTAAAGCAACCTTTCATTCCTGGAATAAATCCCATTTGAACATGATGTCTAATCTTTTATGTATCTTGTTGGATTACATATGCTAAACTGTTTTTGCTAAGCATTTTTGATATCAAGGTTATACTGGCTTCATTTAATGACATGGCAAATAGTCCTTCCCAAAAGAGATTTTTTTAAATTTTAATTTTTATTTATTATTTTTATTTCCTTAAACATTTGATGGAATTCACCACTGAAGATATCTGGGCCTGATATTTTCTTTCTGAGAAAGCTTTTGATTTTTAAATTTAATTTCTTTAATATGTATAGAGATATTCATATTTTCTGATTATTGTTGAGTCAGCTTTTAGTAATATGTTTCTTTCAAGGAATTTTTCCATTTCATATAAGTATCAAACTCACTGGTGGAGCATTGTTCATGGCGTTTCCTTATAATCATTTAAATGTTCTGTTTTGATATCCCTTTCTTTTTTTTTTTCATTTATGATATGAGTAATTTTCATTTTCTCTTTTATTCTGAAAGAATATCTTTCTCTAATTTATCTCTATTTGGCTAACTAGAAATTGAGCAATTTTCCTAGTCTCTTCAAAGACCATCTTTTCATTTCATTGACTTTTCTATTATCTTTGTTTTCTATTTCAATGTTTTGCACTCTTATTTTTATTTACCTATCTAATTAGTATTCAAACTGTTTTTTAAAATAATTTCTTGAGGTGGAAATGAAAATCATTTTAGAACTTTCTTTTTTCCTAACATAATATTTAGAGCTTTTTATATGTTGCCAATAACTGTTTTAATTGCTTTCTATAAATTTTGATAAATTATGTTTAAAATTTTCCATGTAAGTTTTTCTTTGATCAATGGGTTCATAAAAACGTATTGTTCATTTCTAAAATATTTGAGCATATTTCAGATAGCTTATTTATATTTATTTCTAGTTCAGTTCCATTGTGATTTCAATCCTTGAGACTCTATCATGACTCAGAAAATGTATTCTCTTGAAGAATGGTACACATGCACTTGAAAAAATATATATACTCTGTGCTTTGTTTGGCAGAGTGTTCTCTAAATATCAATTAGTTCCAGTTATTGGTGTGTTCTATTTCCTTCCTGATATTCTACTTTGTCAGTTGACTACTGATGTTGAAATATTTAATTATAATTGGATTTGTTTCTCTTTTAAGCTCTAGTGGGCTTTGCTTCTTATATTTTGGCACTTTCTAATTGGTGGCATACACATTTATAACTGTTATGCTTCCTAATGAAATTATACTTTAATCATTATGAAATGTCTATTTTATCCTTGTCACTATTCCTTACCCTGAAATCTGCTTGTATTTTCTCATATATTAATACAGCTAATTCAGCTTTCTGATCCTTACTATTTGCATGATATATCTTTTCTACTTTTTATTATCTATTTAATATTCATTAAAATATTTTTAAAATATTAAATCTTTAAATATTTAAAGTGAGCTTCCTTTTAATAATTTGATCTGTATATTTTTCAAAATGTAGTTAGCAATCACTGTTTTGCTTTGGAATGCTTCAGTTCAGTCCCTCAGTCGTGTCCGACTCTTTGCAACCCCACGAATTGCAGCACGCTAGGCCTCCCTGTCCATCAACTCCCGGAGTTCACCCAGACCCATGCCCATTGAGTCAGTGATGCCATCCAGCCATCTCATCCTTGGTCGTCCTCTTCTCTTCCTGCCCCCAATCCCTCCCAGCATCAGAGTCTTTTCCAGTGAGTCAACTCTTCNCGAGTCAGTGATGCCATCCAGCCATCTCATCCTCTGTCGTCCCCTTCTTCTCCTGCCCCCAATCCCTCCCAGCATCAAAGTCTTTTCCAATGAGTCAACTCTTCATATGAGGTGGCCAAGGTACTGGAGTTTCAGCTTTAGCATCATTCCTTCCAAAGAAATACCAGGGCCGTTCTCCTTCAAAATGGACTGGTTGGATCTCCTTGCTGTCCAAGGGACTCTCAAGAGTCTTCTCCCACACCACAGTTCAAAAGCATCAATTCTTCGGTGCTCAGCCTTCTTCACAGTCCAACTCACATCCATACATGACTACTGGAAAAACCATAGCCTTGACTAGATGGACCTTAGTTGGCAAAGTAATGTCTCTGCTTTTGAATATGCTATCTAGGTTGGTCATAACTTTTCTTCCAAGGAGTAAGCGTCTTTTAATTTTATGGCTTCAATTACCATCTGGAGTGATTTTGGAGCCCCCAAAAATAAAGCCTGACACTGTTTCCACTGTCTCCCCATCTATTTCCCATGAAGTGATGGGACCAGATGCCATGATCTTCATTTTCTGAATGTTGAGCTGTAAGCCAAATTTTTCACTCTCCTCTTTCACTTTCATCAAGAGGCTTTTTAGTTCTTCACTTTCTGCCATAAGGGTTGTGCCATCTGCATATCTGAGGTTATTGAAAGCAGAGACATTACTTTGCCAACAAAGGTCCGTCTAGTCAAGGCTATGATTTTTCCTGTGGTCTTATGGATGTGAGAGTTGGACTGTGAAGAAAGCTGAGGGCCGAAGAATTGATGCTTTTGAACTGTGGTGTTGGAGAAGACTCTTGAGAGTCCCTTGAACAGCAAGGAGATCCAACCAGTCCATTCTAAAGGCAATCAGCCCTGGGATTTCTTTGGAAGAAATGATGCTAAAGCTGAAACTCCGGTACTTTGGCCACCTCATGCGAGGAGTTGACTCATTGGAAAAGACTTTGATGCTGGGAGGGATTGAGGGGAGGAGGAGAAGTGGACGACAGAGGATGAGATGGCTGGATGGCATCACCTACTTGATAGACTTGAGTTTGAGTGAACTCTGGGAGATGGTGATGGACAGGGAGGCCTGGTGTGCTGCGATTCATGGGGTCACAAAGAGTCAGAAAAGACTGAGCGACTGAACTGAACTGAAGGATACACTCCAAAGGCGTTTCTTCTGGCTTAGAAAGGGATACGCCCATGTTGAATAACCTGCAACTGAGAACTGAGGGTCACAGTGTTGTCACAGGTCACCATGGAAATAGGGGCGCGTTGCCTTTACCAGGAGTTCTGGCGCTTCAGAACAGTTTCTCCCTGACCTTTCCGCCTCCATCTGCCTCTGCAACTATCAGGGACAACCAGAAAGGTGCCCTTTCCCTGGGTAGATTGGGTGCACAAACCCCTTTACCTAGAGGTCTCTGCCCAGCGCATGCGCGCTATGCCAGTGGCGGCCCAGAAGATGGGCGTTTCCAGAGGCCCTTGCAAGCAGAGGTGGGATTTCTGGCGTCGCGGTTGTGACCTCTTTTGCTGGTGCCCGGGATTCTGGAATGCCTGTGTGGGCTGGGAGTCCTCACTGGGGTCCGCTTTTGGGGAGGCTCTGGAGAGGCGAACAGAGGACAGAAAAAAAGATGGGAGTTCTGTCCGCTTGGTTATTACGAAACATGGTTGCTGTCTTGGGACGGGCCGCCTATCGCGAAGCTGTCGCCTGGGGCTGCGCTCTTTCCGAGGCCTTCGCAACCGCCCTCTGTCCTCGTCTACTTCCGGAGGCAGCATCCTAAGCTTCTGAGCCTTTTGACCCGGAAGCGATTGGGGCTCGACCGTCCTCTCGGGCTCATCACACCCAGGGGAGTGCGCGAGTTCCGCCAGCCTTTCAACCCGGTTCTGCTCCCAAGACCCCATGGCGGCTGCCGCGCTTATGGACCGGGCTCAGGTGAGTGGAAAGTCCTCAAGCCTTCCCGACTCAGGTGTGGGGAATGTTGTGTTCTCAGGCTTTCCGAACTTGGTCTTCGTCGCTCCCTTCTCTTTAGTATGAAGACGGTAAAGGGCAGTCAGTGACTGTGAACATGTGGCAAGGAACCCCTTCCCAATGTTGACGGGATGAGGTGCTTAGGAGCCCCAGGTACAAACACTTGGAGGTGAGGCTGAATTAGGCACTTTCTGGAAACGGCAGGTCTCTGCGGTTTTGTGTGCTGAAAACAGAGAGCAGGCAGTCAGGAGTCCGAACTGGTATGGCAGCCTGGGGAGCTGAACCTCTGTTCTGACGGTGATGGAAACCACAGAAGGTTTATAACAGAGAAAGGAGATGACGTGACGTCTGTGTTGACAGGCTCCCTCTAAGTTGAGTGGAAAGATTGGGGAAGCCTGAGGGTGGCAGGGAGACCAGGCGGAATTGACTGCAATAGCCCAGGTGTGTTGATGGTGGGGCCAAAAGTGGACGTTAGAGAGTGTATGGGTTTTGTATGTTTTTAAACTAGGGCCGGTGGAGATTTTTTGATGAGAAGTAGTGATGTTCTGGTACTCTTCACCTGTCCCTCCCTCTGTGCTTGAGTCTGGGGGCCTTACAGTAGGAGTCCTTTTCCAGCCCAGCACCCTGAATCTAAGCCAAGAGTTATATGAAGAGGTTCCTGCTTTGGGCAGCCAGTAGACGGAGTGGAACGGTGTATTAAACGCAGGAACCGCTTGCACAAGTGCTTAAGGAGTTAAGATTGAGCTGGGAGTCATCAAGAAATCACAGGTCTTAATTCTGTCTGTTGAGAAAAAGGCCGGAAGTTGGGCAACAATAGCAGGCTGCGGAGCTGGGCTTCTGTTTTGAAGGTGATGAAAGACATGGACTTCCGGGATGCCTCAGTGGTAAAGATTAGAAGTGTAGAAGTGTAGCAGTGTAGAAGATGCAAGAGACATAGGTTTGATCCCTGGGTCAGGAAGATCCCCTGGAGGAGGGAATGGCAACCCATTCCCATAGTCTTGCCTGGGCAATCCCATAGACAGAGAAACCAGGTGGGCTGCAGTCCTTGGGGTCCCAAACAGGCAGACATGACTAAGTGAATATGTAGCATGCACAAAAGACATGGCAGATTTGGAGCAGAAGAGAGATGCTCTGCATCAAAACTGGCTCCCTCTGGCTGCTGTCTGGTTGAGAATGGAGTGTGGGCGTGAGGGGGAAGGCTACTGCAGTGGTCCACAGAAGTGCTAATAATGGCAAAGAAAGTCCCAACTGGGCACTGAGGACTGGCTGTCTTGCTCAGGCACCAGGGTGGCAGTGGAGCCTGTCATAAACACAAAGGAGTTCTTCCTGCACGCTGTGCAGAGTGGCTTCAGGGATGCAGTGTGCCTTGGAAGTGTGGACTGGAAAGTTTTTAGTCTTAATGGAGAGGGACCCCAGATATGAGGAAGGTGTGGTTCAGAGTGATGTACATGGTGGGAGGAGCATGGACTAATGGCTTTAAAGCTATTTCTGGGAGGCATGGTCAGGAGGATGCCAGCGGGAGAGTGTTTGGTGCCCTTCTTGCTGGACCCGTGGCTTACATAGTCTTTGTCTGCCTGCCTGCCTGATTTTGCTCTGGGCTGCACACAGTGATCAGAGAGACAAGAGAGGGCAGCCAGGAGCGGTGTCACAGCTGAGTATTGCCTCTGAGTTGGGAGGCTGGGGAGCAGAGGGGACGGGCGGTGGGGGGAGGTGAGTGGGGGGCCTGGAGAGTCCTGTCGTCTGTGGGTTCAGCTGTCTGCATTGTGGCAGGGTGGTGTGACCCTCAAGGATGTGTTCGTGACTTCTCCCGGGAGGAGTGGGAGCTGCTGGAGGAAGCTAGAGGCTCCTGAACCGCGATGTGATGCTGGAGAACTTCACACACGTGGCCGCCTTGGGTAAGTCCCTGTTTCAGCTACCTATTGGTACATGTCAAACTACTCCAAAAATGAGTGATGTAAAACAATAAAAAGGCCTTATGTAAGTTTCAGTGTGTCAGGAACTCGTCACACCTCACCTGGTGTTTTTGGCTCAGGGTCTGTCATGAGGCTTCTATCAATCTCCCAGCCCAACTACTCTCATCTGAAGGCCATTCTTGGGAGAATCTCACTCACAAACGCACTCACGTCTTGTTTCTGAGAGGTCATTTCTTGTGGCTTGTTGGACTGTACGGCTGTTGGTCAGAGGCCCCCTGGCCTCCTTGTCACCCTAGCCTTTCTGTAGTGCATCTCACAGCAGTGAAGGAACCCTCTCTCTGAGCAGAGAGAATGTCCAGGATGATAGCTTGTCTTTTTCTAACCTGACCTGGAAACAGTGATCCCATCATTTTTCCCTGTGCTGTTCTTAGAAATGGGTCAGTCAGTGCAGCCTCTGGTCGAGGGAAGTGGCTCGTGCAAGGGCAAGAACACTGGGCAACAGGTCCTCCTGGACCATCAGAAAGGCTGCCTGCCACAGGCCCACACACCTGCTGCAGTGTCCTTGGGTTCAGCTTTTCCCTGGTGCCCTGTGGGCAGCTCTTCCTGTCCTGCCAAATCAGGGGCTCTTCCCCTCCCATCTTGGTTCCAAGGGTAGGGGCTGTGGATGCCCAGGGCTGTGTTTAGTGTCCCCTCGCTGAGCAGTCCTGACAGCTGCTGCCCAAAGCCTTTCTGGATAAGGTTAAGAGTTCAGGGCTTTTGAGTTGGCTTCACAGATTCTCCCTGGCTTGGGCACTTCCAGATCCATGATGCATCTATGTCTATGTTCTGCCCCCATCCTCTGGCTGACAGTTCTTCAGGGACTGACTTTGCCAGAAATTGTAGCTATTGACATGTCACTGCTTGTGGAGGGCATAGGAGTGTTCTGCCAAATCTTCCTGTGTGGTTTTTTGTCTTTTTAATTTTAACCTTTTTTTCTCTTTGAGATGAGTCTATCTGGGCCACTCACCTGTGCTATGTTTGTTTTTTTGTTGTTGTCTTTTTTTACAACTTCCACCTTCCAGACCCCATGTAGTTGCCCAGTGGCAGAGAAGCAGAAAGCCCCGAGTGCCTGGGGGTGGACCTGTCTCCAGCCACACTGACAGCCCAGGGCAGGGAGCTGAGAGAGAGCCATCTGGGGGTTGGGCTCACAGCGTGCCGTCAGCCTGCTTTGTGTTCACCAGTGTTTTCTTGCCAAGGCCCATAACAGCACCTCACTTCTCCCTTTCCTCACCATTCTTGGCACTTGACACTTTTCTCTGTCTTCCTTCCCTTGGCTGTTTTCCCACCTCTCTGGTCTCCCTGTCTGTCACTCATTCTCCTCTGCTCACCCCGCAATGCTCTGCAACATTGGCTGCATTAATGTGTCATGAGTTGTGTACATATCCGTATGTAGTCCTGAAGAGCCAGCTATTACTTGCAATCAGATTTTCCTGGGCCTGGAGAGAGCCTTCTGACAGATGAGCCAAGCTCAGCTGACACCAACAGCTGTTACCTGTTTAAACCCTTCTTAGAAGAGTGACTTGGAGGCCTCACTTCTGCTTCCAGTACTGTCCACCATCATTGTGTCTTTACCCATCATTGGAAGTCCTCCATACCTTCCAAGGCCCAGGACTGACAGTGGGCTCTTCCTCACTGATCCTGGCCCCCTCATCCTGCCAAAGGCCCGTGGACTCACTCACTGGTGTGTCACACTTGCTGTTTCTTACTGAAGTCAGCATGTCCTTCACTGGCAGTTCTTTGCTTTCAGGTTATTGGTATGAAGAAGTCAATGAGGAGGCCCCTTATGAGCAGAGTGTTTTTTTGTAGAATTAGTGTCAGAGTTCAGGACTCTTGGGTCCTGTCCACTTATCCAGAAATCTCACCCATGTGAGACAGGTGACCTGCTCTTGAAAGGCATTTTAACAACTGGATGAACACCAGGGGTCATGCCCTGCACTGAACCTGGACACATGTGACCCCTATGGGCGAGGATTCCTGTTGAGTGAAAACTTTCATAAGCACCAGAAACCACATAGTGGTAAGAATCCTGTCAGTAAAGATGATTATGTGGCCTCACATATGAAAAGCTGTCCATGAGTTAGGGAGACCTTTTACTTGTGGGGGGCAGTGATGGACGTGCTGGATAACTCTGGCTTCTTCCAACACCAAAGCATTCACAGAAAACAGCTGAGTTCATGGAATCTTTTCACAGAAGTCTGGTCTTGGACAATACCAGGGAGAGAATAATGAACTGATACTTTTCAATTGCACTGACAAGATGATGCTGTGAAAGTGCTGCACTCAATATGCCAGCAAATTTGGAAAACTCAGCAGTGGCCACAGGACTGGAAAAGGTCAGTTTTCATTTCAGTCTCAAAGAAAGGCAATGCCAAAGAATGCTCAAACTACCACACAATTGGACTCATCTCACACGCTAGTAAAGTAATGCTCAAAATTCTCCAAGCCAGGCTTCAGCAATACGTGAACCATCAACTCTCAGATGTTCAAGGTGGTTTTAGAAAAGGCAGAGGACCCAGAGATCAAATTGCCAACATCCACTGGATCATGGAAAAAGCAAGAGAGTTCCAGAAAAACATCTATTTCTGCTTTATTGACTGTGCCAAAGCCTTTGAGTATGTGGATCACAATAAACTGTGGAAAATTCTGAGAGAGATGGGAATACCAGATCACCTGACCTGCCTCTTGAGAAATCTGTATGCAGGTCAGGAAGCAACAGTTAGAACTGGACATGGAAAAACAGACTGGTTCCAAATAGGAAAAGGAGGACGTCAAGGCTGTATATTGTCACCCTGCTTATTTAACTTCTATGCAGAGTACATCATGAGAAATGCTGGGCTGGAAGAAGTTCAAGCTGGAATCAAGATTGCCGGGAGAAATATCAATAACCTCAAATATGCAGATGACACCACCTTATGGCAGAAAAGGAAGAGGAACTAAAACGCCTCTTGGTGAAAGAGGAGAGTGAAAAAGTTGGCTTAAAGCTCAACATTCAGAAAACGAGAATCATAGCATCCAGTCCCATCACCTCATGGGAAATAGAGGGGGAAACAGTGGAAACAGTGTCAGACTTTATTTTTTGGGGCTCCAAAATCACTGCAGATGGTGATTGCAGCCATGAAATTAAAAAATGCTTAAGTTATGACCAACCTAGATAGCATATTCAAAAGCAGAGACATTACTTTGCCGACTAAGGTCCATCTAGTCAAGCTATGGTTTTTCCAGTAGTCATGTATGCATGTGAGAGTTGGACTGTGAAAAAGGCTGAGCACCCAAGAATTGATGCCTTTGAACTGTGGTGTTGGCGAAGACTCTTGTGAGTCCCTTGGACTGCAAGGAGATCCAACCAGTCCATTCTGAAGGAGATCAACCCTGGGGTTTCTTTGGAAGGAATGATGCTAAAGCTGAAACTCCAGTACTTTGACCACCTCATGGGAAGAGTTGACTCATTGGAAAAGACTTTGATGCTGGGAGGGGTTGGGGGCAGGAGGAGAAAGGGATGACCGAGGATGAGATGGCTGGATGGCATCACTGACTCGAGGGATGTGAGTCTGAGTGAATTCCAGGAGTTGGTGATGGACAGGGAGGCCTGGCGTGTTGTGACTCATGGGGTCACAAAGAGTTGGACACGGCTGAGCGACTGAACTGAACTGAACTGACGGTGAGGAAGCCTTCCTGAACACTTTCACTGTCCTCGACAACCAGATAATTCAGGCTGAAGTGTAAGCCTTTAGGTGCTTACCATGTGGAAATTTGTCCAAGGAGAAATCCGCTCTTATTCATCACAGAAAATTTCATAGTGGGGAAACATCACAGGTGTGTAAGGAGTGTGAAGAGGCCTTTATTCACTTGTCTCACCTAAAAACCCACCAGAAATTTCACACTGGAAAAAGGCAATATATGTTCAGTGAATGTGGAGAAGCTTACAACAGAAGCGTGCACCTTGTTCAGAACCAAAGAACTCACACCTGAAAAAGACCTTATGAGTGCAATGAATGCAGAAAAGCCTTTAGTCGTAGAAGCACACTTGTTCAGCACCAGAGTGAACACTGGTGAAAGGTCTTATGACTGTACCGAATGTGGAAAAGCCTACAGCAGAAGCTCCCACCTTGTGCAGCACCAGAGAATTCACACTGAGGCGAGGCCTTGTGAGTGTAATGAGTGTGGAAATTTCTTTAGCCATAATTCCAGCCTCATTAAATGTAGGAGAGTCCACACAGGAGCAAAGTCTTAAGTGTGCAGCAAATGTGGGAAGGCTTTTGGCTACAAAGACACACTTGAGCAGCACCAGATAATGCACACTGGAGCACGGCCTTATGAGTGCAATGAGTGTGGGAGGGCCTTCAGCTGTAAACACATACTTGTGCAACACTGGAAAATACACACTGGAGAAAGACCTTATGAGTGCAGTGACTGTGGAAAACTCTTTAGCCATAGCTCCAACCTCATTGTGCACCAGAGAATTCACACTGGAGCAAAGCCTTATGAATGCAGAGAATGTGGGAAATGGGTTAGCCACAACTCCATCCTCATTCTACAAAAGACACATCACAGTAGAACAAGGCCTTATGTGCGTAGTGAATGAAGAAAAGTTTACATTAGTGGCTCCTACCTTGTTCAACACAAGAAAGTTCATACTGGAGCAAGACCTTATGAGTGCAATGAATGCGGGAAATTCTTTAGCCACAACTCTAACCTCATTCTACACCAGAGAGTTCACACTGGAGAAAAAGCCTTACATGTGCAGTGAATGTGGGAAGGCCTATAGCAGAAGCTCCCATCTTGTTCGGCACCAGAAAGCTCACCCTGGAGAAGGACCTCATGAATGCAACAGTTTTGGTGACCTTTTAGGTGCATCTCTTAAGCTTGTTTAATGCCCAGAAACTTCAACTGGAGAAAAGCCTTATGAATGGAGTCAATGCACTGTGTCCCTTTTGAAGATTATAGAACTCACACCTGCAAAGGTGGGAATCATCGTTGGTACAGAGACACTGAGATAATGGAGTGGAGATGACTGAGGCTCATGAGAGGATGGGTTTCTGTTCTTAAGGCAGCATCTCTATATGTCTCTGCGATTTTGGCTCTATGGCATGAATAATACAAAAATTCTCGGGCCCTTAACACTTCTGAGTCTCCTGTGGCTGACACTCTGTCTCAGTAAATAAAGGTTTGTGGATTCCTGTACCTCCCTAGGCTGTTTACATTCTGGCCATCACTGCACAGGCAGGAACCCCAGCAGTGACAGAAGAGAGATCCAGGGCTCAGGCTTCTCTGACCAGCCAACATTCCTAGTGACTGAAGTGGACATGGCCTTCATTACTCTGATCCTGAGGCAGGGCTTATGCTCCTAAATTATGTGGAAAGGGATAT
This sequence comes from Neotragus moschatus, assembly GCA_006410615.1. Classification (NCBI taxonomy): domain Eukaryota; kingdom Metazoa; phylum Chordata; class Mammalia; order Artiodactyla; family Bovidae; genus Neotragus; species Neotragus moschatus. The sequence continues at coordinate 21,176 of SJYA01001356.1, read as the reverse complement.
GGTAGAACCAGAATAGTTGGCAGATGAGGCTTTCCAAGAAGAATGGTAAATATGTATATTTATGGGAAATACTTAGTTCTTAACATCTTTGTTGAGGTATGGTGACATGAAATAAATATATGTAAAATATAAAATGTGTTATGTGTCAGCATGTGTATATACTGATGAGACCAGACATTGAGATAAAGTAGATATCCAATATAGCCAAGAGATTCCTTGTGTCTCTTTATAATGTTTCTTGCTCAGTCCTTTCTAACCCCCTTTCCCCCAGTTCACAAGTAATAGCAAGCATTTATAATATTTTATATAAACAAAATCGTTTGATATATATTTTCTGGGGGTGGGAACTCTGACTTTTTTCACCACCTATAACTATTTTGAGATTGATCCATTTGCCACATGTATCAGTTATTCATTTGTATTGTTGAGTATTCACCCATTGTATGGATATACCACAATTGTCTTTTATCCATTTGCCAGTTAGTGGATATTTGGGTTGTTTCCAGTTTTGTGCTGTCATAGGTAAAACTGCTGTGACGATTTGTGTATATATTATTACTGAATCACCTTCCACTGTATGGTTGTACCACAGTTTATCCATTCACTGAGGGATATTTTGATTGTTTCCAAGTTTTGTCACTATGACTAAACCTGCATTATGCATTGTTTTGTGTGGGTATACTGCCAGAGTCCAGCTCCAGCAGCCAGGGAATCAGCCTGAAGGGATGAGTGGTGTCGGCAGGAAATGATGTAGCCTCTGACTCGAGGTATGGGACTACATGTTTATTTCAAGTATCAGGTCTTTTATATTTTTTCAAAAGCTTTAGGTCAGAGGTTTTAAATTTTCAGCTCCCCCCTCACCTAGATTTGTTATCTACTGTCCTTTAAACAGAGTTCCTGCTTCAGCGATTCTCTCAGAATCGTGTTTACTTTTGATTACATTGTAACTCATGTTTATGTCTGGGCCGCATATCACATTCCTCAGTCTATTTCTTATCTTTTTAAATCCTGCTTGCCCCTAGTATCCTAAACTCACTATCTCCTAAAAAGGCTTCTAACTATTCTTAATTATTCCTAAACCCTAAAATCAGCAAACTTCTTTTGCCATAAACATTTCCCTCACAAACAGGTCTCAGATAACAATCTTTCCCATGGCCTCAAGCTGTGGCCTACCTGCTCATCCTGGGACATTCTTTGCAAAAATCTTTGAACAAATGTCAATGGTTACTTTATAGATTATTTTCTGGACACAACTGCAGAAGGCTTTGTGCTTTCTCATGCTTCTCTCAAGAACAATAAGCACCTTAACATCCCTCCCAGCCAACTCAGCTGAAGAAAGGAAAGAACAAGTCAGGATCACAAAACTTAACTCCTTCATCCCGAGACCGTGCCTGTGGAATGAGGAGAGGGGACTGGGGCCGTGCCTCCCTCCATTTTGTCAGTAATGCCTAACACGACTCCTGACAGTATACATTTTCAGTTCATTTGAGTTCAAGCCTCAGAGCATGATTTGCTGGGTCACATAGTAAGAGAGTGTTTAGTTTTATAAAAAAACAAAAAAAAACCCTGCCTTCTAATGTGGCTGTATCATATTTCATTCCCACCAACAGTAGGTGAGAGTTCCTGTTGCTCCATGTTCTTGTCAGTATTTGATGTTGTCAATGTTTTGGTTTTTGCCATTCAAGTAGGTATGTAGTAATAGTATATTGTTGTTTCTTTCATTTGCAATCTTCTAATGACATATGAATATCTTCATATTCTTTTAACAGTGTCTTTTGCTGAACAGAAATTTTAAACTTTAGTCAAGTCCAAATTACTCAGAGTTTCTTTCATGGATTGTATTTTTGGTGTTGTGTCTAACACATCATTCCCTAACCCAAGGTCTGTGTCCCCTGTATTATTGTCTATGTGTTTTACTATTTTGTATTTAGGCTCATTATCCATTTTGAGAAAATATTTATGAAAAGTGTGAGGTCTGTGTCTGGATCACTTTTTTTTTTTTTTTTTTTCTGTGCTGTGCAGCTTGTAGGATGTTAGTTCCCAAACCAGGGATTTTAACCCACGTCCCCTGCAGTGGAAGTAGGGAGTCCTAACCATTGGATCATGTTTTTAAGCCCCATTTGTTGGAAAAACTATCCTTTCTCTATTCCTTTGCCTTTGCTCCCTTTTCAAATATCAGTTTACTGTATTAGTGTGGATCTGTTTCTGTGGTTTCTGTTCCAGTTTTTTCCACTTGGTCAGATATTCATCACGTGGCTGTGGTTTTTTAAATTTTTTCCTTGTTGTCTTTTACTTGAATGGTGCATGCGTGCTGAGTCGCTTCAGTCATGTCTGACTCTGTACAACCTGTGGACTCTAGCCTGCCAGACTCCTTTGTTCATGGGAGCTAATCTTGCATTTCCCGCAAGAAATCCCACATGATCATCTTGTATAATCCGTTGTCTATATTGCTGAGTCAGTTTTCTGGTATTTTGTTAATGTATTGTATAGACAGGTGAATAGTAATGAGTTTATAGATCTGTTTTTCTCCGACTTTGGTATCAGAGTAATTCTGATGTCAAAGAATAATTGTTTCCTCCTCCTTTATTTTCTGGAGGAGTTTTGAAGGATGAGTGATACTTCTTTTTAAAATGCTTGCTGGAATTCCTTAGTGAAGGCGCCTAAGCCTGGAATTTTCTTGTGGGAAGACTTTCAATAAAAATACAGTCAAGTAATTTTTTCAATTTTGTTCTCTTGAACGGCTTTGGAGTATAGTTGATTAAGAACATTCCATTTCAGGTGGACAGCAGAGTGATTTGGTTATACATATACATGTATGCTTTTTCAAATTCTTTTTCCATCTAGGTTATTTCAGTGTTTTGAACAGAGTTCCCTGTACTGTATGTAGTAGGTCCTTGTAAGTTGTCTATTTTAAATACAGCACTGAGTACTTGTCAATCAACTCAATAATCTCTCACATCCCCCACCACCACCACCCAAGTTTGTTCTCTTAAGTTTGTGCATCTGTTTCTGTTTTGTGTGTGTGTGTGTGTGTGTGTGTGTGTGTGTGTGTGTTTTAATCATTCCCTTATGATACCTTCAATTTCTTTAGTCAGTAGTGTCTTTACTCTTGGTTTTGTTCTTTTCAGTCAACCTACAGTTTTGTCAATTAGGAAAGAACCAACATTTTTTTTCATTGATTTTTTAAAAAGTTTTGTTTCACTATTTTGTCCTAATTTTATCATTTCCTTCCTTTACTTTGCTTTAGGGTTTGGTCTTATTTTCCGGGTTTCTCAACAAGGAAGGTTAGGTTATTGACATCATTCTTCTTCTGTAATAAACTGTAAATAATGCTATACATTTCCTTTAAATTTTTCCCTTGTAATTAGGATATTGGGCAATGTATAGTTCAGTAAGTCTCTTCCTATTAAATTTGCAGGGATGGTACCACAGTGGGAAGAATGCTTATGATTTTTCAGTCCAAGTATTTACAGCTGAAATGAAGGAAATCAGGGTTATCTGAAATACCTTCCACTGTCAGGAAGAGATTGAGCTAAGCTGTTGGTGATTAACGTAGCATTAGCCTCCATGTCTACCAGAATTTGATGAGGATGACCATGTACAGTCAACTCATCTTGAGTACTAAAGGGAATGGCGGGCTATTGGGCACTTTCCCTTCCTCAGGGCACCCTGTTTTGATTTGAGGCATATTCTTTGTGTCAGTTTTTCTTCATAAGATAGGAAATCTTTTTCCAGTGTTCATTCTATTTATTTGCAAGTGTCCTTGTCAATAGGCAGTTGGTTGGGATGTGGGCCCCTTATCCTCTGCTCATCATCTGCAGGGACAAGTTTCTTTGGATCCTGTCTTATAAATATGCTAGTCTGTCCTGAAAAATCTACAGCTTAAACATATTTTTGTTTCACTGATTAAATTGCAATCAGTTTTTCTTTTTAATACTTCAACTCTGGATTTTCGGAGCCTTAGACTTCCTTTCCTGACCTTTCTATGATCTTCAGGGTTTTTGTGGAAAGCGAACTCCCTGTTGATCCCTTCCTGATCAGTTTCCAATCAGCTTTTGTCACCTTATCACATAAGCTTAGCATCTTATGTTCCAACCAACATGTATACAAGTTGTATAAATTAGGTGACCTTAGTTAGATGTACCCTAAAGAAGTCTAAAGTTTTAAATAACTACTTGCTGGTCTTACTTGGGTTGAAGAGAATCTTTAGTTATATGTCTTAATTCAGCTCAGGTCCAAGGTTTAAATTCTACAATTTTCTGCATGTGACTCACAGCTGGGGTCGATCTTCAGAGGTAACTGGCATTTGGAGTTTTAAGAGAATTGTTGGGAAAAGGTAATGAAATTGTGTGTGCATGCTAAGTTGCTTCAGTAGTGTCTGACCTTATGGACTGTAGCCCACTAGGCTACTCTGTCCATGGGAATTCCCCAGGCAAGAATACTGGAGCCGGTTGCCATGCCCTCCTCTAGGGGATCTTCCCAACCCAGGGATCAAACCCATGTCTCTTATATAAGTCTCCTTCAGAAACTTAGTTCCCCTGTTGAGTTTATGATTAACCTCCCTATCCAAAAATCTATTCCTTTTCTTTTCTCCTCTTACCTAAATCCGGTGCTAAACTCAACATTAATTATACTTAAATATTACAAGAAGTCATTAACAATGATCATGTAGTTACTCAGTGAAATTGGGGGAAATATATAGTTGTAGAGAAACTTGTTTGTTACAGGGGAAATAAAAAGTTAAACTTAAGATCTCAGTGGCTGCAGTTTATTACAGTGAAAAGGATACAGATGAAGAGTAGCAAAGGAAGACGGCATAATGTGACAGATGCCAAGAAGAACCCTGTTGGCAGGTTCCAGTCACCGCCGCGCTTAAGTCTTAGTGTCTCTGTTTCTGGCTTGCACACCTCTGGAAATGTTACCTGGTTTGGTAACAACCTCATAGCCACAGCTTGAAATTGCCACAGTTTGGAGTATTTGTACCAGGAAATTGGCAAACACTACAATCAGGGGTCAATTTGCTGTTCTACAAATTTTTGAGACTTTAGAAAGTAGTGCAGAATGAGTTAATAATGAGGACTATATATGGGGAATACCACAAACATTCATTCCACCTAGCCAAGTTTAACTGAAGAAAAGTCAAGTTCTAACACATTTCTTTTATTGTCTTCAAAGTTATTCATAAAAAAGGAAATATCAGCCAAAATTCACTGCTGCAAATTTGCTTCAGTCGTGTCCAAGTCTGTGCGATCCCATTGATGGCAGGCCACCAGGCTCCCCCATCCCTGGGATTCTCCAGGCAAGAACACTGGAGTGGGTTGCCATTTCCTTCTCCAATGCATGAAAGTAGAAAGTGAAAGTTAAGTCGCTCAGTCATGTCCGACTCTTCGCAACCCCATGGACTGCACCCTAAAAGGCTCTTCCGTCCATGGGATTCTCCAGACAAGAGTACGGGAGTGGGGTGCCATTGCCTTCTCCAAAATTCACTACCAGATGGTAAATAACTATTATAAATATTTTATCAAAGACATGCACTTGGTAAGTGAACACGTTAAAAATGTTCAACCAGATAGACCATCAGGCAATAATGAGGTAACTACACACTTTGAAAATAGGTAATATTTATTATGCTGACCATACCAAACAAGTACAGGTGAGGAATATAGGGGAGTTGGAATGCTCCCAATACTGTTGGGAGTATATATATTCATATATTCATTTAAGAAACTTTATGTACATGTTCACAGTAAACTTTCTGTGATAGCCAAGCTGGAAACAAAACGCAAAATCCCATTCATCCATTAACAGATAAATGGATAAACTGTCAACAGGTTAATATATCCAAACAGTGTATTTTTCAGGAATTAAAAACATTAACTATCAGGGAATTCCCCAGTGGTTTCTGTGCTTTCACCACTGAGGGCCTGGGTTCAATCCCTGCTTGGGGAACTAAGATCCCGAAACCTTGTGGCATGGCAAAAACAAACAAAAACACAACCATTCATATCTGCAATATGGATAATTCTCAAGGTAATTATGTACCATGAAAGAAAAAGGCAAATACAAAAGTAAACACATTAACATTCCAATGACATTAAAATTCTAGAAAACTAATAGAATGTGAAATTAAATAAATTGAAGTCTAGTTGCCTGGGAGCCCAGGGAGATTTCAGAGGGGAGATGTGGGAATAATGGATGTTTGCTATTATGGTGGTTCTGTGATTTTACACATAGTAAAAGTTACCAAGCTATACATTTTAAGTATATTCAGTCCACTGCATACCAACTATACAGGTCAATTAAGTTTAAATAAAAATTGNGTATAGACCTGATAGCAAACGAGCCTATGTGAACCAATCAAATTGTCCCCACCCTAGTTACACCCGTTTGTGGTTTTTGTGCTTAAAAGTGCTCTGTAACGACAATTTGGGGTTCGTTCCTCCCTGGAGGTGACTGAACCCCGGCGCGCCGGCTTAATAAATCCTCTTGCTGTTTGCATCGAATCCAAGTCTCGGTGATCTTTGGAGCGACGGGTCTTAGGAAAAGACCGCAAGGTCTAACAACACCACCTTTCCATGTCTCATGCAAGGAACTGGGTCCCAGTAGCAACAAAGACAGAGGAGCGATGGAAGGTATTTCCACTTGAGTTCTCCAGGAACTCTGCCTGGGTCCTAAAACATCACGTGCCTGGACTACAGGATTTCCATTCTCCCTCTTTTTTCCCTCCACAACTGTGCAGCAATAGCCTTGATGGAAACAACCTGCAGACACTGTGAGGATCCTGAAACCTTGACATTATTCGGCCTGACTCTAACTGGAGGCTCAAGAGGAAGTAGCTCTGGAGATCTGGAGAGTTTCTTTTAAAAAAACCTCCTCAACAACCAGTCACATTTGTGGATGAAACTTTAGAAAAGGCCCATTCCTTCTTCTTTGCTAGTCTCTCAGGACCTATCAATTCCGAGTGTCTTCTGTACCCAGTATGGCTCCTGCTCAATGTCTGTAATCTAACGCTCAGCAACATCAGCCTACCATGTTGTGGACATTAGGGTGCGTGGCTCTGTTCCAGCCGGACCTAGAGAACTTCTTCCCTGGAACAGTACTGTGGGGATGATGTGACATCCCATGTGAAAATAGAACATTCGTGCTGTTCCAAAAACCACTGGTGGTTCTCATGGCTGCCCTCATCTCAGGGTGACCTCTGAAACCAAAAATTATGACATTCAGGTCACAACAAAGCCCTGCAGTCTACCCCAGGAGGCCTTGAGAAAACAATGCAAATTAGACCAAAACTGCAATGAAAACTACTCTCTGCCATGATACTATCAAGAAATACAGTGTTCCCAAACAGGTGACACACAGCTGGAAAAACTCATTCTGAGCATGACATGAAATAATGCCACGGAAGAGGATAAACAAGCCACCAGCAGAACGCAGACTGGGTCAGCTTGGTCAGAGCTGGTTAAGCCAATGTTCTAGTCAGTTAGACATAAGAGAATAACATCCAAGTGCTCAGGCTACTCAAGCTTTTCCTCCATAGAATGCATGAGCACAAAAGTCTACCAACCCTGATCACACGGAGATGACCATCAGTTGGTAGAAATGATTTTTACCACAGAAACTCACGGTGACATGACGTCTGGGAAGGGCCATGGGCAGATTAGAAAGTACAGCGTAGCTCCTTAAAAGCTCCCAACGAATTGGGTACCCACAGGTAATCTCCACACTAGGGCTGTGCAGCTGGGTGGCATTCAACTTCCAGTTGATGAGTCCCTCAGAGCCTGTTCAGTAAGATGCATTAGCTAAGGTGACAGTTCATAATTTGCTTCTCTGCTTATCTCATTTGAAGGTCTTTGTCCAGTATGAACTTTCTGGTGACGAAGAAGGTTAGACCTTCGGCTGAAAGATTTCTTACACTCACTGCACTCGTAGGGTCTACCTGGGCTGTGATGTTTCTGGTGCTCAGTCAGAGTAGACCTTTGACTAAAGACTTTTCCACATTCGCTGCACTCGAGAGGCCCTGCTCTGGTGTGAATTTTTCGGTGTTGAGTCAGCTGGGTGCTTTGGCTAAAGAATTCTCCGCATTCAGTGCACTTGTATGGTCTTTCTCCAGTATGAATTCTCTGGTGTTGAGTGAGGCCAAAGCTTTGGCTAAAAAGTTTTCCACATTCAGTGCATTTATAAGGCCTCGCTCCAGTGTGAACTCTCTGGTGCTTGATGAGAGTAGAGCTTTGGCTAAAAACTTTTCCACACTCACTACATTCATATGGCCTTTCCCCAGTGTGGATTCTCTGATGTTTAATGAGGCTGGGACTTTGATTAAAAAATTTCCCACACTCACTGCACTCATAAGGCCTAGTGCCCGTGTGAACCCGCCTGTGTTTAATTAGATTGGAGTTGGATGTAAAGAATTTTCCACATTCATTGCATTTATAAGGCCGTGATCCACTGTGAATTCTCTGATGTTCACTAAGGCTGGAGCTTTGGCTAAAGAATTTCCCACATTCACTACACTCATAAGGCTTTTCTCCAGTGTGAATTCGCTGGTGCCTAACAAGTGTGGGTTTGTTGCTAAAAGCTTTCCCACACTCCCTGCACTCATAAGGCCTTTCTCCAGTGTGGACTCTCCGGTGCTGAACAAGTATGTGTTTATAGCTGAAGGTTTTTCCACATTCACTGCATTCATACGGCCTCTCTCCAGTATGGACTCTCTGGTGCTGAGCAAGCCTGTACTTGCGGCAGAAGGTTTTCCCACATTCACTGCACTTATAGTGCCTCAGTCCATTGTGAGAGGCCTCCACACCCTCGGTGTCCTCTTGTGGAGTGACCTGGTACTGGAGAAGGTCAGAGCCAACAGGGAAATCCTTCCCAGGCTCCTGGCATGGGAAAGACTTCTTGGTTGTGTGAACGGTACGAGTCTTCATAAAGGCCTTACCCATGTCTCTTCTAAAGAGTTTCTCTCCACTGTGCTGCTGAAATTTCACACCTGCCCCACATAGTGTCTGGCCAGGGTTTACTCCCAGGTCCTCGGCGAGATGCAGATCACCTTCCACATCCAGGTTACCCATCTCCCAGGGATAGGCCTTCTGGATGGACAGGTGTGTCTTTGAAGTAATTATCTGTGGCACTTCTACAGAAGCATTCTGCTCAGAAGTTTTCTCCTTCATCTCTGCTCTCTGCCAACATCCTGAAAACAAAGAAATGGGGGTGAAGTTCATGTAGATCTTGGTAGAAGAAGGGAGCCCCATCACAATACATGTCTGACATAATAAATCCATGGGACTATTTTCAGGACAAGGGAGGTGGGAGCAGGTTAGGAAAGGGCTGCTCTGTGGACAGGGCCTCTACACATCACAAAACAGGGACGACTCACCAGGCAAAAGACACAAGGATGGGGTGCAGAACACGGGGAACCAGGGGTCCACAACTCACTCCTCCGGGAACGGTTTTCACCAGGGCCTTGGCTGCTGGGGACACATGTGTGCTGTGTGCAAAGCTGTATTCAGACCCAGGAAAGTCCAACTGTCACCGAGTAGCTGGTGTTCAAGGACCGTTTTGAGGATAAGTGCAGCCTCATGACATGTTAGGTGTAGGCCAGTATCGAAAAGCAGAGAAGTGAGGATGGAGAGGACCACCGAGGAGTGGAAGGCAGAGAGGTGAGGGACAATCCTGGGCGCAAAGTCAGAGTATGACGGAAAAAGCAAAGTGTCAGGAATGGGGAGGAGAGAGAATAATGAGGTTCACAGTCACTGGCCTTGGCACCAAAATAGTGTTGGGCACAGGACACGTTCCTGATATGGTCTGAATCCAGCCATGACATCACTTCCTCCCCCTGATGCCAATCACCAAGGCCAGGCCCACTCTGAGCCCCTCTTGCTGTGCCTGGAGTCATGTCCACTCTGTCCTGTACCCAGGGTTCTCCTCCCAGCTCCAGCGGGACAACAACATGGGACCTAGAAGATGCAAGTCCTAAGGGAAAGATAGGACAGGTGAGTGGTCAGTACTGGCCCATGGGAGCAATCAATTCCAAAATAATCTCAGGAAACAGACACTATCACATAAAAAATCTTTGAGGAGGGTATCATAGAAATAGCCAGGTGAACCCCAGAAATAGTGACTATGTTGGGTCCCAACAATTGCTGGTACACTGAGGGCCAAGGAAATGTCAGCTGGAAGAAGAGCCTGGAGCACAAATGTGCAGAGGTCTACAGAGTCATCTCAGCAGGGAGTGGCTGAGAACCCACAGAACTCATTCCAAGTCTTTTGGCTCAGAAAACCTTCACTAAGAAAACTTCAGAGCCGCTGGCACTGGGGCTACCTGTGAAAGGAGTTGGTCCACACACTCATTCAGCCGTGGCACCCACAGCACAGAGGACAGGGAAGCAGTAATAGAGAGGTGCCCACTGTCCAGCTGTGAGACGAATTGACTTGCCTTGGAGAAAAGCGGAAAGTCAGAGACCTGCCCAGGATGCTGGGACAGGGGTGAGGGCCTTACCCAAGGACGCAACCAGTGCAAAGGTCTCCAGCATGACCCTGCAGTACAGGCGTCTCTGGGTCTCATCAAGCATCCTCCATTCCTCCTGGGAAAAGTACACAGCCACGTCCTCAAAGGTCACAGGGCCCTGGGATGATGGGAACAGAGTGTGCATAAGCGGCCCATCTCCCCAGGGCCCCATGAATACCCCCAGCCCAGTCCAGACTCACTCCGGGGTCGTCATCCTCCCCAGCCACCCCACTCAAGAGGGCAGCGCTACCCAGAACTCTTCATGTTTTCCTGAGCACTAGCTCCAACCCCGGTAACAACACACACATCTGCAGACATGCCTTCTACACTGTGGGCCTGGGATGTAGGGCCCACTCCCTCTCCTGCAAGACAACAGCCTGGCAGTTCCCAGGGTGGTGCACCCCAGACACCAGCGACTTGGGCCCATCCTCCTCTCTTAACCTCCTGGAATGACGGCACTGGGACTACCCGTTCACACACCTTCCCCACATCTGTGTCACCCACTGGACCTCCTCATACATCGGACCCCCAACACTAGCACCTGGCCCACAAAACTGTCATGTCTCCTGTCTCCTCATGTATCTTTCTGCACGTGACACCTGAAAATCCGTTCAACGCCAACAGGATCGCACCAAACCCCAACTCTCCACTGGCAGCTCACCAGCCCTGTTCTGAAGGCTTCCCCACCAGGCCTGGGTCCTAGTTCAAACCTCAGTCAAAACATGCAGACCTAAAAACTCCTGGTCAGGGTCCACCTCTATACTGCACATTATGTCTCCTTACGAATTCCAATCTTTCTCCATATAACAGCCATTCAAAATCCACACCTGCTTGACACGCCTTACAGAAATTCACACGACATTCTGTCACAAACTCCCCACGTTCCACCACAAAAGCCTGGTAACTGCACAGAAAGAGAAGCAAACACCAGCCTGACCTTGCTATCACTCCATCTCCATTTCTGCTTTCCCTCTGCATCAATTTCATGGCCACTCTCCCATGAAAACCTGGGCCACCTGCTGACCCCCCACATACACACCTTCCCGCTGATGACCTTTGCAACAGCCCCCCTGTTCCCTTGTCCCGTAATTGCACCCTGAAGCCTCCCTGGCCCTCTGGAGCTGCACGTTCAGCCACTCATGTGTCTCCTATACTTGAGAGTCACTGGAACATCACCTGAGATTCATCAGGGCCAAACCCAATTCCTAATATTCTCAGTGAAAACGACTGCTACTACCGACTTCCCTGAATCAGTTAATGCAACTTCCACCCTTCCAGATGCAAAGGGAATAACTCTGGTGTTATGTATGACCCCTCCATTTTAGAAAGTCTGGCCAGCCCTACTTGTAAAAATCCTGAAGCCAGGTATTTCTTCTACCTCCATATCCACCCCTCCGTCCAGTCGCAACCAATGCTCATCTGGATGACTGCAGTAGCCTCCTTGCTTATCTCCCCATCTTTCCCTCCCCCAGTCTGTTCTGCAATCTCCACTTAAGAGGGAGCCTCTTGAAACCTAAGTCAGCTCACTCTTCTCCTCTATTCCACATACTCCATGGCTGCCGTCACTCTGAACAGACTTCTGAGAGCACAGCTTCTCTGCAGAGTATTATACTAGGCCTGGCTCTGGCCCTCTTGCTCTCTGTCCTCATCAGACATTAACAGAGACTTACAAGTAACACACCATCTCAGTTGCATCCTCAGGCATTTGTGTGGATTTCCCTCAGTACCTAAGACAAGCTTTCACATTTAGGCCACTGGCTGCCAAAAATGTGAATCTCCCCGTGGAACCTCTGGCTTGGACTTGGAAACCTGGGTTGAGGGTTTCTCTAGGGTCTCCAGACATCAAGTCCAGGAAGAGTAGCAGCAAAAGACGTCCAGGACACCAGACACTCACCAGTGAAGGGTCCATACATGGTTCTGAATGTGGAACCTGTGGGAAGAGAAGGGCCATGTAACTTTAATACCCATCAGCAGCAGACAAAAGATTAATGAGTGAACCATTTAATATTTCAGGCAGACACATAAGGGAAAACTAAAGCCATGTAAAAGAGGACAGAAAATGTTATGCAGTTGTGCCATAAAGTCACGTGGATAACTTGGGAAAAGGCTTTTCAACAGTGGTATAAACAAGTGCAAAGCCTCCCTGTCAGAGTCCTGTCTGGTGTGTCTGAGTAGCACCCTCGAGGCTAGTGTGATTGCAACCCAATGAGCCAGAAGACTATGGGATTGTATTGGTGAGGAAATGCTTGTGGCAGGTCACATAGCACTAATATAACACTGAGCTACAAATATCAAAATTTACTCCATTTTATGTTAGGTCTGTTTCTGACACTCCCATTTGAGTCCCCTCTTCCATTTTCCCCCTGCCAATAATACATTTTTCTCTTCCTATCGCTTGTGTTTGGCTCTAACAAGTGACCAGGAGTTCTTATATGTCCTTTCCAAATTTTTTTCTGGCTATATTAAAAGTTATTGTTGTGTATAAAATTCCAGTTTACATAATCTAGATTAAATTCTGGTTTGAAATTACTATAACATTGTATAGTATAATTCAAGAACATGTACTTTTCCTATTTATCCATATTCTTTGATGTTAAAACTTTTCCATAAATATTCAGACAGATTATCTGTAATTTCTTACATGCTCTTCTCTCCTGTAATAGAGAATGGAACCACCATGTACCGACTATACATGCAAAATGAATCTCTGATAAAGGGGTTGTTCCTTAAATCAGAGTAAAAGTGCTTTGCCTCCCGCATCTGGGGATAACTGGACCTCATTTTGGACTCTTTAAACTTAAGAGAAAGGATATTACTGATAGGACCTGACCTCTTGTCATCCTCATTATAGAAACATTTAATTATCTTCTTGAGTTCTTAACGTCCTGTTATGGTTTCGAAGCATTATAACTTTTTATCCTTATAAATGATAATGATATTATATATATTATATATATATATAATGATATATCCTTATAATGATAAGGCCAAAGCCCACTTAAGACAGGTATTTAATAAAATATCTCAATAATTTTCCCTTACAAGATCACCAGAAGAAAATTATTTAACAATGAAATAAATATTATTGGAAAAGCACAATCTTTTAAAATACTAAAACTGAATATGCGTGTGTGTAGACTGTAAAACAAAACTTTATATAAGGCATAAGTGTGTATCAAAATATAACTGTGAAACAGTTTAATAATTTCATTCAAAGAACTAAGTTAAAATTAGTAGCATGGAGAAAACAAATTCAGTAAGTGGAAATGTTAATTTAAATACAATAAAAATGTTAACATAGAAACTAAACAGACGTGTGCTTAATGTATCTTCCCAGAACACATGGCAAGTGTGGCCACAATACCACTGTTTATAGACATATCGGACTAAAACAAACACCACCACCATCAACAACAAAAACACAGAGAAAAGCCTTCAACAGAAGAATTTATAAAGACATTTACTCATATCGTCATATCTATAAAAAACTACACAAAAAGGAAAATGACTGGCTACTCCGCGTGAGGGAGGGTATCCAACTCAATGGACATGAATTTGGGCAAACTCCAGGAGATCATGAAGGACAGGGAAGCCTGGCATGCTGCAGTCCACAGGGTCACAAAGAGTCGGAAACGACTTAGCAACTGAACAACAACCTAGCATGAGAAACATGGGTAAAGTCACATCATATTGGGCAAATGAAGAAAAAGACATCGTAATACTTACATGATTCCATTCACTAAGTTTTAAAACGAAGGAGCGAAACTAAACTACAGCCGTCGCACATTTCCCACTGAGTTGGCAAAACTGTCAAGAAACCATCAGTCGTGTCCGTCTCTTTGCGACCCCATGGACTGTAGCCTACCACATTCCTCCGTCCGTGGGATTTTCCAGGCAAGGGTACTGGAGTGGGTTGCCACTTCCTTCTCCAGAGGATCTTCCTGACCCAGAGAATCGAACCTGGGTCTGCCTCATTGTAGGCAGACGCTTTACCGTCTGAGCCACCAGGGAAGCCTTATATGATTCCATTCACTAAGTTTTAAAACAAAGGAGCGAAACTAAACTACATCCGTCGCATATTTCCCACACAGTTGGCAAAACTATCGAGAAAAGCAAGGAAACCCTTACTTTAAGTAACAGACAATACCTTAACTTTGGGGGGATGGGAATGTTTGGGGCTTCCTGGTGGCTCAAATGGTAAAGAATCCGCCTGCAATGTGGGAGACCGAGGTTTGATCCCTGGGTTGAGAAGATCCCCTGCGGGAGGGCGTAGCAACCCACTCCAGTATTCCTGCCTGGAGAATCCCCATGGACAGAGGAGCCTGGCGGGCTACAGGTCATGGGGTCGCAAGGGCACGACTGAAGCGACTAAGCACAGTCCTGTTGATAACGCATATTTTTTAATCTCAGGCGGTTAACAGATACTAATTTTAGATCTGCTTAATATACATAGAAGACGTTAGTAAGAAGACACTAATAAGAACAAAGATAACTCAGTATAAAAAGAACTGGGGGAGGGCCCGGAGGACGCAGGATTCACCTGAATCGGAACCATCAATGGGGCTGCAGCCAAAGAAGCCCGTTGGCGAGGGCGGGGTCGGGCTCTGCAGACCCCGTCCCGACCCCGAGACAGAGTCAGGTCGGATGGCGCCCACGCCGAGCCGGAGCCTCGCCTCGGAATAGCAGGCACAGCGGCCTTGCAGCTCCCAGCTCTCAGGCCTGCTCCTTCCCCAACCGGGAACTGATGCGAGTTTACAGAATGTCGCCGGGACCCACATGGGAAGGTCCGCCCAGAGACCGTTCTCTAGAACGGAAGTGTCTCTGTCTTGAGGCTTCATTGGACCCTTGTCCCTGGCGCCTCGCGCGGTGCCTTTAGGGTAATGTAGTTCATAGCGCTCCCCAGTTCGGGAGAATTGTCCCGCCTCACCAGTAGGGTTGCTGAGAAGTACCCAGGCTGCGAAGACTGGGCCAGTTACACGCTTTTTAAAGGGGTTGCACTCAGATTTCCATGAAACATAGTCTGTGCTGATCACATAGAAGTATAGTGACAGTAATATTTCAGATGTTTGGCCTCTCTTGCCTTCTGAGATGGCCCACTCTGTCTATGGAGTGTGTCTCTCTCTGAAAAAGAAAGAAAGAAATTTTGAGACGGTCCCCAAAGCTTACCAGGTGGTGCTAGTGGTTAAAAAAAAAATCCACCTGCCAACATGGGAACCCAGGGTTCTATCCCTGATCCCATCCAGGAGGGAAATGGCAACCCACTCCAGTATTCTTGCCTGGGAAAATTCCATGGACAGAGGAGCCTGCCGGTCTACAAGCCATGGGGTGGCAAAGTCGGAGGTATCTTAGCCACTAAACTACAACAACAAAACCAGCCAAACTAAGTGGTCACATGATACCAGGTGGTTATTCAGACAGAGCGCATCCATCCATAGCTGGAGTCCAATAAACATTGTCTTATTACTTTTCATATAAATGTAGCCTAACTTGTTGGCTACAGTTTATGAGTGTCTCTGTGTTAGGTCATAGTTGAAAAACCTAAGACTCCAGACGGAGCCATGGTGAACAAGACGGAGGAGGGATGTGGGGCAACGAGAAGCACATGGACCATGGACCGTGTCTTTGGTTCCCTCAGAAAAAACGTACACTTAGTGATTGTGTGTCCTATTCAAGAACTGACATGTATTTCAGACTCCACATTTTAATACATATCCAGTTCTTTTCTCAGAGAAGGCAATGGCACCCCACTCCAGTACTCTTGCCTGGAAACTCCCATGGATGGGGGAGCCTGGTAGACTGCAGTCCGTGGGGTCGTGAAGAGTCAGACACTACTGAGCGACTCCCCTTTCACTTCTCACTTTCATGCATTGGAGAAGGAAATGGCAACCGACTCCAGAACTGCCTGGAGAATCCCAGGGACAGGGGAGCCTGGTAGGCTGCTGTCTATGGGGTCACAAAGAGTTGGACACGACTGAAATGACTTAGCAGCAGCAGCGGTTCTTGTCTAGAAGCTAAAGTCTACCTATCTGAAAAGAAGAGTGACATATAACATGTCACTTCCTGCCTGGAGAGTGACTCCATGGTTACGGTCATAGCTTATTTGAGACAGAGGCAATTGAACCCTGAGATAAAGCCTTGCAATTTCATGATCCTCTTTCCTTTCTGGGGAGTCAATATAATTTCACCTGCAAGCGTAGAGACAATGCACAGAGTTGAGATTACCTTCAGGAAAATATCTGTGAAATGTTGAAGTTGTTGAAACCAATCATCCGCTATTCAAAGTGCTGGCCAAAATACCTCTTGGCCATGTCCACAAAGTTAATATCGTAGTGAAGCTTAAAGGGACACCGAAGACTGAGAGTAAGAAAATGAAGCTGAGCATGTAGTTACACAGGAACTTGGCTCGTCTGTGAATCTGGCTCTCTAAATTGTGATTTACTGTTTATTTATTTAATAAACAATCAATAATAATCTTTTTTTATATACAAAACAATACCAGCTTGAAGGGAGATATGGAGAGAGCAGATTGATTTGCCAGAATGCTGAAAGCAAACAGGGCATCCATAGCATCATATCTGTACCCTCGTTGACAAACACTCATTAAACTGCATATTCCATTCCAAGCACTACTTTGGCTGTACAGGCTCATCAAGATCCAAAGAGACCAAGAACCTCTTTCCTCTTGAGTCTGACCTTTTGGTCAAAGTGATAGACAGTACAAACTTAATGATAAGATATTCAATTACATAAGACTTATGTGTAATGAGTGTTAACCAAAATTTCAGAAAAAAAATACCTGATTGGTAGAAAGAGACATTTATTGGGGGCTTGTTAGGACTACAGCCTGGAAGACACAGTTTTGAGAAACAGTAGAATCATGTTTCCCTAGACTACAAAAATGGAGGAATTTTAGGATGTTAAAAAAAAAAAAAAAAGGAAGGCCATGAGGTTTTCAATAAATTGTGAAAAATTGTAATTGGAGCCGTCACGAAGTAAGTGTACTTGTAAAGCAAGGATTGGTTGGAACTGGAAATGTCTGCATACTTACAAGGGAGAATCTTGAGACCGCGAGGCTATAGGTAGAAGGTTTGTTTTTAAATAACTTTATTTGTTAATTTTCGGTTGCACTGGGTCTTCGTTGCTGTGCCCAGGCTTTTCCTAGTTGCAGTGAGTGGGGACTACTCTTCGTTTCAGTGCTTGGGCTTCTCATTGCGGCGGCTTCTCTTGTTGCAGAGCACAGGCTCCAGGTGGCGCGGGCTTCCATCCTCGCAGGATGTGGGTGCCATAGTTGAGGCGCACCGGCTTCGTTGCTCCCCATAATGTGGGATCTTCCTGGACCAAGGATCAAAGGCAGATTCTTATCCACTGAGCCACCAGGCAAGTCCAGTAGCAGAATTTTTAAAACATCTAGTGTCTGCTGGCCAACTGAACTTGCATTTACTCATTTGTTTTACAGCAAAGCCAATCTGCTAACCAGGTTGTGGTGAATGAGAGTACGTTGCTCATTGTGGGCCAGCAAGTGAGGAGAACAGCAGCTGTAGCTCAAAACGCCCAGACTTCCTGATGGATTTCAGGCAGTGGTGTTTGGAGGCAACATTTGGGTTGAGGGGCGCAGCTGGTGGACTTCCTTCTAATTGGTTGGTGTTGAGGTACCCGGGTGATGCTTCGGGAATATTGTTGCAGGCCCCACGTAATCAGCATCCTCCACCTGGGTGGGGGATTTGTTTTTTGTGTCAGTCGCTCACTCGTGTCTGCCTCTGCGACCCCATGGACTGTAGCCTGCCAGGCTCCTCTAGTGCATGGGATGCTTCAGGCAAGAATACTGAAGTGGGTAGCCATTCTCTTCTCCAGGGCATCTTCCTGACCCAGGGACTGAACCCAGGTCTCGATCAGGTGGCCAAAGTACTGGAGCTTCAACATTAGTCCTTCCAGTGAATATCCAGGGTTGATTTCCTTTAGGATAGGTTGGTTTGGTCTCCTTGCTGTCCAAGGGACTCTCAAGAGTCTTCTCCAGCACCACAATTGGAAAGTATTCTGGAGAAGGGAATGGCAAACAACTTCCATATTCTTACCTCGAGAACCCCATGAACAGTAAGTAAGTAAAAAGTGCAGCATATACAAAGCAGGAACACAGGACAATCTAACCACCATTGAGGACCAGTATAGGGCAAGGTACTCTCTTTTAGATATGGTTCCAAAGGAAAGGCAGTGATAAAGACTTTTAATTTTACCATTTATTCAGGAAGAGGGAGAAAAGAAAACTTTGCTTAAGATTTATCTTATTTGTTTGTTTAAATTTTTGGCCGTGGTATGTCTTCATTGCTACACCCTGGCTTTCTCTAGTTGTGGTGAGCAGGGGCTGCTCTCTAGTTGTGGTATACCAGATTCTCACTGTGCTTCTCACTGCAGTGGCTTCTCTCTTGTTTCAGAGCATGGGCTCTAGAGTGCTCGGGCCTCAGCAGCTGTGGCTCAGGGGCTTAGTTGCTCGGTGGCACGTGAGATCTTCTGGGACTAGGAATTGAATTGGTATCCCTTTGGTTGCAAGGTGGATTCTTAACCTCTGGGCCACCAGGGAAGTCCTAAGAAAACACTTTTTTCTTTTAAAAGTATCTAGGGAATTTCTTAGTGGAATTCTAGTGGTTAGGACTCCACACTAGCACTGCAGGGGCCACAGTTGAGGATCTAAAATCCTGTAAGCTGTGCCAACGGGTTGGGAAATTAAATAAATAAAATAACTGTGATGGGAGAGTTCTGAACTCCACTAAGTGAACGGTGCGCATCAACGACCCTCAAGCCCCAGTCATGGAGAAGGTTCAAGTTCATGTGGGAGAGCCTCTAGCTATTTCTACTGATCTGGTTGTCAGCACCGGGACTTGTCCCTATATTTGGTCCTCGAGATTATTGGGAGAGGCCCTTGCTGGCTTTTCTGGATTGGCCCCTGTGCCCTGTCTGCTTCATCCAGCAGCCCTGCTGTAGAGGGGCTGGGCTACTCTTGGCCAAGGATAGAAGGGGGTCAGCATTGGACTTAAAACACTTCAGAATCAAGAAGGCAGCAGTGGAGCTGCATGCAGGGGTGCGAGGAAAGCCCCTCCCAACTCCATTTTATTTTGGGTTCTTGTTAGACTGGGTCCATTTTATATGTTCTTTTCCTAAGGAATTTATCTTATTTTTACTTTTCCTTCATGGAGATTGCTTCCCTGATGGCTCAGATGGTAAAGAATCTGCTTACATTGCAGGAGACCTGGGTTTGATTCCTGGGTGGGGAAGATCCCCTGGAGAAAGGAATGCCTACCCACTCCAGTATTCTTGCCTAGGAAATACCATGCACAGAGGAACCTGGCAGGCTGTGGCCCATGGGGTTGCAAAGAGTTGGACATGACTGAGCAACTAACACTTTCACTACCTGAGGTTACTTAATTTTTACAGTGCCTTTGAGACTGAAGAAGCATGGATTACCTAAGTGAAAGTGAAAATGCTAGTCACTCAGTCATGTCCAACTCTTTGTGACACCATGGACTGTAGTTTGCCAGGATCCTCTGTCCACAGAATTCTCCAGGCAACAATACTTGAGTAGGTTGCCATTTCTTTCTCCAGGGGATCTTCCCAACCTAAGGATCAAACCCGGGTCTCCTACATTGCAGGTAGATTCTTTATCATCTCACCCGAGGTGGAGACATCCCTAATTCAGCAGGGATTTAAAAAATAAAAAACAAAAACCACATGTCAATGTTTGTATGAGGAGCGTTTAGAATATGTAATACTAATATTAAACATGTAATATGTTTGTGACCCTACTAAAGCTGACTTGCAAGAGAGAGAAATTACTAGTTTGGCTTTGCTATAAATTAATGCTAAATAGACATATACAGAATCTTAGGAAACAGGAACATTCCTGCATACACAGAGAAGGTGGCAAAGTATGAAACAGAAACACACTTTGGAGATAAAGCCACAGCTTCAGTTTCATCTTCTGGGTTTTCAGACTTCACTACCTCTTGCTTAAACTTGGCTAAGATTTTAATTTTTTTTTTTTTACATGTCACAGTTACACTCGCCTAGAATTATTTCTGCAGATATATATAATTTTATTTTTTTGTCTATGGCTGTGCTAGCTCTTTGTTGCTGCACTGCCTTTTCTCTAGCTGCAGTGAGCCAGGACTACTCTTTAGTTGTGGTCCATGGCTTCTCACCGTGGTGGAAATCAAGTAGGTGGCTTCGCCTTCTGCCTATTCATGAGGAGACTCTCCTTGGGCCTATAGCTGTCTTTCCTGACTCAGGGAGGCCTAGGGGGCTACAATTCTTTTTTACAGACAAGAGGTAGGCAAAGGACAGTTGGGCAGAGGAGTCTGTTTCGGGAAAGACCCAGAGGGTCCAGTTCCATTTCAAGTCTACCGGTATCTGAAAAGCCACAATGTAGCTGATTATAGAAATGCACACAGAGTGTCACTATAATATGCTGTTGTCTCTTTGCATTTGTAGATTTGAGGCCCTCCTTCTGTTTTGCAGGAGGGCCGAGAGGAGCTACTCCACGTTCAAGATCAGGAGGGGCAGCGGTGAGGAGATACCCCTCATCCAATGTAAGGAGCAGCAGCTGCGCTTTGCTGGAGCAGCTGGGAAGAGATACCCCACGTCCAAGGTAAGAGAAACCCAAGTAAGATGGTAGGTGTTGCAAGAG
>SJYA01001355.1:35401-200005 GCA_006410615.1 Neotragus moschatus | reverse complement strand
CTGAGTTTTCCAAGTTTGCTGGCATATTGAGTGCAACAGTTTCACAGCATCATCTTTTAGGACTTGAAACAGCTTAGCTGGAATTCCATCACTTCTGCTAGCTTTGTTCATAGTGAAGCTTCTTAAGGCCCACTTGACTTTACATTCCAGAATGTCTGGCTCTAGGTGAGTGATCATACCATCATGGTTATCTCGGTCATGAAGATCTTTTTTGTATAGTTCTGTATATTCTTGCCACCTCTTCCTAATATCTGCTTCTGTTAGGTCCATACCATTTCTGTCCTTTACTGTGCCCATCTTTGCATGAAATGTTCTCTTGTTGTCTCTAATTTTCTTGAAGAGNTACCATCATGGTTATCTCGGTCATGAAGATCTTTTTTGTATAGTTCTGTATATTCTTGCCACCTCTTCCTAATATCTGCTTCTGTTAGGTCCATACCATTTCTGTCCTTTACTGTGCCCATCTTTGCATGAAATGTTCTCTTGTTGTCTCTAATTTTCTTGAAGAGTTCTCTAGTCTTTCCCATTCTATTCTTTTCCTCTATTTCTGTACATTGATCACTGAGGAAGGCTTTCTTATCTCTCCTTGCCATTCTTTGGAACTCTGCATTCAAATAGATATATCTTTTCCTTTTGCTAATGATTCTATGTACTAATGATTATATAATAACAATATATCTTTTTCAAGAGCTTGTTTCTCCTTCTTAATAAGAACCTTCTGACTAATCTTGTTATTAAGACATATGTTGTCTGACTGGGTCTGCTAAGACCTTTCTATTGTTAGTCCTAATCTTGTTAATTTAAGATGTATATTGTAGGAGTGGGTCTGGTCAAATATATAAGGCCTTGATTAGATTAACGAGTGGGGCACTCTCTGTCCCCCTTCTGATGTCTATGTCAGAAGCTTTGTCTTTTCCCCTGAAATAAAACTGCCATACAAAACTCTGAGTTATCAAGCTTGGTCCCTGATCCTGAAGCTGAGTCTTCAGAGATCCAGAATCCAATATCGTTCACCATGATCTATCAATATTGCCATCATCACTTTGTCTTCTATGTTTGCTTTCAGTTTTGTTTGTTCCTAAGTGGGAGGTACAGTAAGAACATTCGACACCCAACAAAAGCTTTAAAAGGATTTTCTGTGATTCTTCTAAAGCTACATTTTCTAACTTTCCTGGAAGTCCAGTGATTGAGACTTCACCTTCCAATGTAGGGAGTGCATATTTGGTCTTGAGTCAGGGAGCTAAGATCCCACATGCCTCTCTGCCAAAAAAAAAAAAAAAAAGAAAGAAAAGAAACCAGAACACAAACCAGAAGCAATATTGTGACAAATTCAATAAAAACTTTAAAAATGGTCCACAGGGAAAAAAAAATCTTATAAAAATTAAAGGTACATTTTCTATAAATAAGGAAAAAGATGGATCTACCAGTAATGTAGTTATATTAGGACTTCAGTAAATGAAAAACAATTAAAATAGTGTAGAGTTGAGTAGTAGAATGTTGAGGAAAAAAATTAACCAAGGGATTGAAAGATTTGTACACTGAATATATGAAATATTGATGAAAGAAACTTGAAGACACACATAAATGGACAGATATCTTGTGTTCATGGATTGGAGAATTAATATTGTTAAACTGTCTGTTCTTCCCAAAGCAGTACACAAATAAAATGCAATCCCCATACGACCTCTAGTGGCATTTTTTTTTACAGAACTAGTAAAAACAATCTTAAAATTTGTATGGAACTATAAAACATCCCAAATAACAAAAGCAATCCTTAACAGGAACAAAGCTGGAAACATTACACTTCCTGATTTAAAATGATATTACAAAGATATAATAATCAAAACAGTATGGTCAGTGCTTGTGTAAAATAAACAGGCCCAGAACAATGGAACAGAATAGAGAACCCAGAAATTTACCCACACATATACAGTTAGCTAATTTTTGGCAGAGGAGCCACGAATGCATAATGGAGAAAGGACAGTCTTTTGTCAATAAATGCTGTTGGGAAAAGTGGATAGCCACATGCAACAGAAATCAAATTGGACCCTTCAGTTCAGTTCAGTTCAGTCGCTCAGTCATGTCTGACTCTTTGTGACCCCATGAATCGCAACATGCCAGGCCTCCCTGTCTATCACTAACTCCTGGAGTTCACTCAGACTCGCTTCCATTGAGTCACTGATGCCATCCAGCCATCTCGTCCTCTGTCGTCCCCTTCTTCTCATGCCCCCAATCCCTCCCAGCATCAAAGTCTTTTCCAGTGAGTCAACTCTTTGCATGAGGTGGCCAAAGTACCGGGGTTTCAGCTTTAGCATCATTCCTTCCAAAGAAATCCCAGGGTTGATCTCCTTCAGAATGGACTGGTTGGATCTCCTTGCAGTCCAAGGGACTTACCTTACCCAAAAAAAAAAAAAAAAACCAACAACAAAAAACAAAATTCAAGCATAAAATGAGTTAAGGATTTAAACATAAGGGCTTCCCTGAAGGATCAGTGGTAATGTTTCTCCCTGCCAATGCAG
This sequence comes from Neotragus moschatus, assembly GCA_006410615.1. Lineage (NCBI taxonomy): Eukaryota > Metazoa > Chordata > Mammalia > Artiodactyla > Bovidae > Neotragus > Neotragus moschatus. The sequence goes on along the minus strand of SJYA01001355.1, from coordinate 197,486 downwards.
GAGACATAGGCTCAATCCCTAGCTCAAGAAAATCCCACATGCCACAGAGCAACTAAGCCTGTGCACCACAACTGTTGAGCCTGGACTCCAGAGCCAGGAACCACAACTACTGAGCGCACATGCTGCAACTGAAGCCAGTGCCCTAGAGTCCACACTCTGCAACAAGACAAGCCACCACAATGAGAAGCCTGTCACCGCAATGAAGAGTAGTCTCTGCTTGCCACAACTAGAGAAAACCCTGCATAGCAGTGAAGACCAAGCATAGCCAAAAATAAATAAATAAAATTATAAACATATAAGGCCTAAAAGAAGGAAACATCAGGAAAAGACTCCTTGATATTGGTCTTGTCAGTGTTTTTCTTGGGGGGGGGGGATCTGATACTAAAAACATGGGCAACACAAGCGAAAAATAAACAAGTGGACTTCATTAAACTAAAATGTTTCCTTGCTGCAAAAGAAATCATCAACAAAAATGAAAATGGAGCCTATGGAATTGGAGAAAATACTTGCAAAATGTCTATAGGAGAAGGGGTTAATATCCAAAATATATTAGACAACTCAGATAACTCATAACTAAAGCAAAACCAAATAACCCAATTTAAAAATTGGGCAAAAGATCTAAATAGTCATTTTTCCCAAGAAGACATACAAATGGACAGCAAATATATGAAAAGATACTGAACATCACTATCACCAAAAAATGAAAATTAAGACCACAGTGAGATATCACTTCAAACCTTAGAACAACTACTACTAGGCCCCACATCAGACTTCCCAACCTAAGGATCAATCAAAGGGACTGGGAATCTCCAGGGAACCTGACTTTGAAGGTTAGCAGAATTTGATTACAGAACTTCCACAGGACTGGGGGAAACAGAGACTTGGGGTGGCTCAAACAAAGCCTTGTGTGCACTGGGACCCAGGGGAAAGGAGCAATGACCCCACAAGAGGCTGAGCCAGACCTGCTTGTGAGTGTCTAAGAGTCTCCTGCAGAGACATGGGTCAGCAGTGACCTGCTGTGAGGACAGGGGCACAGTAGTCTTGGAAGGTGTGGTGTGTTGGCATAAATCCTCTTGGAGGAGGTCACCATTTAGCCCCACCATAGATCCTGTAGCTTACCATAGGCCTGCTGGGCAGGTGACCCACAAACTAGACAACAGTCATACCAGAAAAGTTCACATACTGTTGCAAAGGTTCTAGACTCCACATCAGACTTCTCAATCTGGGGATCCAGCAAAGGAACCGGGAATCCCTGAACCTTCCAAGTCTGTAGATCTCCAATATGCTCCTGGGAAAGAGTGGAGAAATGGCTGGAAAAAAACAAAAAAAATGAGGAGTCTGTCAAGGAGGAAAATATGCCCAGTTGTGGACGTGTCTGGTGGTGAAAATAAAGTCTGATGCTGTAAATAGTAATATTGCATAGGAACATGGAACGTTAGGTCCATGAATCAAGGTAAATTGGATGTGGTCAAACAGGAGATGACAAGAATAAACATCAGCATTTTTAGGAATCAGTGAACTAAAATGGACAGAAATGGGCAAATTTAATTGAGATGACCATTACACATATTACTGTGGGCAAGAATCCTTTAGAGGAAATGGATAAACATTTATAGTCAACATAAGAATTTTAAATGCAGGACTTGGATGTAGTCTCAAAAATGACAGACTGATCTCTGTTCATTTCTGAGGCAAACCATTCAATATCACAGTTATCCAAGTCTACCCCTCAACCACTAATGCCCAAAAAGCCGAAGTTGAATGGTTCTGTGAAGACCGTCTAGAACTAACACCACAAAAAGGTGTCTTTTTCATCACAGGGGATTGGAATGCAAAAGTAGGAGGTCAAGAGATAACCCAGAATTACAGGCAAGTTTGGCTTTGGAGTGTAAAATGAAGCAGAGCAAAGGCTAACAGTTTTGCCAAGAGAACACACTGGTTATAGCAAACACCCACTTCAAACAACCCAAAAGACAACTCTACACATGGATATCACCAGATGGTCAATACTGAAATCAGATTGATTATATTTTTTGCAGCAAAAGATGGGAGAAACTCTATACAGTCAGAAAAAAACAAGACCTGGATCTGACTGTGGCTCAGATCTTGAGCTCCTTATTGCAAAATGCAGTCTTAAACTGAATAAAGTAGGGAAAACCACTAGGCCATTCAGGTAAGACATAAATCAAATCTCTTATGATTATACAAAGGAAGTAACAAATAGATTCAACAGATTAGATCTGATAAGAGTGTCTGAAGAAGTGTGGATGGAGCTTGTAACACGGTACAGGAGGCAGTGACCAAAACCATCCCCAAGAAAAGAAATGCAAAAAGGTAAAATGGTTATCTGAGTAGGCCTTGCAAGTAGCTGAGAAAAGAAGAGAAGCAAAGGCAATCAGTAGAAAGGGAAAGATATAGCAAACTCAGTGCAGAGTTCCAAAGAATAGCAAGGAGAGATAAGAAAGCTTTTTAAGTGAGCAATGCAAAGAAATAGAGAAAAGCAATGCAATGTGAAAGACTAGAGTTCTCTTTAAGAAAATTGAAGTTACCATGGGAACATTTCATACAAAGACAGGTACAATGAAGGACAAAAATGGCAAGGACTTAACAAAAGCAGAAGATATTAAGAGGTGGCAGCAAGGATGCACAGAAGAACTCTACAAAAAAGCTCTTAATGACTCAGTTAACCACAATGATGGGGTCACTCACCTAGAGCCAGACATCTTGGATTGTTAAGTCAAGTAGGCCTTAGGAAGCATTACTACAAACAAAGCTAGTGGAGGTGATGGAATTTCAGCTGAGCTGTTTCAAATCTTAGGAGATGATGCTATGAAAGTGCTGTACTTAGTATGCCAGCAAATTTGGAAAACTCAGGAGTGACCACAGGGGTCAGTTTTCATTCTAATCCCAAAGAAAAGCAATGCTAAAGGATGTTCAAATTACTATACAATTGCACTCATTTCACATGTCAATAAAATTAAGTTAAAAATCCTTCAAGTTAGGGTTCAGCAGTACATGAACTGTGAACTTCCAGATGTTCAAGCTGGATTTAGAAAAGGCAGAGGAACCAGAGATTAAATTGCCAACATATGCTATATCATAGAAAAAGTAAAAGAATTCCAGAAAAGCATCTACTTCTGCTTCGTTGACTATGCTGAAGCCTTTAACTGTGTGGATCACAGTTAATTGTGGAAAATTCTTAGAGAGATGGAGATACCAGACCACCTTACCTGTCTCCTGAGAAACCTATATGCATGTCAAGAAGCAGCAGTTAGAACCAAACATGGAACAATGGTCTGATTCAAAATTGAGAAAGAACTTCGTCAAGGCTGTATATTGTCACCCTGCTTATTTAAAGTATATGCAAATACATCATGCAAAGTGCTGGGCCTGATTAATCACAATCTGGAATCAAGATTGTTGGGTTTCTATCAACAACCTTAGATATGCAGATGATAGCACACTAAAGGCAGAAAGCGAAGAGGAACCAAAGAGCTTCTTGATGAAGAAAAAAGAAGATAATGAAAATGCTGGCTTAAAGCTCAACACTCAAAAAATGAAGATCATGGCATCTGGTCCCATCACATCATGGCAAATAGATGGGGAAACAATGGAAACAGTGACAGACTTTAAATCATGGTGGATGGTGACTGCAGCCATATAATTAGAAGATGCTTGCTCCTTGGAAGAAAAGCAATGACAAACCTTGACAGTGTATTAACAAACAGATAACTTTGCCTGCAATGGTTCATATAGTCAAAGCTGTGGATTTCCAGTAGTCAAGTACAGATGTGAGAGTTGGACCATGAAGTAGGCTGGACCCCAAAGAATTAATGCTTTTGAAATGTGGTTTGGAGAGAGTCCCTTGTGCAGAAAGGCGATCAAACCAGTCAATTCTAAAGGAAATCAATCCTGAATATACACTGCAAGAACTGATGCTGAAGCTGAAGTTCCAATACTTTGGCCATCTGATGAAAAGAACTTACTCATTTGAAAAGATCCTGATGCTGGGAAAGATTGAGGGCAGTAGGAGAAGGGAGTGACAGAGAATGAGATGGTTGGATGGCAACACCAACTCAATGGACGGTGTTTGAGCAAGCTCTGGGAGATGGTGAAGGACAGGGAAATTTGGCATGCTACAGTCCATGGGGTTGCAAAGAGTCAGACAGGACTTGGTGACTGAACAACAACAAGATGATTATCAAAAAGTCAAAAGATAATAAGTTTTGTTGAGTATATGAGGCAGGAGATAGATGGGCTCCAGACTGAGCAGCTGGGTTAAACCCCTGTGAACAGGTACTCCAGCATGAAGATAATAGCATGAGAGATGAGGAGCTGAGCGCTGCACATATAAGAGATGAGAGATAAAGAGACCATATATTTCTCATTCTTGAGGTCAAGGAGACCTTCCCAANAAAAAGTCAAAAGATAATAAGTTTTGTTGAGTATATGAGGCAGGAGATAGATGGGCTCCAGACTGAGCAGCTGGGTTAAACCCCTGTGAACAGGTACTCCAGCATGAAGATAATAGCATGAGAGATGAGGAGCTGAGCGCTGCACATATAAGAGATGAGAGATAAAGAGACCATATATTTCTCATTCTTGAGGTCAAGGAGACCTTCCCAACTATGCATGCACAGAAAGCCTCCTCTAGGGTCAAAGAAGGAGGGGCCACTACCCCATAATAGGTGATGTCAGCCTACCTATAGACCTTTTCACTAGACTTCATCTTGGCTAAGAGATGTGCATACACACAGGGAGAACCCTGAGACAAACCAAATATGGGCTGAGAGCCAGACAAATAAGATGACTGGCCAGAGGAAACCTATAAGGAATCCCCTATGATTCAAACTTGATAAAGGACAGAAATGATATGGACCTAACAGAAGCAGACAATATTAAGAAGAGGTGGCAAGAATACACANACTTTAGGTGTAGAGTTAGGTTATTCATTTGACTTTTTTCTTGTTTCTTGAGGTATGCCTGTATTGCTATGAACCTTCCCCTTAGCACTGCTTTTACAGTGTCCCACAGGTTTTGGGTTGTTGTGTTTTCATTTTCATTCATTTCTATGCATATTTTGATTTCTTTTTAAATTTTTTTCTGTTATTCAGCAGCGTGTTGTTCAGCCTCATGTGTTGGAATTTTTAATAGTTTTTCTCCTTTAATTGAGATCTAATCTTACTGCATTGTGGTCAGAAAAGATACTTGGATTGATTTCAATTTTTTGAAGTTACCAAGGCTAGATTTATAAGCTCCATTTTGAATGTGAAGTCCTCTAATGATCTTCTTTGCAGCATGGTGATAGTGTCAACTGGCTCCCCACACCTCATTCTGTTCAGACACCTTTGTTCTAGGAATAGTGTTGCAGGAAATAGATGAACAATATTACATTTCTTCTGAATACATACCATCAGAAAACAAATACTCACATAATGTGGTTGTTGCTATTTATGATGTCAAGAGTTATCTTCCCTGATAACAAACTCTTGAAGGTATATTCATGATTCTTAAGAATGAAATAAATATATCTTCTAAAACAATAAGCTCACAAAATGATGAGGCTAGTTGCAATGTTCTCAGAATTTAATTGGAAAACATAGTCACCGAGAAGGTAATTTGTACTATAACTATAAATCTTTGTGAAGAATCATCATCCTTAACTAGCCTTTTACTTCATTTATTCTTAGCTATTCCATGTATACAAAATAAATTCTTAAAGAAATTGGATGCACTAGAAAGTAATGAAATTTAAAGTCATTCTTTTTGAAGAAAGTGAATCTGTAAACCTCTCCTGTTACTACCCTTTCAGTCTTTTTGTGAAATTTTTACTTGGTGGAGTGGGATGAGGGAACACAGTTTCTCAACAAATTTGTTTCTTTCCATAAGGAGTTTCTGCCCTGGGTTTTCTTGTCACTAAAATTTAATTTTCCAACTTTGAAAACGATTCCAGTCAAATTGTGTATCATGTGCTTACTTCACAAAATAGAGGGACTTTGAGAAGCATAGAGATCTTAGTTATGTATTGCTTATCTGCCAAGAGAGAAAGTTAAGTGCTTCAGTTTTTGAAATACTTGAGAAAATAGGAATCCTGGCTCATTCTCTCTTCAGCATACCTATATGCAAAAAATAATATTGTTTTAGTGGTGGTTGTTATTTTATGTTTGTATGTTTTTGTTATTTTTATTACATTCCCCATAATCAATCTGCTATTGATGCTACAGTCGTGGTCACTGCTTACCTCCCAACATTAATCCTGTAGTGCAAGGTGCAAAAAGAAGTTGTGTATAAAGAATAATTTCAGTGAAGTGAAAGGTTTGTACTCAAAAAACTGACTTGGGTTAAACAAATATATAATTTAAATTTGCCAAACTAAATAATTTACATTTAATGTGTATTTAATATTTTCTTTTCTTTTTATCATACAATGATATTTTAGTACATTCTTTAATTCTAGATCTGAATTTTTAAAATCCTGACATTTTAAAGAGGTTGGCAACCTATCAGTGTTGTGAAAATTATTTTTAAAATTTGATTTTTATTAATGTTTAGGACTGAATTTTCAGAGACTGTATTACCACACTAAAATATAAATGACATCCTTGATGGTCTATCAAATATAAGAAATTGGTGAAAAAGAGAGAATTGCTGTTAAAAGTATGAAAATCCTTTCTACAAGCATATTGCAGTTAAATTTTAAAATAATGTTAGAGTTATAGCATAGAACCTTGTGCCATTTGGAAAGAGGAAATGGAGTCTCTTTTATTTGTGAAGGGATTTTACTTTTTTATTATTCATTATGGTTCTGAGGAGAGGGATTGAGGTCAATGGCAAGGCAAACTGGCAGCACAGAATTCATAGGATGATGCCAACATCCACATCATTCCTCTCCCCAAGATTGGTTTTTCAGTTTGTACCTTTTCTGCACTGTCTGGCAACAGGCAGTGTTCCCTGTGCAGAGAAATCCATCCTTGTGAATAAATCCTTCTCAAGGTGAGCAGGTTTAGCTACCTAACTGCTGCTTAAGCTCAGGAACACTCTCCCTAGAGAAACCCAGTCTTAAGTCTTCAGGTCTCTTGGATTAAGTATCCCTCCTAAGCATTCCCAATAAAGTAGTCTGCTCATCCCTACAGAGAGCTTTATACATCTTTATACACTGGCTTGTGATTTTTAAATTGCGTGCATGATCTGCTAAAATGTAATTTAAGGGCTTATTTATATTCTCAGTGCCTTATATAACTACAGGCACAGAGGAAGGGTCAACAAATGTTTGCTGAAAAAACAATTAAGCAGAAGGGTAGAAAACAGGATGACCAGAATGATAAACCTACTTGGGAAGAACTGTCAGCTCTACCTTGAACTTCATCCAAAAAGAGGATAAAAATGCTTGGAGGCATAAGCTTTGAAAGTGGGGCCACGATGAAGGCTGTGACACAGTCACTGGGGAAAGTGAAAGATTTTAATTTAGCAATCCTTTTAAAGATGTGCAGTTTTAAAGATGCCCATGTGGATTTTGACAAGACAAATAGGTTGTTTCATAGCAGATTTTAATTTTCTTTCTCAATGATTAAAATAATTCATACTTATTCCTCTAAATTAAAAATGTACATAATTACATCTCCAATTGGAGATGGAAGAGCAAGGTGCACACAATATTGCAGACAGGGACCCATTTATGGCACTGGTAACACTTAAGATAGATATCTATGATTTTGCCCATCAAATATCTATTTCTCCTATTTTGGTAATAGCACACTGATTTTCCTTTGTCTCCTTGTCTCCCAGCTCTGTGTTTGTGATTTATCTGGGGCAACTGCCTAATAAAATCTGAAGTGAAGCACATGAGCCAGATCTGGGCAACTGGCAATATTCCATTTTTTCAGTCGCAATAACTGGCTGAGAGATAGGTATGCAAACCAAGTTGAATTAATCAAAACTTACCCTGCGACTTTTCCTAATATATGAAAAAAGATACATTCAGTCTTCTATATCCACAGGTGTGTCACCCACAGTTGGTTGAATCTGTGACTGAGAAACCTGCAGCTATGGAGGGCCACTTATATTCATTGTATTACACCATTTTACATGAGACTTGAACATCTGATTTGGGTATGGCAGGTGGGGCTTCTGGAACCAATCCCCTGCTAATACTGAGGGATGATTATAGTTTCTTCCCATTGCACTTGGATCTATGAAGATCTTGAGTTGCTAGGGGTCAACACAACCACATGATGTCCCTGAAGTGCAATCCATGCAGCAGAAAACTGAGCCTGATGCCCTGATAATATTGTGTAGCTCTCCAGAAACAGCTATTGGTAGGTAGAATTACTTCTTAACTCAACAGTGACTCGAACTAATAAATTCCACATTTTGAGCAAAAATCAGGGAGTGATTCCTCTTTTCTAGGCAAGACCAAATTTTTTTATTTTTCAGAATAAATAATGAAGAGAAAGCTTTATAAAATGAAGAGATTTAGCTATCAGTGAAAATATTCTCTAAGGAATATTGTCATATTCAGATATTAAAATACTGGTTTTAAATCCATGTTTTATAGTTTATGTAGTGAGGGTTTGTTTTTTTTTTTTTTAGTATTCAAGTAGTTCTGCTCAAATTTTAACAAAGTAGGTACACAGAGATTAGCAAAGGAATGGACATTTTATACAAATCCTATTTTTAGCTTTTTTTATTTTTCTTCATTACTTTTCTCTCTCTCTCTCTCTTTTACCCAACATTGTTTCTCTTAGGGCAGAAATCATTGGCAGTGATGCCACTAGTTATACCTGTGTGTGTTAGTTGTTCAGTGGTGTCTGACTCTTTGCGACTCCACGCATTGTATCCCACCAGGCTCCTCTGTCCATGGAATTCTCCATGCAAGAATGCTGGAGCAGGTTGCCCTTCCCTTCTCCAGAAGATCTTCCTGATTCAGGGATTGAACCCAGGTCTCCTTCATTGCAGACAGATTCTTTACCATCTGAGCTCTGAGGGGAGCTACAATTATAACTCTAGTATCAACTTAGAGGTTTATTGATGGGCAGGTCCATCTCTGTTCTTTAGTAAAAGCATTGTGCAGCGAGCTCAGAGAGTTTTCTCAACAGAAACAGATTTTTTTTTCAACAGGAACTTTTGAAGCATATTTGAATTATTGTAGGGATGGGAAATGCATCTTTTAAAAGTTTATTTCTTTTTAATTGAAGGATAATTGCTTTAAAGTGTTGTGTTGGTTTCTACCAAACATGAATGTGAATCAGCCATAGGTTTACCCATGTCCTCTCCCACTTGAACATCCTTCCCACCTCCCTCCCCATCCCACCCCTCTAGGTAGTTACCAAGCCCTGGTTTGAGTTCCCTGAGCCATACAGAAAATTTCCATTGGCTACCTATTTTACATCTGGTAATGTGTGTTTCCATATTACTTGCTCTATACATTCCACCCTCTCCTTCCTCCCCCACTCCACCAGCCATGTCTGTAAGTCTGTTCTCTATGTCTGTGTCTCCATTGCTGCTCTGCAAATAGGTTAATCAGTACCATCTTTATAGATTCCATATATATGCATTAGTACACGATATTTTTTTTTCTCTTTCTGACATACTTCACTTTGTATAATAGACTCAAGTTCGTCCACTTCATTAGGGTTGACTTGGATGCATTCCTTTTAATGGCTGAGTAATATTCCACTTTGTATATGTTCCACATCTGTCAATGGACATCTCAGTTCAGTTCAGTTCAGTTCAGTTCATTTCAGTTGCTCATTCGCGTCTGACTCTTTGTGGCCCCATGAACCACAGCACGCCAGACCTCCCTGTCATCACCAACTCCTGGAATCCACCCAAACCCATGTCTATTGAGTTGGTGATGCCATCCAACCATCTTATCCTGTGTTGTCCCCTTCTCCTCTTATCCTCAGTCTTTCCCAGCATCAGGGTCTTTTCAAATGAGTCAGCTCTTCGCATCAGATGACCAAAGTATTGGAGTTTCAGGTTCAACATCAGTCCTTCCAATGAACACCCAAGACTGATATTTAGGATGGACTGGTTGGATCTCCTTGCAGTCCAAGGGACTCTCAAGAGTCTTCTCCAACACTACAGTTCAAAAACATCAATTCTTCAGTTCTCAGCTTTCTTCACAGTCCAACTTTCACATCCATACATGACTACTGGAAAAACCATAGCCTTGACTAGATGGACCTGTTGACAAAGTAATATCTCTGTTTTTTAATATGCTGTCCAGGTTGGTCATAACTTTCCTTCCAAGGAGTAAGCATCTTTTAATTTCATGGCTGTAATCACCATCTTCAGTGATTTTGAAGCCCAGAAAAATAAAGTCAGCCACTGTTTCCCCTGTTTCCCCATCTAGGTTGCTTCCATATCCTAGCTATTTTAAATAGAGCTGCAATAACATTGGGTTACATATGTCTTTTTCAATTTTGGTTTCCCCAGGCTCTATGTTTAGTAGTGGGATTGCTGGGTCATATGGTGGTTTCAAAGATTACAAAAACAGATGGAGAGATATTCCATCCCAGATATTCCTGGGTTGGAAGAATCAATATTGTGAAACTGACTATACTACCAAATGTAATCTACAGATTCAGTGCAATCCCTATCAAATTACCAATGGCATTTTTCACAGAACTAGGACAAAAAAAAATCTCGCAATTCATATAGAAACACAAAAGACTCTGAATAGTCAAAGCAATCTTGACAAAGAAGAATGAAGCTAGAGGAATCAAACTTCCTGACTTTAGATTATACTGCAAAGCTATAGTCATCAGACAGTATGGTACTGGCACAAAAATAGAAATGTGGCCAATGGAACAATATAGAAAGGCCAGAGATAAACCCATGCACCTAAAGGTACCTTATTTTTTTACAAAGGAGGCAAGAATATATAATGGGGCAAATATAGTCTCTTCAACTAGTGCTACGGGAAAAACTGGATAACTGCATATAAAAGAATGGAATTAGAACACTTCCTAACACCATGAGAGTGAAAGTGTTAGTCACTCAATTGTGTCCAACTCTTTGCAGCTCCACAGACTGTAGCCTGCCAGGCTCCTCTGTCCATGGGATTCCCCAGGCCAAAATACTGAAGTGGGTTGCTATTTCCTTCTCCAGGAGATATTCCCAATCCAAGGATTGAATCCAGGTCTCCTGTATTGCAGGCAGATTCTTTGCCCTCTGAGCCACCAGGGAAGCCCCTGTGTAAAAGAATGAAATTAAAACACTTCCTAACACCATACACAAAGATAAACTCAAAATGGATTAAAGATCTAAACATAAGACCAGAAACTATAAAACTCTTAGAGAAAAACATAGGCAGAACATTCTATGACATAAATTACAGCAAGAAACTCTATGGCTTACCTCCTAGAGTAATGGAAATAAAAGCAAAAATAAACAATTAATTAAATGTAAAAACTTATACACAGCAAAGGAAACTATAGACAAGATAAAAAGACAGCCCTCAGAATGGGAAAAAATAACGGCAAATGAAACAACTGACAAAGGATTGATTTCAAAAATATACAAGTGGCTCATACAAATCAATATCAGAAAAACAAACTAACTATTCAAAAAGTGGTATAAAGACCTAAACAGACATTTCTCCAAAGATGACATACAGATGGCTAATAAACACGTGAAAAGATGCTCAACATCACTCATTATTAGAGAAATGCAGATCAAAACTACAATGAGATATCATGTTACACCAGTCAGAAATGGCCATCATTAAAAAAATCTACAAACAATAAATGCCTAAGAGGGTTTGGAAAAAAGGGAACCCTTTTGCACTGTTCATGGAATTGTAAATTGATAGAACCACTATGGAGTTTGGAGTGGCATTCCAAAGGAAATAGTATGGCGTTTCCTTAAAAAGTAGGAATAAATGAAATGAATCTTTCTAAGACAAATGCCATTAAACATTTCTGCTTGTTGTTTAGTTACTAAATTATGTCCAACTCTTTTGCGACCCCATGGACCATAGCCTACGAGACTCCTCTGTCTATGGGATTTCCCAGGCAAGAATACTGGAGTGGGTTGCCAGTTCCTTCTCCAGGGAATCTTCCTGACTAAGGGATTCTTTACCAATTAGCCACCAGGGAGGCCTTACCGAAGGACAAAAGCATTCAGTCACAAGTATTCTTTCTTTTCCTAAAAGTAAAAGACCAAATTTTAAGCACAGGATGCTTTGCCTATAAAGGAATCAGTTTTGGCCACATGTCCTGTGGAGCAGACTGTATGAATTCCTTCAGTTCAGTTCAGTTCAGTTGCTCAGTCGTGTCTGACTCTTTGCGACCCCATGAATTGCAGCACACCAGGCCTCCCTGTCCACCACCAAATCCGGGGATTTGGTGGTGGACAGGGAGGCCTTCTTATAGCTTGCAATTTATTTATTGCAGGGGAGATAATAACCAGTTAAGAATAAGCTTCCAAAAGAGTTTTAATAAGGAGAATGACAGTCAGATTCATACTTTAGAGTGTGTGTGTGTGTGTGTGTGTGTGTGTATGTGTGTGTCACACAGTCATGTCCGACTCTTTGCAACTCCATGGAGCTCACCAAGCTCCTCTGCCCATGGAATTCCCTAGGCAAGAATGCTGGAGTTGGGTTAACATTCCTTTCTCCAGAGGATCTTCCTGACCCAGGGATTGAACCCCTGGGTCCTGCTTGGCAGGCAGATTCCTTAGTACTGTGCCACCTGGAAAGCTCATACTAGTTGAATGGAGTCACAGTTCATGGGATCCCAAAGAGAGAGACATGACTAAGGAGGTTTTAAGCATTTGATAGTCTGAGAGCTTTTACCGTAATATTGGAGGGGGTTGGTGGTGGCCTTCATCACATAGGCTCAGTAAGCTTGGGGAGAGGTAGCAGACCTCAGAAATATCCCAACAGTAGACCTGGATTCCCTCAGTGATCATTTGGTTGAGCTGATGGCAGAGAGGAGAGTATCACTAATAAGAGCTAGGATTTTGACTTGGAGAGTTGGATGGAGGGTGGTGTTATTTACTGGGATAGAAAATATGGAAAGGGGAGACAGATTGTGAATGGGGGTGGGGTGGAAGTGGGGACAGCAAAAGGAATTAAAATTTCAATTTGGGGCATGTTTAATTTAAGGTTTGAAAATTATCCAAAAGGTTTTATATAGATCTGAATCTCGGAATTTGAGGACAGAGACACAAATTTAGAAGCCATCACTATACCAGTACAGATCAAAGCATCAAAGGTCATAATGGGAAACCCTTTGATCTATTTATTTTTGGCTAGCATTACCTTTCCTGAGAACATTTAGTATAGATCAGGTAATTCATAAAAATAATAATGTGGCCATCATTTTTAAAAATGAGTATTAGTTGCAAATATATAAAGATATTTCACAAAAAAAGCATTATCTTAAAATTTTCTTGAAAATATTGAAAAATCAGTACCTTTGGACTTACTCTCGTTCCTGACAAAAACTGGCTAGAGATGTAACAGTTAAAATTTGCATTTGAATACTCAAGACAGATGTTGTGAGTGACAACAAAAGACCAAGATATGGAAGGTAGAAAAATAGAAAGAAAAATAAGGAAAGCCAAAAAACAGTATTTAGGAAAAGGGCATAACTGTGAATATGAAGGTAAGATAAGGAATGAAAAAAAAATCCACAGGATATAATAAAGAGGAACAGGGTAATATGTGGCTTGGGTGAAAACTGTGCAAAGAAGGTGATAAAAACCACAGAATTAAAAAAAAAAAATCTGTTTGTCAAGAGGAAAAACATCATTGACTTTTAATCTTTAATTTTTTTTCTTCTAAAAAAACACACAGTAAAAATTAAAATAAAAACACACACTCATACACATTAGGAATATAAAATTTGGAACCTAATCTATATTTTTTCTATGCTGCTTCTCCTCTCTCCTCAATTTTTAGTATAGTCAGCATTTTTCATAACAGATTTTTCTTTGAAAAAAATTTTTGTAGTGGCATAGTGTAATCATGTGGATAATTGATGTAAATATTTTTTTTTTTTTTTTTTACTGAAGCAAGTAAAGTATTTATTAGGAGGAAAAAGAGAACAGCACATGCGGATAGACACGCAGGGAGACTCGGAGAGACAGTCTCTGAGTCATGCACTTGTGATGGTTTGAATTGCTTTCACGGAGTACTTCTTCCAAGTTTCCTTTGGCCAATCACTTTCATTTGCCTGGTTCACAGTCCATATTTGGTACATCTCAGGATTCTCTCGTGTGTGCTCACACAACTCTTAGCAAAGATGGATTCTAACCAAAAGGCTTATGGATAAAGTATTCCTTGACATCACTCCCCCTTTGAACCCCAAGGAGCGTTTCTGTGCATGTGTGGTCAGGGATGTCTCCTGACTTTGAGAATGAGAAATACGTGGTCTGGGCAGGGCCCAGCCTCCTCCCTTAATTGCCCTGTTGTTCTTCTCTTAGAGTTTCATGGAATGAATCTCTAATCACTTTATCCTGGGGTGTTGGGAGCATTTACCTCCTGCCTCAAAAGCCCCCTGAGATACGTAAATCCAAAAAATTTTTATTGGGAAGATCGAGGGCTGTCTGTCTTTTATAATTTCCTCAGGCAGACACAGGGCTCGTCAGTTCAGTTCAGTTCAGTCATGTCTGACTCTTTGCAACTTCATGAATTGCAGCACACTAGGACTCTCTGTCCATCACCATCTCCTGGAGTTCACTCAAACTCACGTCCATCGAGTCGGTGATGACATCCAGCCGCCTCATCTTGTCGTCCCCTTCTCCTCCTGACCCCAATCCCTCCCAGAATCAGAGTCTTTTTCAAAGAGTCAACTCTTTGCATGAGGTGGCCAAAGTACTGGAGTTTAAGCTTTAGCATCATTCCTTCCAAAGAACGCCCAGGGCTGATCTCCTTCAGAATGGACTGGTTGGATCTCCTTGCAGTCCAAGGGACTATCAAGAGTCTTCTCCAACACCACAGTTCAAAAGCATCAATTCTCTAGCACTCAGCTTTCTTCACAGTCCAACTCCTTCATCTATACGTGACCACTGGAAAAACCATAGCCTTAACTAGACAGACCTTTGTTGGCAAAGTCAAGTCTCTGCTCTTCAATATGCTATCTAGGTTGGTCATAACTTTTCTTTCCAAGGAGTAAGAGTCTTTTAATTTCATGGCTGCAGTGATTTTGGAGCCCTCCAAAATAAAGTCTGACACTGTTTCCACTGTTTCCCCATCTATTTCCCATGAAGTGATGGGACCAGATGCCATGATATTCATTTTCTGAATGTTGAGCTTCCAGCCAACTTTTTCACTCTCATCAAGAGCTCATAGGCCCTACCTAATTGTGGTCCTAGAGCTCTTACCTGTCTCATTAAAGGGGCTCCTGGGTGACTTCTGCTATTGTTTTCACAGGATTGCTGTGGGGAGTGGTTTTAGTTCCTGCATCACCATTGCCCTGTGATGCTCCAGAGAAAACTAAATAATTGGAGAAAAAAGGGCTAAAGATTAGTATAAAATTATTCTTCTGTTGCTAGGGGGAGGATCGGGTAAGAGATGTTAGAATTTTCTTTAGTAGGACAATGAACAATTCTGACCTTGTGCATTACTGTTCTGAGGCTTGGGCTTCTGGTAGAAGACCATTTTTCCATCAGAAATTTGGCTAAAATTCCTTATGGAATGGGCAAGGGGTTGCCATGGCCCATGATACACTTACCTTAGAGTAAACAGATCCAGCATTCTGTCAACAAATTCTCCACTATTTTTTTTTCTCGCATTTTTGGTCATTAAAAATAGTAAGTGCTTCAGTGGCTGGTATAAATAAATCTTTGGTTGTATCTGCTTATACTAGATCAAACTGACTTAAATATAAAGTTAGATTTTAAGATAGATCATATCAGTTTTCAGTATATGTAAGTACCATCAGCAATGTGGATTTCATGAGTTAAATATTTGGTGGTTCTAGGAAAAGGAGTATGTCAAGGCTGTATATTGTCACCCTGCTTATTTAACCTGTATGCAGAGTACATCANAGTGCAATTGTGTGGTAGTTTGAGCATTCTTTGGCATTGCCTTTCTTAGGGATTGGAATAAAAACTGACCTTTTCCAGTCCTGTGG
Source organism: Neotragus moschatus (assembly GCA_006410615.1). Classification (NCBI taxonomy): domain Eukaryota; kingdom Metazoa; phylum Chordata; class Mammalia; order Artiodactyla; family Bovidae; genus Neotragus; species Neotragus moschatus. The sequence continues at coordinate 181,401 of SJYA01001355.1, read as the reverse complement.
CCACTGCTGAGTTTTCCAAATTTGCTGGCATATTGAATGCAGCACTTTCACAGCATCATCTTTCAGCATTTGAAATAGCTCAAACCTTTTCAATACGGCTGAACTATCCCTTACACCCTATTCTTAATGGTTCATTTTTTATATCTCTCTGAAGATGTTGTAGATATTTTCTACACCCCCTATTTCCAGTTCAACAATTTTCTCTTACTATATGTCCACATTGCTGTTAAATCATTGTTGAATTCTTAATTTTAGTTATATTGCATTTTAAACTCTAGAATGTTCATTGAATAGCTTTTACAAATGGCAATTATCTTCAGAAATTCTCCTTCTTAAAGTTTTGAACATATTAACAAATATTTTTTAAATTGTACACCCAATAATTCCTATATCAAAGACTCCCATGAGTTTGTTTTAATGGCCTCGTCTTTTTTTTCTTTGCCCTGTTTTCTGGCATCTTTATTTTCTCTCTCCTTCCTTCACCTTCTTTTCTTCCTTCTTTCCTTCTTTCTCTCCTTCCCTAGATGCTATCTTGAAAAAATTTTTAGAAATTCTAGAGTTCTGGTTGTTTTTCTCCTAAGAAAGCTTTCATATGGAACTAAAATAGACAGTTTCCCTTAATCCAGTCAGGGATTGAATGAAATTTAGTCTGATCTTCAATTTTTGTGAGGCTTATTTTGTTTATAGTCAACACTGTCTTTTGGGGAGCAGTCCTCAGGGGTCCTGCTGAAAGCAAGGGATACTTACTAGAGCTCCTTCCTCCTCCTTGGCAGGCCCTGTTTTCCCATCTCTATGAGACTCTGAAAAGCACTTCTGGCTTTTGCAGTGTCTTACAGAAGAAGCTTTCTAACTACTCTCTCAGACAGTCAACCGTGTGCTGCTTTTGAATGGACCAGATCTTGAAGGGGAAACGTGGTGCTGAACAACTCATTTCTTTGAGTTTCCCTGGATACCTTGCTGAGCTTCCCCAGTGGCTCAGTAGTAAAGAATCTGTCTGCACTACAGGACATGCAGGAGACATGGGTTCGATCCCTGAGTTGGGAAGATCCCCTGGAGGAGGGCATGGCATTTCACTCCAGCATTCTTGCCTGGAGAATCTCATGGAGAGAGGAACTTGGAGGACTACAGTCCTTGAGGTCACAGAATCGGATAGGACTGAAGTGACTTAGCATGCATGGATGCCTTGCTAGCCCCAAGCTCCAACTTATGTCTCCCTAGCTATGTGCAACTGCTAAGACTCAGCTCTGCTGCTTTCCTCTTTACTAGCACATTTTCTTTGCTTCTCAGTCTCTGTTGGTGCCAACTGTTGACCCACAAATGCCTTGAGGGGAAACGAAGTGTAGAATACTGGATTTTCCTCACTTTGTATTTCCCTGCCTTTCAAGATCTTTACTCTTAAGTCCCAACTGCTCTGATGATTCTCCTGCTCCTTAAAACAGATTTTGAAAAACTATCAATTTCTCAATTTGTCCTTGGTAGAAGAGTTGGTCAACTCCAAACTCATAGCCAGAAGCAGAAGTCCTTAAATATTCTTCTTTTGTGTGAATAATAAGTGATCTTCATAGATCCAAGACATTAATTCTTTATGTAAAATATTTTTTCTATTTTTAAACCTCATTTTTTATTTATAGAAGTGTTTCATATGTCTGTTGTCAAATTTATTGGTCTTTTCCTTTAAGACTTCCATTGATGTTAAGAAATAATCTCTCCTTACTTCTTCAGACATTTTTCCTCTTGGTTTGCTGCTGTTTAGTCACTAAGTCATGTCTGATTCTTGCAACCCCACGGACTGTAGCCTGTCAAGCTCCTCTGTGCATGGGATTTCCCAGGAAAGAATAGAGTAGATTGCCATTTCCTTCTCCAGGAGATATTTCAGACCCAGGGATTGAACCCATGTCTCTTGCACTGGCAGGAGGATTCTTCACCACTAAGCCACCAGGGAAATACTTTCCTTGCAATTAATTTTGTTGCGTAGAATTTTGGGAAATTTTATTTAAAAATTATTTAAAATTATTTGTTGAATGAATTTTCCCCTACTGCTTTAAAATTTCATCTTTTTCATATAGAATTATTATTTATACTGTTGACCGAAATAAAAATACAAAATGTGAGAGCTGTGGGTTTCAGTTTTATTTGAGCACTTACTGAGAACTGTAGCCCAGGAGAAGCCTTTCAGAGAATTCTGAAGAACTGATCAGAAGAGGTGTGGGGTGGAGATTTTGGATAAGTGGTGGTGGGGGCGGATTTTGGAGAAGGGGTATGTGCAATCAAGCACACATCTCAGTGGAGGGTTGCTGCTAGACATGAAGAACAGCCATCTCGGTTAATGATTTTAGTGCTTTCCTATGAATGAGAAGATGCAAGACAATGAGTTCTTAAAATTTTCTCCAGAGAGTATCTTATTATCTGAAGGCCTGTTCTACCAGTTTTCTCAGAGCACACAGTGTCTTATTTCTGATCTCTGTCCTGAACTTTCCGGATGTGTTGAATATCAGCAACCAAGGTGGCTAATGACTTAGTTCTTGTAGAACTGGGTAATGAAGCACCATCTTTACTTGGCAGTGCTTTGGTTTTTTTCTGAATTCTCATTGATCAGGCTCTTATTACACCTGCAATCTGCTGTTTCAGTTATTAAACTTTAAGCATTAATTTTACTACCTGGTGGGTCAATACTCTCTTAATATTCTTATTTATCAATTTTATCTCAGCTGTTTATGTCAGAATTTCTTTGCCTAAAGTGTCAGAAGTGATAATGATCTGAACTAAAGTGGTAGTAGAGGAGAATATAGAGCAAGAACAAGGTGAGTGATATTGATTATTGCTTCCTATAGTGTTTGAGGGATTTGGAGGCAGGACATGGCATCTCTCATGATGCAGCCTTCGGGCTTGATAAACTGAGAGAGTGGTAGTGTCATTAACTAAGACTGAGAATATAAAAGACGGTGAATGTAACAGAAAAGGAGGTTCATCTCTTCCTAGAGCCAAGGCAGGAGAAGCAAAGACTATTGTAAAAGATTGATGATACTTTGAAATGGCTTCGTTGACTAGTAGGATAGAAAGTTGATGTGGGAGAATTTTTTAAAAAATCAAGTGAAGTCCAGTTTGAGTTAGATATCAAACAAGATTTGCTATAGTCCCACTTCTAACCGATACATGATTTTCAAGGAGTAGTCCACAGCAGCCCTTTCCAGATACTCAACCATGTGAGAAGCAAGCTGTAAACAATGTTTGCAGTCTATTGGTGGGCCTAAATTGGGAAAAGGGGTGCAGAAGGCAGACTGATCAAATTTAGGAGGGTCTTGAGCAAAAAAAAACACACAACGGCAAATGAAAAAGTACTCAGAAGCTACTGGTGAAAAAACTATTGATGTGACCTTATAAAATTTAGTTTTGTAAAGAAAGAATTGAAGCCAGGCAGATTATTGCAAATATCAAATATGATTTTAAGAGTTAAAAGAGTTTTATAAGGCTTTGTTTTTATTTTCTTAGGTTACTTACAGAATGAACACACCCTGACCCTCTCTGTCTGGCTATGCTTTTTGCAACTTAAGGCTAAAACAGTTTCTAGACAGGGAACCTGGAGTCCAATTTATAAGTATAATATGCAGCTTCTTAGTTTCTTTCGCTGTGTTTATATCAACCAGTCTTCTTTTAGTCACCTTTATAGAGACTTGGCAAACATCACCTTGAATTGTATACCCTAGCTCGAAAATATTGTCTCACTTAAATACAAAGACTAGGAAGGAAGAAGATTTTTTAGAGATTTGTTTTTAATGAGGCTTTTTTTGCTTCCTTTGACTTTGGTCATTCCCAGCCCTCACCATTGCAAATTTGGACCCCACGGTCAGAGCTGTAGAATTTTGGCCTTGTAAGAAATCTGTAATTTATTAGGCTCTAACTTTTTCTCTATTAAATACATGAGACAAATGAGGGACAGAGAACACAAGGCTGATGTCACTGGTAAGTCAAAGGCAGAGCTAACTCCAGGAAATTCAGATTTCCTAAAACAGATTTAGATACTTTCACTATAGTGTGGTGATTAGAAAATTCATATTGATTTACTGTATCACTTTGCATAGTGTACCCCTCCCCTAGTCTCCTCTAATATTCAGCAAAATTTTTAATGTGGCAAAATAAAAAGGGGTTTCTGATCCTCCCCCTCCAGAGTATCAGATTTCTAAAAAGAGCTGACACAAAGCACTTTTGTAACCTAATTTTGTATAAAAGCCCTGAGAGTATGCAAATAAGGCAGAGAGCCAAACTTTAGAAGTGAAGTGAAGAGATAAAGAATTGATACAGTGCCCCTTTTAAGATTATACTCTAGTCCTGAATTCCTGTTCTTTCCTGGTTGACAAGCCACAAACAACTCTGACCTCAAACAGCCTGGCCCCTGCTGAAGAAGCACACCTGGACCAGCAGCAGATGAACACAGCTACTTGCCAATTCTCATTTTTTTGGCAATGTCTGTTCAGACATGCTCACCACACCCCCATCCTGTTCTACTTCAGTGTTAGAAGGAAATGAAGCCACAATGAGAACTAAAAAGAGCTGTAACACCCTTTGTCCCTGCCTGCCTCTTTCCTCCCTTCTCACTCCCCTCCCCACATAGAGTTACTCCACCCCCACAGGCTCGGCGTGACATCCCTGATAAAGGAATGATGAGCTGGGACTGTAGCTGCAGATAAGTAACACTCAGAAGCCAAAAGCTTCTGTAAGTACCAGGTCGGCACAAGATCCAGGCCAAAGCAATGGCATTGTCCCTGGAAGAATTCGTCCACTCCCTTGACCTCAGGACCCTCCCCAGGGTCCTAGAAATCCAGTCAGGCTTCTATTTTGAAGGTAAGCACCTTCCTATCTCTTGATTGGCTAGAATATGCTCATAAAGAATATACTGTTAGGGATTTTAGTGCAATTTTTTTAAACAAAGAATATATGAGTTCTGTCAAAGGAAAGGTCATTATCAGAGAAAGTAATTGAGAAATCGTCGAGACTTAATAGTGTTGAAGAAGGGAGAAACTGAATAAGACTCTGGTGTGGATAGGGGCTAGGAATTGAGTGAAGACTCTTGAACTTTTTGTAGGGCTTTAAATAGTTCAACATGAATTATTCCTACCTTTCCTTTGAAATTGGCTGTAATTCAAGTGAAAAGTTATCTGTATCTATGTTTCTAGAACATAAAATACAGTTTTTTTGTTTTTTTAAAAAACAACTATTAAAAGCACAGCATTTAGGAAGAAAATTTCACCGAAATCTTCATTTCAGTTCAGTTCAGTCGCTCAGTCGTGTCCCCATGAACCGCGGCACACCAGGCCTCCCTGTCCTCACCAACTCCCCGAGTTCACTCAGACTCACACCCATTGAGTCGGTAATGACATCCAGCCATCTCATCCTCTGTCGTCCCCTTCTCCTCCTGCCCCCAATCCCTCCCAGCATCAGAGTCTTTTCCAGTGAGTCAACTCTTCGCATGAGGTGGCCAAAGTACTGGAGTTTCAGCTTCAGCATCATTCCTCCCAAAGAAATCCCAGGGCTGATCTCCTTCAGAATGGACTGCCTGTATCAATGGTTCTCTCCCTATTTCTGTAGTGGTCTAACTTATAATTTCTTTAATAATTGCATTCATATTTAAAGGTATAGATGTTAACATTTACTAAATACAAGATAATTTTTATAGAATCTATGTCAGAGTTCTAAAGTCAGAGTTCAACTAAGACTGTTGAATAAGTTAGTGTGCTTTGGTGTGACTGACTGTATTACTTCACAAAAAGCATCAAGACTTACAACATATATAATACATACCCTCAGTTTTTTTAAGCAGTGGTTTGAATATATGTAAGACAGACTCTTCTGGGGAAATGCAGATTTCTGGTTCCCAGGGTGGTAGAATTTAGCCAGTAGTACAATTAAGTCCAGAAAAAGCACTGCTACGGCTGCTAAGTGGCTTCAGTCGTGTCCGACTGTGTGCGACCCCATAGATGGCAGCCCGCCAGGCTCCCCCGTCCCTGGGATTCTCCAGGCATGAATAACAAACTGTTGGTAGGCAAATCTTCCCCATTGATAGACAAAATAATTGTTTAGATATTATATTGTGAAATGAAAAAGGATTGATGAATGTCAGACCCAGTTCACACGCACACACACACACACGTGCACACCTGTGAGTCTGGGCTCTAGAGCCTGGGAGCTGCAGCTACTGACACGGGAGTGCTCTCCGTGCTGCACAAGAGAAGCCACCACAGTGAGTAGCACCCACTCATCGTAACTAGAGAAAGCCCGCAGGCAGCAGTGAAGACCCAGCACAGCCAAAAATACATAAAGAAAACAGAATCACTGCATAGGAGAGATTAAGTTAACCACTTGAAGTAGTACAGAGTGACTTTTACTAAGCCTGTATGATTTATAACAGAATAGAATGAGTGAATGTGGGCTTCCCCGGTGGTAAAGAATCCACCTGCAGTGTAGGAGATGCGGCAAACACGGGTTTGATGCCTGAGTCGCGAAGATCCCCTGGAATAAGAAATGGCAGCCCCCTCCAGTACGCTCACCCATGGACAGAGAAACCTGGTGGACTACAGTCCATGGGGTCACAAAGAGTCAGATGGGACTGAGCAACTTAGCACGCGTGCACCGATGAATTGATGTAGGCAGCCATCAGTTTTAGTATAGACCATTTTGTTTAAGTCTTTCGTAAGTTGATTATTTTGAAGCAGACCATGTTTTCCCATATATATGATGTTGTGGAATGTATCTTTGTTCCTAGGCTGTCCCCAAGTAATTTTTCCGTCTCATGCTTTGTGCTTTTAAGATTTCACATTAGGAAGTTCTTCCTCATGTTTCATTTACAAAGATATTTTCCTATGCTATTTTAAATCAACTTTACAGCTTTATATTTCATATTTAAATTTTAAACTATGCCATGAAGTGCAGAGGAATCCAATTTTAGTGTTTTTTTTCCCATATAGTAACCGCAATTTTCCAGCACCATTTACTACGCTAGCTATCCTTTTCCCTCCGATTTGTGTTGTTGTCTTTAAGTTATATGCTCATAACTGGGTTAGTTTGTCTCTTAAATATCTCTTCTGTTCATTAGTCTGTGTTTTCTCAATTGTGTTCAAGCACTGTTTTTGTAACCATGGCTTTGGCATAAGCATAGTTCACATATAAACCAATCTATTTGCTCTTTTGTAGCTATTCACAGACCTTTCAAACATGCCTTTAAATAAATCAATTGATTACTTTAAAAATCCAACTGGAATTTGTATTAGAGTAGGTTGATTTTATAGATTAACTTGGGAAGAATTGAACTTTTTGCTTTAAATCTTGCAAAAGAACATACTCTCTCCATGTGTTCAGACTATCTTCATCCTTTAATACTTTACTATTATGTTATACTTCACTTAAGAGAAAAAAGCATACATCTTGATGAATTTTCACAAATTAAGTATATTCATGTAACCACCATCATGGTCAAGAAATAGAAAATTACTAGTACTTTGAAAGTTACATCTTGTGCTCTTTCTCAGTCATTATCTACCATCTTCCCAAGAAGTAACCCTTATCAGACTTTTGCCCATTTATGAACTTTATATTAATGAAACATTATAATAGTATCCTTTTATGCTTAGCATATATGTTCAACATTATCTTTGTAAAATTAATCCATGCTGTTCTATATAGGCTATTCATTCCAGTGTGTGTAATATTCCAGTAGATGAATACATTGCAATTTATTTATCCATTCCACTACTAATAGGCATTTGAATTATTTCCAGTTTGAAGATGTCTGTTAACATAAACATGTCATGAACATTCTTATTTATGTATGTTCACACATGTATAATATTCAATTGTGTATATAAATGAATGGAATTGCCGCATCTCACAGGATGCATATGTTTAGTTTGGGCAGGTAATGGAAAACAAATTTCTTAAGTAGTTGTACTACTTTACCTTCCTACCAGAAGAACATGAGAGTTCTAATTAATCCATATTCTTGATAACACTTGATATCAATCTTTTTAAGATAATTGAGATTTAGATATAATATCATATATTTTCAAGTGTACAAAATTATAATTCATTATTTGTACATATAGCAAACCACTATAAATCTAGTTAACATTTATTACCACACACAATTACAGTTTTTCTTCTTCTTGTGATGGGAACTTTTAAAATTTGCTTTCTTAGCAACTTTGAGTCTGGTTCTCTCCTGACAAGACTAGGATTTAATTTGTAAGTGATAAGGCATTTAAAAAAAAATCTCCCTGATGATTAAAAATGAAGCCAAATTTGAGAACTAGTATTGTGAAACTAGTTCTCCCAATTTTTTGTATTAGCTGTTCATTGGTTTATAGAGCATTGACATGATTTTTAAATGAAGTCCTCTTCTGAACCAGGAACCTAGTTTATCTGTCTAGTTATATGAATAGATATCTTTTCACTTTTGTCAATAACATTTAATAATTTTTATTTGTGAAGTTCTTACACTTCTATTTCAGATTTATTCTTAGTTACCTGATTAATTTTTAAAATTCCATTATAAGTGGTATCTTTTGAAGTTTTCATTTTTTCTTTGTGTGTTTGAATTTTAAAAATATATCTTTAGATTATTTTAGATTTGTTATATACATATGTACGTTTTCTGTAACTGTTGATAGGTTTTTATTCTTTCCAATGATTATACTTTATTTTCCTTCAGTTAAGTATTAGATAGAGTTTTTCGATCAATAGTATAATATCAAATAAGAGTAATGATAAAGGCCCTCGTTTCACTCACCTCACAACCATAGAGAGAAAGTTTTAATAATTTATCATTAAATATAATGTTTGCTTTAATTTAAACAAGTTTCTAGTTTTCTACCAGTTTTTTAAGTCATAAAGGTATGTTTACTTATCAAACTTTTAAATAACTTTTGTGATGATGAGTTTTTTACATTAATTTTTAAAAAAACTTAAGTCATTTATTTGTGGAATAAGATCAGTTTGGTTATATATAATTGAATTCAGTTTATTAGTTTTAAAGACTTTTGTATTCCTTTTAGGGTATGAAATTGGCTTATAATTTTAATCTTGTATGACATCCTACCAAGGTTTTTGTATTGAGTTANGAAAACAAATTTCTTAAGTAGTTGTACTACTTTACCTTCCTACCAGAAGAACATGAGAGTTCTAATTAATCCATATTCTTGATAACACTTGATATCAATCTTTTTAAGATAATTGAGATTTAGATATAATATCATATATTTTCAAGTGTACAAAATTATAATTCATTATTTGTACATATAGCAAACCACTATAAATCTAGTTAACATTTATTACCACACACAATTACAGTTTTTCTTCTTCTTGTGATGGGAACTTTTAAAATTTGCTTTCTTAGCAACTTTGAGTCTGGTTCTCTCCTGACAAGACTAGGATTTAATTTGTAAGTGATAAGGCATTTAAAAAAAAATCTCCCTGATGATTAAAAATGAAGCCAAATTTGAGAACTAGTATTGTGAAACTAGTTCTCCCAATTTTTTGTATTAGCTGTTCATTGGTTTATAGAGAATTGACATGATTTTTAAATGAAGTCCTCTTCTGGACCGTGAACCTAGTTTATCTGTCTAGTTATATGAATAGATATCTTTTCACTTTTGTCAATAACATTTAATAATTTTTATTTGTGAAGTTCTTACACTTCTATTTCAGATTTATTCTTAGTTACCTGATTAATTTTTAAAATTCCATTATAAGTGGTATCTTTTGAAGTTTTCATTTTTTCTTTGTGTGTTTGAATTTTAAAAATATATCTTTAGATTATTTTAGATTTGTTATATACATATGTACGTTTTCTGTAACTGTTGATAGGTTTTTATTCTTTCCAATGATTATACTTTATTTTCCTTCAGTTAAGTATTAGATAGAGTTTTTCGATCAATAGTATAATATCAAATAAGAGTAATGATAAAGGCCCTCGTTTCACTCACCTCACAACCATAGAGAGAAAGTTTTAATAATTTATCATTAAATATAATGTTTGCTTTAATTTAAACAAGTTTCTAGTTTTCTACCAGTTTTTTAAGTCATAAAGATATGTTTACTTATCAAACTTTTAAATAACTTTTGTGATGATGAGTTTTTTACATTGATTTTTAAAAAAACTTAAGTCATTTATTTGTGGAATAAGATCAGTTTGGTTATATATCATTGAATTCAGTTTATTAGTTTTAAAGACTTTTGTATTTCTTTTAGGGTATGAAATTGGCTTATAATTTTAATCTTGTATGACATCCTACCCAGGTTTTTGTATTGAGTTATGTTGAGCTTATAGAATTTCCTGGGTAGAGTCTTTTTTTCTTCTTTAAAAATATATAAATTAGATGTAATTTCTTGTTTAAGTATTTAGTAAAATTACAAATAAAGCCATTCTGAGCTGAGATTTCTAATGTAGATATGTTTTTTGATTATGACTTCAGTTTTTAAAATAGTAAGTTCTTTCCATTCATTTACAGAGTTTATCTCTCATTAAAAAACAAACCAAAAATTCATCTTTCTGATTATGTATCAGAATTAAAAAAAAAATGTTTCCATACAGATCCTGTGTATTCTAAAGCTAGTTCCTAGAATGCAGACACGTGCACATGTTATATTGCTATATTGACTGATAACATATTTCCTCTGTTCTCACTGATTACTACTGAAGTGGAAATGTAAGCACATATTACTATGATACTGATGAACTTATTAATTCTAACAATTTATTTTTGATTTCACTGATTTTCCTAAATATTGATATCATTAGAAAACATTGAGTTGTGTCTCTTCCCTAATATGTTTTGCAACTGTTCATTTTTCCTTATCTTGATAGTATATTCCAGAGCCTCCAGTACTGTGTTAAAAAATGAGAATTCTGAATTATAAAGAAAATGTGTTTAAAATTCCTTCATTAAGTACAATATTCTAGAACTGGTGTTTAGTCATCACTAAATTAAGGAAGTTCCTGTCTATTTCTTGCTTTCTAGGTGGTTTGGTTTCTTTGGTCTGCTAATGAAATTACCTTTAAAAGATTTTTCAAATTGAAGAATCTTTTAATATAGTATTTATAATAATATGTACTAACATTTGAAATACAAAGTAAGAGTTTGATATATTTAAAGATTTTTGTGTTTGATCACAATTGAAATGAGCTAATAGACTCATTTATAATTTTAGATTCAAGATAACACTAGCTTTCTAAAATTAACTACATAGATTTTGTTGTTTTCTTTTTCTTGAGGTAGTTGAAAAAAGGGAAATGGGCCTTAAACTCTTTAATTTGGTAGAATTCTCTTATAAGAATAACCGGATGTGAAATTTTGGGGTGGGAATTCAGAATTTGGTCTGGTAAAATCCTCTGTTGTTTTGCTTCTCTCCTTGATTTCGGACTCTATTATTTTCTCATGTCCTTTGCTCTCTTGCTCCTTTTCTGGCTTCCTGGTATAAATCACAGTCATTTTAAAAACTTTTCTTGCTTCTTGGTATATATGCTTAAACCTATATTTTTCTCTAGATAACTTCTTTCGTTCTCATACATTTTGCCTTGTAATAGTTTCACTTTTACTCAGTTCTGAGTACATGTTTTTCCTTTTAAATCAAATGGATATTTATTTTCTGATAATATAAACTTGTCTTTAGCTGTTCTTTGCTTTTAATTACTAGTTTTATTGTATGTTGTTAGAGAACAGTAGTCTATATTGTATTGTATTATTGTTTCTTTGAAATTGATTCAGGCTTCCTTTATGACATGAAATATGTGAAGCATCACGTGAGTCTCAGCATGGACTAGCTTATATAAAATACAATAACACATTATTAGGCATTGTTCAAAAGGCTAGAATCATGGAAGAGAGTGAGGAAGCCCCTCTCTTATATTCCAATGGCTGGAACAAATGACGAACAACTGACAGATTTGATATATACACAAGTACCACGAAGAACTAAATAAGTAGAGAGCAAAGCAAGAGGGGGAGATGATCTTTTGCTAGGGCAATCAGGACAGATAGCTTTGCGGAGATTATATTTGAGCAGAGGCCAGAATAAACTGAGGAAATGAGTCTTGCATATTTCTGGAAGAACATTTCTTCTGAGGACAGAGCAAGTGCAAACCATGTAACAGATCCCTTCATCTAATTAAGAAGAAAAAAAGGAGACAAGTGAGGATAAAGCAGAGCAATTGAGGGGAAACAGTGGAAATGAGGCTGAGGACATGGGGATGCACAAATTTTGTAGGCCTTAAAAGCCATGCAATACATAATTTGCTACAGAGTGGGGCTTGGGAAGTGATGGGGACCAGTAAGATAAAATGATCAGTGAAGTTTTCTCTAAAGAGCTGGTTTAGTAGCAGAGACCTGAGTGCTGAGAAGGAATCAGACAAGAAAATATCCTGGAGGGGAGTGTTCCAGAGTGAACGGCTAGACCAAAAGGGGTTTAGTCAGTTTGAAGAAGAGAAAAATATCCTTGTACCTCAAACATAAAAGACAAAACAGAGAGGAAAGTCATATGAGAAAGAGATTCAAGGAATGGGCAAGAGCATTTCAANCAAAGTTACAAAACTTTCCTCCTATTTTGCATTGGGGCTCCACCAGATCACTCCTGGTCTTGCTGATTTTCTAGAAATACAGAACTCAGAGAAGCTGTTAAACTGTTACAGTTTACCACAGAGTACAAAGAAAAACTAAAGCCAATAAAGAAAAAGGCATATATACAGCAGGGTCTATGAGAAAACAAATTGCCAATTATCCTTTCCCAGTGAAGATACATGGATAATGTTTAATTCTCCTAGCAATGACATGCCACAATAAGGACAAATTATTTCCAGTTAGGGAAGCTCCTCTGTGCCTTTGTATCCAGGGTTTTTACTGGAGCAGTTACACAAGCATGAAGCATGATTTGTGTGACTGACTTCAACTACTGGGTCTCCAGACCTTCTAGACATCAAGTGGTGCTGTATGGCCCAGGACCCCAAATGAACCGCAAAGGGCATTCACCATAAATCACATTATTAGCCTAAACTATCTGGTGTGGCCCAAGATCCCAGATATACAAAAACACTCTCATCTGACAGGATATTCCGAGGGCTCAGACGTTTTCTCTCCAGAGCCAGTTAAGGGGTAGTCTTTTCTTTGATATGTGCAGGGTTTGAGCACCCTAAGTGATAACTAACCCATTACGGCACAGTTTTATTTTTTTATACACAAGTTTTACCTGTGATCTCTAGTTCTAAGATCCATTTGTCCTAGCTAGAATTTTCTAAAGCCTTAATTCCAAGTAACTTAAGAATTAATCAACTCACTACACAGTTATGAAACATGCTGGAGATGATTCAGGTACAACAAGCTCTCTCAGGGTGAGAGGTGAGGGAGTTAACCAAACAGGTATCTGGTGAATGGCTTTCCAAGTTGCGAGAATATCTTTAGCGAAGTATTATGGTGAGAGTGTGCTGGTGTATTTCAGAAAAAGTGAGAAACCACTAAGGCTAGAAGGAGGAGGAGAATGAACAGAAATGATATCAGAGGGGAAATAGTGCAGAACCATATGCAGTCCTTTTGAATATTATAAGAGTTTTACTTTTAGAATTGGGAACTTGGAGGTACCCATCTAAATTAGCAAAAGCAACTAAAACAGTGCAAGGACTCCTCTCATCACTTTGAATATAGATTCTATTAGCCATTTCTTCTGTTTACCAAAATGAATATTGATGAAAGCACACATACATTTGCAGAAGTGAGAGCATAGTTTTACTTAAATAAGCCCACAAATATAATGTTCAAAAGTGTTTTTTATAGCAATTTTTAAATACCATGAAAATGTTTTCCCTCTTGGAGAAAGTAAGATTTAGAAGAGGTAAGATTTTTAAATATTGTGTTTTGAATATATTAAATATCATATTTCTTTTCCCTGCCAAAATGTTAAAATTATGGAAATTAGTCCTTAAATTGCATCTGCCTCCCTGCATTTCTTCTCTCTATCCTTCCTTCTACAAAATGAATAAAGTATGATTCTTGTCCTTAAGGACTCTTTAGGCAGTAAAAGAAGATGGATTTTGAAAAAATCAATACATGTGCTATATTGTGAAATGTATTTTAATAAACTGTTTTGAGAACACTGAGAATTTACCACCCAAAAAGCTTACCAAGAGGTGATGATACTTTTCTGCAGCCTATATAGAAAATGAGCAAGCAAATAAGAAAATTTCAGAATGAGAAAAAAATCTTTAGATCATTATACAAGTTTGAAAATTCAAAATATGATCCAAGAACAGCTCAAAGAATAATAGGTGATCAGGTTATTTGTGGTCATATTTTAAGTGGCTTCCGAGCTATAATAAGGATATTGAATTTATGCTATAATCAATAGTAACTTATAAAAGGATATTATTTTTATATCTGATTATAAAAGTAAATCATGTTGATCATAAATTTGAAAATTGTAGAAAAAGCTAAAGAATTTCTGAGATTTTATGGCCAAAAAAACCATCAGATGAGTAGATTAGACATCTATTCCAGTAGAGGTTTACTGGATGAATATGAGACAAATAGCAAGGAGCTAATAGCAGCTACAAATAGAAAAGACAGGATCTGTGGTCTTTTTGGGTCGAACATTCTGAACTTCACAGTTTATGAGCTGTGAGCAAGAGGGAGGAGTTGATGACAGATCAGAGGTTTCTGAACTAAGGAAACATGGTGGGTGATAAAAATATTACTTGAAAGACTTGCCACAAGAGCAGCAGTTGTTTTGGAGATGGAGGCGTGATTCAGTTACATTCCAACGAGCAAGAGCTCCTGCAGGACATTCAGATGCAGATGAACGTTAGCCCACCAAAAATGTATGTCTGAAGTAAAAAGAGTAGTAGGCTTACAAGATTTACTATATCAGAACTGCAAGTGGGTGAAAGAAGCCTTGTTATTTCAGGATTGCCCTGTAGTGCATGCATCAGGTCAGAAATGTGTGGATCTCAAAGAACAACGTGGAAAGTATGGATAGAGGAGGAGTTGGTCAAGCTGACAAAGAATAAAGGAAAAAGAGTCTCTGTTGAAGGAGAAATAGGAGAAAGTGGGTTGGTTTGTCAATCAAAATAAATGAACATAAAGCATTAGAATGAAAGTGTCAGATAACATTTGCTATCAGCACATAGTTCATGATAGATTATTGACTATGATAGCTCTATATACTGAAGGATTATTATGGGATGGGTATCTTTGTATATAGATTTGGGTATGTAAGCATATGTAATGAGTGCATAACTGTATTTTGCATATGTATATAAATAAATATATGTGAATATATCTAATACAACACGTATAATTAATACTTTATTCTCATCTATACACAAATTTAGTACATGTATGCATATATATTCAATCTTATTAAATGTTTTATATTTATAAGTACATTTAATCCTTGGTGTTATCTGCTGAAATTATTATTATTATTTGCATTTTCAAGTCTCCTATTTGCCCCAGAGATAAAACTTGTGAAGTTTATTTTTGCTCTTCCTACCTGAAGAGTTTCTGATATGCTGTAGTGAATCTTATCTTTATAAAATCATCAACATTTTTAGAAATGTTATAACTATTTACTGTTTGACTATACAATTGAGTTACATACAAACACACACAAGAAATAGCTTGGGTTAGATACACATTTGTTTTGTCTTTTAGGGCTTCCTTGGTGGTTCAGTGGTAAAGAACCTGCCTATCAGTGAGGGAGACAAGAGATGTGGGTTCGATCCCTGGGTTGGAAAGATACCCTTCAAGAGTCCAGGGCATCTCATTCCAGTATTCTTGCCTGGAGAATCCCATGGTCAGAGGAGCCTAGTGGGCTAATGTTCATGGGATCACAAAGAGACAGGCATCACTGAAGTGATTTAGTATGCACAAGCATGCACATTCTACCACTGATTACAATTTCAATTTAATAAGTATGATGTTAAAAATTAACTTGAACTGGTTAAATGTATTGAATAATGATACACAGTGAATTATGAACTATATGAACATGACTTTTATTAATCTGACACATGTATGAGTTCATATGGCAAAAAATTGTGCCTATTTTAATGCCAACATCATTCTTTTATGGCTAATTGACTTTAACTTTTTTAAGGTTTAATTTAATCAGTTAGGGATATGGTAGTAAAATCAGAGAAAATTTGAAAATTATAGCATTGTATTCAACTTGTGTTTATTCGTGTTTCATAAGTTTTAAATATTAGGGCAAAAGAAAACTTTTTTCACTTTTTAATATGAGTTCACAATATTGATATTGGTTTATACAGACTCAAGAGAAATAAAATTGTGTAAAGGCTAATGAAATATGTCCTATCACATATTTAAAAAATAATTTAAGTTAAATGAAAACAGAGTACCAGTATTTCTCTACATGAGCTTATATTCATAATAGTGTATTAAGAACATTACATTTCTAAAGTAGAATTTTCTAAATACAGCATATTCTGTTGAGCTTCACAGGTTTAAAACTGCTCTTGATTCAGGAAGACCTAAGTTCGCAGACAGTAAAAGTTATTCACTTTCAATATCTAAACTTTGCAACTCATGTAAAACTTATTATATCCAAATATTTGAAACTGATAATATGATTAATTAAACAAATATAAATTTGCTTTATTTGTGTCAGTGTCATATATTTGGACACTAAAATGACTATCAGAATAGAATTTGGCAAACCTAAACATTCAATTTTATTTGAAAAATGTTGATTTGATAATTTACANTTTCAATATCTAAACTTTACAACTCATGTAAAACTTATTATATCCAAATATTTGAAACTGATAATATGATTAAATTAAACAAATATAAATTTGCTCTATTTGTGTCAGTGTCATATATTTGGATACTAAAATGGCTATCAGAATAGAATTTGGCAAACCTAAACATTCAATTTTATTTGAAAAATGTTGATTTGATAATTTACAAAATTTACATTCATTAAAGCACAATATTATTTGAAATAATGTTAAATGTTTTCTTATAAAAACCTTGGAATCGTATTTTATCTAAGTCTTAACACTTCAGCTACTGTATATCTTGACTCTTAGGTTGGTTCTAGGTCATACACTACAGATCAATGAATTACTCTTTTAGTGTAATTAAACATTACATTAAAAAAATAAAATCAAAATATTTTAAAATATAAAATAATTTTTAACGCGTGTGGCATTTTTGTGTTTGTACTTGAATGGAACACATTTTTTCCCTAAAACTTAGCTCAAGCAGAACTTATTTTAGGAAAAAGCCCTAAAATAGTAACATTAAAAACAAGCAAAAGAAGCTCAGGTAAGAGTAGTATCAGTTGTTTTATTTTCAAAAGCTATAGAGGAAAATAACTGCCAGGAAGATTGTTGTGTTTAACTTAAGTGGAAATGTCCCAAAATGTGGGCATTTTTATACAATGGTACACACTGTTCACATCTACTGTAGAATATTCATACTTTAAAAATTCAACTTATTTGTTAAATGCCAAGCTTGACTATGTAATATAAAGATAAAAAAATGGAAAGCTAGCATATGTTTTCACATATACTTATATAGAGATTATTCTTATGCTTCCTTCATTTTATAAGTATAAAGAAGTGACTAAGCAATAAATTAAGTAAAAATTGTGTTTCTTATTGGCTTCTAGGTTTTCAAATACTGTGAAATGTCCATTTTTTTAAGGTTATTACCAAA
This sequence comes from Neotragus moschatus, assembly GCA_006410615.1. Lineage (NCBI taxonomy): Eukaryota > Metazoa > Chordata > Mammalia > Artiodactyla > Bovidae > Neotragus > Neotragus moschatus. The sequence goes on along the minus strand of SJYA01001355.1, from coordinate 163,687 downwards.
TTCCTTTGAATAAATACAAATTATTCATCAATTATTTAACATTGAAAACCATTTCTAAAGAAAATGAAAAAGCTTTGGCCTTATGTGTGTAGTTTATACTTTTGTATACTATGATACCAGCAAATTTTTTTAGGCCGTGCTAGATAACTGGAGAGTAAGCACTGAGAATGGGAGAAAAAGGTAATTTCAAGTAAGGTGTTAAAAATTCTAAAAAATCATTTTTAGAAATATCTACCTTTGATGCAATATTTAAGGTCTGAATTCTAAAAATTGCACTTTAGTTGGGGCATCTACTTTGTTCTGCTTCTAAGAAACATTTGAAACCATTGTATGTTTTTAAAGCAGATTTTAGCAAAAGCCATAAGATGAAACTTACTTAAATGAAACAAAATTTTTCACATGAAATAATATTTTTAAATGGCAAGGAGATTATTTGAAAATTTTGTTGTTATTTTAATGGAAAATAATTTATTAGGAAATGGGGAAGGTTTTCACTAATCTATGTAACGAAATTAACTTTCTGATTTTCCATTTTACTCTAGGTTAGAAGGGTTGGGTTTAGTGATTCAGCATTTAATGTCAGTTAAGGAAAGAACACCTGCCCCATGAACGATGTGTAAATTCTAACCACAGACCAAAAGTCATTTCTTTTTTTTACTTCTTTATTGACATCAGGAAAAGCCTAAAACACATTTAAAATATTTTTTCCCAGAACTTGTGAAATCAAATCTTGAGTTTTTAATTAACTGTTCATTATCAGAGGCCACTCTGATTTTGAATGTTATTAACATAGTTACTGATTTAAATATATACCAGTTTAAATATAGAGCATGTATTTATTCCAGTAATTTAAGAAAAAAAAAAAAGCAATCATTACGGTAATGAAAATTTGAACTTGTTTTAGAACAGAAATAGGGTGGACCTTCCTCCACTTTCCCTCCCTGCCTGCCTCCCTTCCATTCTCCTTTGCACTTCAGTCAGATGAGATACATTTACTTGGACAGCAGTGTACTTGGAATAGCAGTTTTGTGCTGTAGTAAATGGCACCCCACTCCAGTACTCAGGCCTGGAAAATCCCATGGACGGAGGAGCCTGGTAGGCTGCGGTCCATGGGGTCGCTGAGAGTTGGACACGACTCAGTGACTTCATTTTCACTTTTCACTTTCATGGCATTGGAGAAGGAAATTGTAACCCACTCCAGTGTTCTTGCTTGGAGAATCCCAGGGACGGCGGAGCCTGGTGGGCTGCCGTCTATGGAGTCGCACAGAGTCGGACACGACTGAAGCGACTTAGCAACTTAGCAGCAGCTGTAGTAAAACAGGAAGAGGGGCTGGTATAAAATAAAACCCACTGCGATCAAGATTTTCACTCAAAGAAAGTACAGATAATAGAGAGGATAATAATAGAGATGACACCTGAAAAAATTCCAGGTCGACTGTACACGCATCGCATGCTCAAAGAAAAAAAAAAAAAAATCAAGATTAGGAGATGTCTGTGACCCTATAGTGACCCGCGCTGTGAGCTGGCACTGGGGTGGGTGTAAATCAGGTCTGCCGGAGAAAGGTTAATGCACGCACAGCTCCTGATGATAGGAAGGAAAAAATGCCGAGGTAGAGCCGGCCTGGAGAGGAAGGGTTGTAAATCCTGAACTACAAGCTTAGCAGAGGCGTCGGATAGGAAACAGACAGGGCAGCTTCGGGTTTGAAAAGGCAGCCGCAGGCTGTGCGGTTGCGATGCTGCCGCCCCACTCCAGTGGCCTCGGCCTGGTCTCTCTCAGCGCAGCAGAAGCAGCTGCTGACAGCCCCAAGGATCCTTTTTTTTTTTTTTTATGTCGCTTAACCCTGCCTTCTTGGAATTTGTCCATTTAAAACAAACAAACAAAAGTTATTTTCTTCATTTCTAGTAAATCTACACTTTTTAGAATAAGACAGTATTCCAAATCAACAAAATTAACCTCCTCCTTTTAGAGGGGCAGACTTGTCCACAAAGTCTTTGTGCAATTATTCCCTTCACTGATTATTAATGAAGAGAGGAAGAAAACTTTCTTTTTCCAATAACAGGATCAACAATTATCTTTCTTAATGATACTTAATGAAGGAAAACAAACAAATGATTAAATAAATCTCCAAGAACATCCATTTATTCAGCTAAATACTCTGAATGACTGTACGCAATATCTGGCAGTATGCTGAATTTGCAGTAACAAAGCTCATTAAATCACTATAGCCCTCCCTAAGAAGTCAAGACTCCTCATGAAGTCAGACACAACAGCTACAGAAGTGTGTCCTGTCCAGCTCTACACTAACAAATGCTTACAATTATGTGGTCACTCCTGGATTGGTATATGATGGAGTTTTGATCAGCTGCTGATTAGAACATTGGAATTTTCTGATAATATACCTAAGAAAACATTTTTGTATAGAAATAACATTATTTTGAAGAGATTTTAAAAAATAGGACATTGAGTAAATTACTTCTTATTGCAACACACTTTAAAAGAGTGCTTTAAACCACTGAAGATAGAAGTAAGCATGGAATTTTTTATTTCTGCTATTAAGAACATTCTCTTCTTACTTGGAACAATAAGCCTTTTGTTTATCAGTTCTCATACTGATAGATGCCATTCACCTGACAGGTGACCTACAACATTGTATTTTTACTGTTGGGCACCATGCTAGTTAGTTTTCTAATTCAGATTTCTTTTGAAAAGAAAACAGAATTATTCAAGTGAGCATCATGTGTGAAAAACCTACAAGCTCAATGCTCAGCAAAATTCAGCAGCTCTCATGTGTTGAAATAAGCCCATGGTGTTATTAATTTCATTCTATTCATTAAGAGTGTGTGTGCTCGGTTACTCAGTCACATCTGACTCTTTGCCACCCCGTGGACTGTAGCCTGCCAGGCTCCTCTGTGCATGAGATTTCCTCGGCAAGAATGCTAGAGTGGTTTGCCATTTCCTCCTCCAGGGGATCTTCCTGACCCAAGAATCGAACCTGTGTCTCCTGCATTGGCAAGTTACCAATGCACCACCTGGGAATCCCACTGCCAGGCACACACACTGAAGAAACCAGAAGTGAAAGAGACACATCTACCCCAATGTTCATTGCAGCATTGTTTATGATAGCCAGGACATGGAAACAACCTAGATGTCCATCAGCAGATGAATGGATAAGAAAGCTGTGGTACACATACACAATAGAGCCATTAAAAAGAATACGTTTGCATCAGTTCTAATGAGATGGATGAAACTGGAGCCGATTATACAGAGTGAAGTAAGCCAGAAANTTCAGGAAGACCTAAGTTCGCAGACAGTAAAAGTTATTCACTTTCAATATCTAAACTTTACAACTCATGTAAAACTTATTATATCCAAATATTTGAAACTGATAATATGATTAAATTAAACAAATATAAATTTGCTCTATTTGTGTCAGTGTCATATATTTGGATACTAAAATGGCTATCAGAATAGAATTTGGCAAACCTAAACATTCAATTTTATTTGAAAAATGTTGATTTGATAATTTACAAAATTTACATTCATTAAAGCACAATATTATTTGAAATAATGTTAAATGTTTTCTTATAAAAACCTTGGAATCGTATTTTATCTAAGTCTTAACACTTCAGCTACTGTATATCTTGACTCTTAGGTTGGTTCTAGGTCATACACTACAGATCAATGAATTACTCTTTTAGTGTAATTAAACATTACATTAAAAAAATAAAATCAAAATATTTTAAAATATAAAATAATTTTTAACGCGTGTGGCATTTTTGTGTTTGTACTTGAATGGAACACATTTTTTTCCTAAAACTTAGCTCAAGCAGAACTTATTTTAGGAAAAAGCCCTAAAATAGTAACATTAAAAACAAGCAAAAGAAGCTCAGGTAAGAGTAGTATCAGTTGTTTTATTTTCAAAAGCTATAGAGGAAAATAATTGCCAGGAAGATTGTTGTGTTTAACTTAAGTGGAAATGTCCCAAAATGTGGGCATTTTTATACAATGGTACACACTGTTCACATCTACTGTAGAATATTCATACTTTAAAAATTCAACTTATTTGTTAAATGCCAAGCTTGACTATGTAATATAAAGATAAAAAAATGGAAAGCTAGCATATGTTTTCACATATACTTATATAGAGATTATTCTTATGCTTCCTTCATTTTATAAGTATAAAGAAGTGACTAAGCAATAAATTAAGTAAAAATTGTGTTTCTTATTGGCTTCTAGGTTTTCAAATACTGTGAAATGTCCATTTTTTTAAGGTTATTAATTACCAAATTCCTTTGAATAAATACAAATCATTCATCAATTATTTAACATTGAAAACCATTTCTAAAGAAAATAAAAAAGCTTTGGCCTTATGTGTGTGGTTTATACTTTTGTATACTATGATACCAGCAAATTTTTTTAGGCCGTGCTAAATAACTGGAGAGTAAGCACTGAGAATGGGAGAAAAAGGTAATTTCAAGTAAGGTGTTAAAAATTCTAAAAAATCATTTTTAGAAATATCTACCTTTGATGCAATATTTAAAGTCTGAATTCTAAAAATTGCACTTTAGTTGGGGCATCTACTTTGTTCTGCTTCTAATAAACATTTGAAACCATTGTATGTTTTTGAAGCAGATTTTAGCAAAAGCCATAAGATGAAACTTACTTAAATGAAACAAAATTTTTCACATGAAATAATATTTTTAAATGGCAAGGAGATTATTTGAAAATTTTGTTGTTATTTTAATGAAAAATAATTTATTAGGAAATGGGGAAGGTTTTCACTAATCTATGTAATGAAATTAACTTTCTGATTTTCCATTTTACTCTAGGTTAGAAGGGTTGGGTTTAGTGATTCAGCATTTAATGTCAGTTAAGGAAAGAACACCTGCCCCATGAACGATGTGTAAATTCTAACCACAGACCAAAAGTCATTTCTTTTTTTTACTTCTTTATTGACATCAGGAAAAGCCTAAAACACATTTAAAATATTTTTTCCCAGAACTTGTGAAATCAAATCTTGAGTTTTTAATTAACTGTTCATTATCAGAGGCCACTCTGATTTTGAATGTTATTAACATAGTTACTGATTTAAATATATACCAGTTTAAATATAGAGCATGTATTTATTCCAGTAATTTAAGAAAAAAAAAAAGCAATCATTACGGTAATGAAAATTTGAACTTGTTTTAGAACAGACATAGGGTGGACCTTCCTCCACTTTCCCTCCCTGCCTGCCTCCCTTCCATTCTCCTTTGCACTTCAGTCAGATGAGATTGGATACATTTACTGCTACCCTTGGACAGCAGTGTACTTGGAAGAGCAGTTTTGTGCTGTAGTAAATGGCACCCCACTCCAGTACTCAGGCCTGGAAAATCCCATGGACGGAGGAGCCTGGTAGGCTGCAGTCCATGGGGACGCTGAGAGTTGGACACGACTCAGTGACTTCGTTTTCACTTTTCACTTTCATGGCATTGGTGAAGGAAATTGTAACCCACTCCAGTGTTCTTGCTTGGAGAATCCCAGGGACGGCGGAGCCTGGTGGGCTGCCGTCTATGGAGTCGCACAGAGTCGGACACGACTGAAGCGACTTAGCAACTTAGCAGCAGCTGTAGTAAAACAGAAAGAGGGGCTGGTATAAAATAAAACCCACTGCGATCAAGATTTTCACTCAAAGAAAGTACAGATAATAGGATAATAATAGAGATGACACCTGAAAAAATTCCAGGTCGACTGTACACGCATCGCATGCTCAAAAAAAAAACAAACCAAGATTAGGAGATGTCTGTGACCCTAGTGACCCGCGCTGTGAGCTGGCACCGGGGTGGGTGTAAATCAGGGCTGCCGGAGAAAGGTTAATGCACGCACAGCTCCTGATGATAGGAAGGAAAAAATGCCGAGGTAGAGCCGGCCTGGAGAGGAAGGGTTGTAAATCCTGAACTACAAGCTTAGCAGAGGCGTCGGATAGGAAACAGACAGGGCAGCTTCGGGTTTGAAAAGGCAGCCGCAGGCTGTGCGGTTGCGATGCTGCCGCCCCACTCCAGTGGCCTCGGCCTGGTCTCTCTCAGCGCAGCAGAAGCAGCTGCTGACAGCCCCAAGGATCCTTTTTTTTTTTTTTAATGTCGCTTAACCCTGCCTTCTTGGAATTTGTCCATTTAAAACAAACAAACAAAAGTTATTTTCTTCATTTCTAGTAAATCTACACTTTTTAGAATAAGACAGTATTCCAAATCAACAAAATTAACCTCCTCCTTTTAGAGGGGCAGACTTGTCCACAAAGTCTTTGTGCAATTATTCCCTTCACTGATTATTAATGAAGAGAGGAAGAAAACTTTCTTTTTCCAATAACAGGATCAACAATTATCTTTCTTAATGATACTTAATGAAGGAAAACAAACAAATGATTAAATAAATCTCCAAGAACATCCATTTATTCAGCTAAATACTCTGAATGACTGTACGCAATATCTGGCAGTATGCTGAATTTGCAGTAACAAAGCTCATTAAATCACTATAGCCCTCCCTAAGAAGTCAAGACTCCTCATGAAGTCAGACACAACAGCTACAGAAGTGTGTCCTGTCCAGCTCTACACTAACAAATGCTTACAATTATGTGGTCACTCCTGGATTGGTATATGATGGAGTTTTGATCAGCTGCTGATTAGAACATTGGAATTTTCTGATAATATACCTAAGAAAACATTTTTGTATAGAAATAACATTATTTTGAAGAGATTTTAAAAAATAGGACATTGAGTAAATTACTTCTTATTGCAACACACTTTAAAAGAGTGCTTTAAACCACTGAAGATAGAAGTAAGCATGGAATTTTTTATTTCTGCTATTAAGAACATTCTCTTCTTACTTGGAACAATAAGCCTTTTGTTTATCAGTTCTCATACTGATAGATGCCATTCACCTGACAGGTGACCTACAACATTGTATTTTTACTGTTGGGCACCATGCTAGTTAGTTTTCTAATTCAGATTTCTTTTGAAAAGAAAACAGAATTATTCAAGTGAGCATCATGTGTGAAAAACCTACAAGCTCAATGCTCAGCAAAATTCAGCAGCTCTCATGTGTTGAAATAAGCCCATGGTGTTATTAATTTCATTCTATTCATTAAGAGTGTGTGTGCTCGGTTACTCAGTCACATCTGACTCTTTGCCACCCCGTGGACTGTAGCCTGCCAGGCTCCTCTGTGCATGAGATTTCCTCGGCAAGAATGCTAGAGTGGTTTGCCATTTCCTCCTCCAGGGGATCTTCCTGACCCAAGAATCGAACCTGTGTCTCCTGCATTGGCAAGTTACCAATGCACCACCTGGGAATCCCACTGCCAGGCACACACACTGAAGAAACCAGAAGTGAAAGAGACACATCTACCCCAATGTTCATTGCAGCATTGTTTATGATAGCCAGGACATGGAAACAACCTAGATGTCCATCAGCAGATGAATGGATAAGAAAGCTGTGGTACACATACACAATAGAGCCATTAAAAAGAATACGTTTGCATCAGTTCTAATGAGATGGATGAAACTGGAGCCGATTATACAGAGTGAAGTAAGCCAGAAAGAAAAACACCAATAAAGTATACTAACACATATATATGGAATTTAGAAACATTGTAATGATAACACTGTATGCGAGACAGCAAAAGATACACAGATGTATAGAATGGACTTTTGGACTCTGAGGGAGAGGGAGAGGGTGGGATGATTTGGGAGAATGGCACTGAAACATGTATACTATCATGTAAGAAACGAATCGCCAGTCTATGTTCGATACAGGATACAGGATGCTTGGGGCTGGTGCACAGGGATGATCCAGAGAGATGATATGGGGTGGGAGGTGGGAGGGGGTTCAGGATTGGGAACTCATGTACACCTGTGGCAGATTCATGTCAATGTATGGCAAAGCCAATACAGTAATGTAAAGTAAAATACAATTAAAATTAAAATTAAAAAAAAAAAGAGTAACTGATAAAAAAAGACCATGCTAAACTTTCTGGAGAAAATGACATGAGTTTCAAACTGACTAAGAATTGATAGCAACATTCACCTTTACTAGGTTGCATTTTGTAGATGTTTGTAGCCTTCAGTCCTTGGAAGCATATAATGAAATGAGAATTTCATTTCTCATAAAATGAAATTTTATCAAATGTAGAATTTTTATTTGCAAACAGATGTCAAAATACTTACATGAGCTGTGTGTCAGCTTGATGTAGTCTAAACTATTTGTCTTTTTAAATACTCTGACAGCACCTTCCATGAAAGGCTCATAAGAGACTTCTGCAGCAATATTCCACCTATTCTGGTTAGACAAAGTTGCTTTGCCAAACCAGGATTGTGAAGCCCAGGACCTATATTGGACTCACTTAATTCTACCCCTTTGCAAGAACAGGAGCCTGTGTTACATTTGAGACTAATTTTGAACACCACTCGTTTTTGGCTCAGATGATAAAGCATCCACCTGCAATGCAGGATACCTGGGTTCAATCCCTGGGTCAGGAAGATCCCCTGGAGAAGGAAATGGCTATCACTCCAGTATTCTAGCCTAGAGAACTCCATGGACAGGGGAGCCTGGTGGGCTATAGTCCATGGGGTGGCAAAGAGTCAAACACAAACTGAGTGACTAAAACTTTCACTACCAATAAAGCCATCTTAATACTAATATCCATTATTCTAATTTAAAAAACTGTGTTAATAGGAGATAAATGTAGATGACACTAGTGGGAATTGTTTTGAGAGTATGAACTTCTGATTAATTTTGGAGGGGGTTAACTAGTTTATACTTGGGTTCTATATTTCTGATTAGTGTACTTCAAATACAGACATTTTTTTAACCCTTACCCAGGACTATAGGTTAAACATATTGGACACATACGTGTGTATCTCATTGTCTGTGTTGAAGTATATTAAGTAGTAACATTAAATATTTGTCTTTGCACATGCCCTAGATACTCTATTCTTGCTCTCAGTGGAGATCTATCCAGAGTTGCTTGTGTCTTGTTTTCATTCTTGTAGTTTTAACTAACTCCCAAATTTGTATCATTTCCCAGGTTGATGTATGTACTGATTTTCTTTTACTTTTTTCCCATGATTTGTAACAGTATCTCTCAAACCTAAGTAAACTTTGGAATATACTAGGGAACTTTAAAAAAAACAAAAACATATTCCTGGATTCTACCCTGGAAAATCTGATTTAGAATTTTTGGAGTAAGCCCTAGAATCTATATTTTAAAGTGTTCTCCAATTAATTCTGGTGCAGCCTGCTGCCAAGCAGTTGTTCAAAAGGAACTAGAGAGGACTATTGCTGCTTAAGTATGACCATTTGATGGCAGAAAAATATATTAAGAAGTGAGCATGGTGTTTCCTTTCCATTTTTTCCACATTTTAATACACCAGCTTTCTCTTAGTGCCCCAGCATCGTGATCTGGAAGTCACTTTGACCATATTGTTCTGTTTGTTTCACCAGTTGGTGGAGGGCCATTTCAGTGTTTGTGGCTGCCAGTCTATTCTGGCTCTCCTCACTGAATACTTAATGGCATCTGGTAACTTCTTGCCTCTCCTGTCTTGCTCTTGCTCCTAAGAGCAAGCAACCCTTAGGAGAACTTTCTTAGAAACATAGCAATATATTGCCTACAGTACAAATCCATTCGTCATACATTCTCTTCAACCGATTTGTATTTTGTAATCAGATTATCTTGGAAAGACACTGCTGCTGCTGCTGCTAAGTCGCTTCAGTCGTGTCCGACTCATACTAGATGCCATATAATTCTTTAATACCCATTAATTTGTTTAAATCTGAAAAGTGCGATTTTAACTTTCTGGAATGCCTATTCCTTAGTATTAATAACCAGCCTTCCAGATTGACCCCATTTGGCCATAACGTCACCTACTACATATGTAAGAGACTATACTTTTAGTTGTTTCTTGCTGACTTCATTAGCATAAGAGGACCCTCAAGGTGATACAAGGACACTCAAATTGCACAAGTTTTGAAGCACTTTACCAGTAGCAGAACCTAGGCTCTCATATAAGCTTTTTTTTCCCTTCCAAAAGGTGCTACTGTTCAATACAGTGGCCACTAGCCATTCTGTGGCAATTTAAATTAAATATGTTTTTAAATTCAGTTCCTCAGTTACATAGAAGTTGCACTGCACCACAGTTACATTAGTTACATTTGATGTGCTCCTGAGCCCTTTGTGGCTGTTAGCTGCAGTACTGGGCAGCTCAAATTATATGTGCATTTTTGCAGAAAGTTTGAATGGACAATGCTATTCTAGATCCCACTGGGACCCTCTGGGTGGCCCAACGGTAGGAAGAAACTCACATTTTTTCCACCTCTATTGCCGTTATCATGACTCTCCGAAGGACTTACTGCAGTTAGGGGTTATTCATTTTCCTCAGGCTCCTTCTTCTGCTTTCCTTTGTCTTCCTATGTTCCTGTGCTTGACTGAGGCTTTCTTAGTCTGTCACTGATGTGATAAGTTGCACTGCACCACAGGCATAAAACACACACACACACACACACACACACACACACACACACACACGTTTAAACTCTTTATTTGAGATGACTATGGACCTGTGAAATTGCAGTAATAATACAGAGAAATCCCATGTAAACTTCATCTAGTTTCTAACGCTTGCAACATGCTGAAAAATTACAGTGCATCTCACCAGGATATTGGCATTGGTACAGTGAAGGTGCAGAGCATTTCTGTCATCATGTCACTCATGTGGCCTTTTTATAGCCACACCCACTTCCTTCCCACTCCCCCCATCTCTTACTCAACCCCTTTTAACCATTATTCTGTACAGCATTTTGATAATTTGTTCATTTCAAAAGTGTTATATAAAGAGAAACATGCAGCATATAACCTTTTGGAACTGACCTTTTCACTCAGCATAATTCTCTGAAGATTAATACAGATTTTTGGATGAATTAATAGTTCATTTTTTACTGCTGAGAGGTATCTGTTGTATGGATGTACCACAATTTATTTAGCTATTCACATGTTAAAGGATGTTTGGTGTGTTTCCAGTTGGGGGCTATTATAAATAAAGTTGCTGCAAACACTTGTAGATAGGATTTTATGTGAAAATAATTTTTTTATTTCTCTGGAATTAATGCCCAAGAGTGAAATACTGGTAGTTGCATGGTTAGTTATGTTTTTAAGAAACTGCCAAAATGTGTTTTCATGTGACTCTATCATTTTACATTCTCTTCCAACAATGTACAATATTTCAGCTTTTCTGCATCCTCACCAGCATTTGTTGTTGTGACTTTTTAAAATTTTAGCTATTTTGAGAAGTATGTAGTGATTCTCATTGTGCTTTTCAGTAATGGCTAACAATATGCTCATCTCGCATCTGTGTTTCTTCCTCAGTGAAATGATTGCTCATGTCTTTTGCCTATTTTCTAATGGAATTGTTTGATTTTTTACTATTTGATTTAATTCTCTGTAAATTCTATATACATGGATTGCAACTATTTTCCCCTAATCTGTAGCTTGTCTTTTCATCTTTTTCACATTGGCTTTTACATAGAGTTCTTTTCATTAAAATTATTTTGAATGTGTGTTAAATTTTGTCAAATGCTTTTTCTACATCAGTTTATTTGATCATATGCTTTTCCTTCTCTAGCCTAATTTAATATAGAGGATTGCACTGATTGGTTTTGAATATGTGAACTAACCTTGTATCTTTGGGATTAACCACACCTAGTTATGATATATAGTTTTTAAATATATTACTGTATTCTATTAGCTAAAATTTTGTGAATGATTTTTTTGGTCTATATTGGAAGTATTGGTCTGCAGTTTTCTTTCTTGTGATGTCTGTCTGATTTTGGTAATATTAGAATCATAAAATAAATTGGTAAATATTCTCTCTTCTTTCTGAAAGAGATTGTATAGAATTGGTGAAAATACTTCCTTTTAGGTTTGATAGAATTCTGTAGTGAAACAACCAGGGGCTGGAGTTTTCTTTTATAGGACCTTGTAATTATTAATCAATTATCAGAATAAAGAACTGAAACAATTATTTATTTTGTTTTGGGTGAGTTGTGGTATATTGTGGTTTTTGAGGAACTGGTTCATTTCACCTTAGTTGTTGAATTATGTAGGTTAAGTTGTTTGTAGGATTCTCTTTTTTTCCTTTTTGCCATCTGGAGGGTCTGCAGTGATTATCTTCTAATTTATTCCTCGTATTTGTAAACTGTATCTTCTTTCTTTTTCAGAGTTTCTAATGGTTGTAATCTTTATTGATCTTTTCAAGGAGTCATCTTTGTTTCATTGATTTTTCTCTATATATTATTTTCTTTCCAAGTTCTTAATGAAAAGGCTTAGAATATTTACTTGAGACTTTTCTCTTTTTAAATATCATCATTTAGTAATATACATTTTCCCCTCTGTACTTCCTTATCTTTGTCAAAATTTGTGGTTGCAATTGTTGCAATTTTCTTTAGGCCTACAGATTATTTGGAGGTATGGCAGTAGGTTTTTAAGTGTTTGGAGAATTTTTGTTATCTTTCTGTTATTCATTTTTAGTTTAATTCATTGTAATTAGAGAATACTATGAGTCAGTTCTTTAAATTTGTTGAGGCTTGTTTCATGGTTCAGGATATCTCAGAATGGATGGGCACTTGAAATCAATGTGTATTTGTTGTGTTGGTTATCATCTTCTATAAAAGTTGATTAGATTCTGTTGTTTAGATTCCTTGCTCTTCTATATCCTTACTAATATCTAATGTTTTATCAGTTGTGGAGTGATGGATGTTGAAGTCTCCAACTATAATTGTGGATTTGTTTATTTCTCCTTTCAGTTGAATCAGTTTTTATTGACATATTTTGTAGCTCCATTGTTTGATATATATATATTTAAGATTGCTGAATTTTCTTAGTATATTGACACTTTTATAATTATGTAATATATATCCCTGTCCATAGCAATTTTCTTCAATCTGAAGTTTACTGTATTGGATGTTAATATAGCTCTTCCTGCTTTCCTTTGATACATTTTTGCATGATATATCTTTTCCCATCCATTTTCTTTCAGCCTGTCTATATTGTTATATTTGAAGTAAGTATTTTGTAGATATCATATTTTGGGGTCTTTTTTTTTTTTTTTGCTCCACTCTATCAATCTCTTTTAATTGATGTATTTAGACTGTTTATATTTAATGTAACTATTGTTATGTCAAAGCTTAAGTCTGTTATATATTTAGTTTTCTGTTAGGTTTCTGATTTTTGTTTCTCCAACAGGGGAAGAGATGCATTGCCTCGTTATTGTTAGGTGGGGTTAGAAGCCCAGGTTCTCCTTTCAGCCTCTTTTGACACCCAAAGGAGAAGGGCTCCTTCTTACTGCTGGTCATAGTGGGACTACTGACTCCTCACGAGTTTTTCACTGATACCACTCTTGATAGGAGGGATAATAGTGCCTTACTACTCTTGTGAGTAATGGTCCCTTGTGGTGAGGTGGTGCCTCGTGGAAATCCTGATACTCCACTGACATCCTCTGGTTTCACTGCAGGAAGGGAAGGGGGAGGAGCAAGTGTACCTCAGTACGGCTGGGTAGTGTTGCACTACCTCACTTGGTTTCCCTGACAGAAAATGGGAATTTATTACTGTTGCACAAAGATGTAAGTCCCATCTCTCAACTCTGCCTTTTCTGACACTGCCTCAGCAAAGGGTGGGTGAACGTCTTACTACACTCATTGAGGGTGCAATTCTAATAACTCTACCCAGCCGTTTCTGGTGTAGGTGGTTGTGATATTAACCATTTTTTTTCAGTGGTGTTTGGCTTGAGTAGAGGGATCATTGTCAAGAAGTTTTCTGTTTTACTAGGCTGTTCCTTTCCTGACTTTTTGACTAAAGAGAACAGAATTTATCGGACTTTTTTTGTCTGTACCCATTGGCATTTCTAGGTTGCCAGCATCTTTAGTTACAAGTCTGGAATATATCAGGTTAGGAAAATGTATGTCTACTTCATCTTTCCAGAAACAGAAGTCTTAGCTGAAGCACCTTTTAATAAGACTTTACTATAAACTTGAGATAAATACTCCTAGGACTCAGTAAATATTTGTTAAATGGTCTTATAAATATAGTACAGATGTCCTATTCATGGAGCCCAATCCCAGGCCTTTTCTCCTAGTACATATTGTTTTCTTTCATAGTAATTATCTTTTTGTAATCATATATTTATATGGTTCTTTGATTAAGGCCTTTTATTTCAGTATATTAAATATTTCATGAAGGTTAAGATCACACATCATTTGGTCACCATTATATCAGTAGTACTTATCATAATTACTTTGCTTGGCACATGGCATGTATTCAGTTAATTTGCTGATTAGATTAATATGGAACCACAGATACAGAGGGCTGACTGTATAGTACAGGCAGATTTTCAACCACCTGGAAGGTAAGCACCCCAAACCCCAGCAGTGTTCAAGAGTCAACTGTATTTGTTTGGATGGGGTAAATAGACAAGGTAACTTTCAACCAGAGCCACCAGCCAAAGCCACTAGTCGTCCCAGACCTATCTTAGTTGATCACCTCAAGGAAGACAAATTTCAATATGCTGGCGGACTTGTAACCCATTTGTAGCAAAATAAGGTTCCTTGGTACAGGGTGGGAAAAAATTTACCTTTGATGTATGTTTCTTGATTCCCAGCCCAAGTCCATCTTCTCAAGTTTCTGTTTTCACTTCCATAATTTTCTCTTTTTAGAATGACAAGAAAATAACATTATTATTATTTTTTTAATTCAGGAGAACCCTCATTCCTATCTACAAGAAGACATTTATCTTTCATCTTAACCAAGCAAACCACACCACAATAGTATAACATTATATTGAGTTATTTTGCCTTAAACAACATCATATGAAATAATAATAATGACACCAATGATGGCTAATGTTTCAGTTCAGTTCAGTGACTCAGTCTATTGAGCCCTAGATAGGTGCCAGATTCTGAATTGTACACTTAAAAATTGGTTTTCTACTTTGATCCTC
This sequence comes from Neotragus moschatus, assembly GCA_006410615.1. NCBI lineage: Eukaryota > Metazoa > Chordata > Mammalia > Artiodactyla > Bovidae > Neotragus > Neotragus moschatus. The sequence goes on along the minus strand of SJYA01001355.1, from coordinate 148,669 downwards.
AAAGCCACTATCTGAGGTAAAATTGCTATTCTCATTTTAAAGATAAATAAATTGAGGTCCTAGCCCATTTTATAAAAGATATTGCCTGAAGTCACATATTTATCAAATGTAGGTTCTGTTTTTGACATTGACTCTAGAGAAGGCACTCTTATCTGTGAGTTTTACCTAGTTAAATGCCTAGGAATGAATAGAGAGAGGAAGTTGTGCATATGTGTCCTCAACAGTTGTATCTCTTAATAGAGTTCAACCCTGAAATTTTATCCTTCAGTCTCAACATCAGCAACAAACCTATCTTTTGTGTTTCAAATAAAAATGTACATTTTTTTCTTCATAAGACAATGTAAATTTTATAGGCACATGAAGCCTAATTTAAATCCTGAGATATTCATAATGTTCCTTGCCATTTGAGAGACTGTTACTGTCCCAATAACTGTATCTGTTCTCTTGGTCTTCTATGGTAACAGATTTCAGCTGTGAACACAGCTGCCTGGTTAAAGATGCCGGTCTCTTGAAGCCTAAAGTAGCCACTTGATTAAGTTTTAGCTAATGGACTGAGATAGTATTTGACATTTGAAATGTCTATTACATGCCACTGAAATGAAAAGAATGTTTCCTTCTCTTCAACTCTCTTTCTCACTGGTTGAAATTCAAACATGGTGGTAGGTGCTGAAGCAGCCACCTTAGAACATCCCCACAGGCACTATCAAACCTCTTCTGGAACAGTCAGTGGCATGCTTGTTTTTTGAGGGGCATGATACCTTGTTGAAGAACTGCAAGAATGCCATTGACATCCAAGTAAGTTGTGCTTCAGGTACTTTGATAATGGGCAACCTATGCTGTAAGCAGTGGCCCTGAACATATTTCTATCATTGGACAGATTGATTTGTTTTAAAGAACAATGGGTTATAACTATCTTCAGACATTTAAAGGCTGCTATGTATGAGAATTAAATAACTGTTTTCTGTATGATTCCAAGGATAAGCATAGTTCTCAGTGTCTCTATACCCTATAGGAACACATATTACACCTAAAAGGCAGAGCTTTTAACAATAAGAATTTCTCAAGCATGCACACCAAATGTGTCACGCTAAAATAATTGGAATTCCACCATTGAAAGTATTCAAATATAGTTTAGACAACCAGTTGGTAGAGATACTGTATAGAGACTCAGTCATTTTAATATATTAGTAGGATGTGATGGTATTTAAGCTCCTGACAAGGAGTTAAGACTAGTGATTCAAGAGATCATTAGAAATAATGGCCCTTGGCTTAGAAATATAAATGAAATTGAAAGTCATCCTATGGCTGCCATTGGGCTATGTATAGTTGTGATTATTATCAAGTTAGATGTTTTATGCCTTAATTCAGGCAGCTACCTGAAAAAAAAATGATGGATGGAGAGTCTGTATTCTTCTGCCAGATTTCTTTTAACTAAGCCTTTGAGAGTAAATTAGCCAAACTGGACAATTAAACTCTTTGAAAATAAATATCTCCCAAGGGGGCTTAAAGAAAGCAAGAAAAGTCAGAGTACAGGACTGGACTCAGAATAATTTATACCTGGCATGCCATCTTCAACTGATGGATAGTCACTTGGAAATTTATGTTGAGGTGGATTATTAGGTCTCATCTTGATTCAGCTGGAAATATGCCATAGATGATTAATGATGGAAAGGGAGAATGGAAGAATATAGTTTAGATATTTGCCATCTCTCTCATTGAGAATACTTGGCACACTAGTTAGATAGAACTCACAAAATTCATCTCTTAGGGGATTTCACATGCTCCTGGCTTTGTTCCTTAGCTGTGTAGATGCAGCATTTCAAAGTGTCCAGGTTCAATTAGGTTCAAGCACTGTCTCACACAACTCAGAAGAGTATAAAGTACAAATCAGAATGCCAGTGTAATAGTTTGCAATTAGAACTATTATTGTCAAGTTGATTGAAATTCCTGTGTATTTTAGTCAGGGCATTCAGCCCGCTGGTGATATTGAGATAGATGAGATAATAATACTGATTTTGTGTATTACATTATAACTTTCCCTTTTCTAGTATATTCAGATTTTTCGCTAACTCTAACTCCCTGAGACTACATCCCGGTTCCCTGCACAGACATACTGTGGTTATATTTGTACTTAACAGTTTAGAGAAGTGCTTCTCAGACTACCTGTAGTGAAGGTCCAGTTTATTTTCTTTTCCCAATCCATTATAGATGGGCAATTTAATACAAATGAATTATGATAAAAATAAAAATAAAGGCATTTAAATTCAAGTATATATATCTTTATTATTTAATTCCATGGATATAAAGTAATTTCAACATTCATATTTTGTAAGCAAAATAGTTAATGAAGTATTCAGTGCTAATGAACTTAGGAAAAATTTATAATATAGTGAAGTTTTATCTTGTATGCATGGAGTAAACACATTATAGTACATTGGAGCCCATGTATAAACAATTCAACCAATGTATTGATATTCATTAAATAGAAAAGTTATGACCAACCTAGACAGTATATTCAAAAGCAGAGACATTACTTTGCCGACTAAGGTCCATCTAGTCAAGGCTATGGTTTTTCCTGTGGTCATGTATGGATGTGAGAGTTGGACTGTGAAGAAGGCTGAGCACTGAAGAACTGATGCTTTTGAACTGTGGTGTTGGAGAAGACTCTTGAGAGTTCCTTGGACTGCAAGGAGATCCAACCAGTCCATTCTGAAGGAGATCAGCCCTGGGATTTCTTTGGAGGGAATGATGCTAAAGCTGAAACTCCAGTACTTTGGCCACCTCATGCGAAGAGCTGACTCATTGGAAAAGACTCTGATGCTGGGAGGGATTGAGGGCAGGAGGAGAAGGGGACAACAGAGGATGAGGTGGCTGGATGGTATCACTGACTCGATGGGTGTGAGTCTGAGTGAACTCCAGGAGTTGATGATGGACAGGGAGGCCTGGCGTGCTGCGATTCATGGGGTCACAAAGAGTCAGACACGACTGAGCGACTGAACTGAACTGAACTGAACTGAAGTGGGATATGGAGAACAAGTTTATGATTTTAAATGGCTATGGAGGACTACAGCAGCTTTATTTAACATTTAGGATATAATACATAGGCAAATGTATTGAAATATATAAAATGTACTTGAAATCAAGTCATTCCTAAGATAATAAACCAACTCTCAATGCAACATTGTTCCTATAATTATATGAGCATATGATTATGACATTATTCATGATGTAATTTTGAGAATTAAAATCTGGGTAAAGCCAGGGGAATATTTGGTCAATAGTAATAGTGAGAGATACAAATCACTGATTTGCTCCATCATCATAGGGATATGTTTCATAGCTATGTAGGAGGGATACTCATTTCATACACCCTGAGTCCCCTTGTTCTGATATTTGTTGCCACAAAGAGCCATGGAGATGACTTCTATGGTTACACCAACTTACAAACCCTCTAAGCACAATTTTATTTAATCTATTAAATTGATCAAACCATTAAACAAACTTTAAAGTTTTAGCTGGTGCATGACACTGTGAATCTTTCTCCATCAACTACTAAAACCTGATTGTCTAAATACTGCATATTTCACTCAGAATAGTTGAAAAGTTAGACATTTTCTGGACTCACTATGATTTTAATCTGCTTTATTGACTCTTGGATTCCATCATTTTCAACCTATTGTGGTTTTCATTGCTTCCATGTTCAGACTTTTTAAGACTCACCAACATTCACTATAGTTTCTAGTGTATTTCTGTCTTTAAACTTGATTTCTCAGTTAACACTTAAACCTAAAATTCACCAGAAAAAAACTCCATATTGGTAGAAGAGAGATTTTACCTTAGCTCTCTTTAGAATCGGTCATCATTTGCCTTAATACTTGGTGCCACTGTTTTGACCTCCCCATATTGATAGTTTGGCAGAAGGAATGAGAGTCTCTATGACCTTGAAAGATCATTTCCTATTAATATTCAGATATACCTCTCAGTGGTGTACCTCTCAGATATACCTGATATCCAGCTGGTAGAATCCATCCCTAGTAAAGCTGCAAGCTTGCTGTTTTATGCTTATTTATTTGCAAACTACATTCATATATCATGTTCATCTATTTTTAGATATATTCTTCATGTCGTGGGTGGGAATGACTTTGTCTATGCCATATGGGGGATGGAGACAATCTCTTTATAGAAGACTGGCTATGTAAGAATAATAACAAAGAATAATCACAACTGTTTATGAGTAGCAATGATAAATCTCTACTAGCAAGCCTAATCTATAGATAGTGGCATATGATATCAGTCTGACTATACAGAGTAAATTAAATCAAACTTAGATCATTTTATGAACCTCACCCTCAGGTCCAGCATATAAAAATGATAAGCATAATGGAAAAACAGAAAATTTAGCCCCAGAGATTCATATTATAGAATTACTTGCTCTTAATATTCCTTGTCTAGGGAATTCACAAGGTGACCAGCTAATCTCACATATATTTGTACTTTTGTTATTAGAGATATAATCCATGCCAAAGCCTTGGGTTAACTATGTTTTAAACTGTTGATGGAGACAGACTTCTACTCTATTCGCAGTAACTTGCTGTCATTTTACCATAAAGCTAAGTTATAATTTAACATTCACTAAGGATCTAAATACCAATCAACAAAAGAGATGCAATTATCTGTGCACATGTGAGGAGGGGTATAAATATAGTTAAGATGATGTTTTTTCTTTAGGAAAGAATAGCAAATTCTAATGTGTATATATATATCAACGGTCAGAAAATAATACTGCAACCGCAGGCTATGATAATGATCATGCAGGGGCTATAATGGAGATACATGTTACCCTGCTTATTTGACTTATATGCAGAGTACATCATGAGAAACGCTGGGCTGGAGGAAGCACAAGCTGGAATCAAGATTGCCGGGAGAAATATCAGTAACCTCAGATATGCAGATGACACCACCCTTATGACAGAAAGTGAAGAAGAACTAAAGAGCCTCTTGATGAAAGTGAAAGAGGAGAGTGAAAAAGTTGGCTTAAAGCTCAATATTCAGAAAATGAAGATCATGGCATCTGGTCCCATCACTTCATGGCAAATAGATGGGGAAACAGTGGACACAGTGACTGACTATTTTTCTGGGCTCCAAAATCACTGCAGATGGTGACTGGAGCCATGAAATTAAAAGACTCTTACTTCTTGGAAGGAAAGTTATGACCAACATAGACAGCATATTAAAAAGCAGAGACATTACTTTGTCCACAAATGTCCGTCTAGTCAAGGCTATGGTTTTTCCAGTGGTCATGTAAGGATGTGAAAGTTGGACTGTAAAGAAAGCTGAGCACTGAAGAATTGATGCTTTTGATCTGTGGTGTTTGAGAAGACTCTTGAGAGTCCCTTGGACTGCAAGGAGATCCAACCAGTCCATCCTAAAGGAGATCAGTCCTGAATGTTCATTGGAAGGACTGATATTGAAGCTGAAACTCCAATACTTTGGCCACCTGATGTGAAGAGCTGACTTATTTGAAAGGACTCTGATGCTGGGAAAGATTGAGAGCAGGAGGAGAAGGGGACGACAGAGGATGAGATGGTTGGAAGGCATCACCGACTCAATGGACATGGGTTTGGATGGATTCCAGAAGTTGGTGATGGATAGGGAGACTTGGCGTGCTGCGGTTCATGGGGTTGCAAAGAGTCAGACACGACTGAGTGACTGAACTGAACTGACATGCAAAATACTATTAGAGCACAGAGAAAAGAATTAATTCATAGGTGGAAATAAAGGAAGGCTTTGACGAAGACAATGAACATGAGCTAAACTTTTAGGATTGGTTGAACTTCGACAGACTGATGATGAAATGAGTGGCTGGCATGGCAGGGCTGAGAAGTGATGGCAAGGGGAATGGATGAAATGAGTACATACATGGTGAGTAAAGGGAAAAAAGTCCTCTAACAAGTTTCCTCGTTTCCTGACTGCCACATATTTTCAACTTTGTAAAAAAAAAGGAAGAAAATCTTTGGAACCAATTTTTTTTCCCTGTGTGATTCCAGCATTGCTTATGTGAATTGTGAAATAAGGGATGGACTCATAAAAGGATATTAATGTGTCATTTTTATTGAGCAAAGTAGCATTACAGAACAGGTGATTTCAAAGGCACATGACTCTTTCATTACAGCCTTCAGGGGCAATGTTTGATCACTGAAAACAGGCTGCTTTGTTCCAGCTCTCTCTGATGTTTGGCATTATCCTGACTGCATATGCTCTGACTTGGAAAGAATCAGTCTGTAAAGATTTAATAGATTTAAGATTTGCATATTGAAAATCCATGTCTTGTGGTTAAAAATGAAATGAAAACTATTTTTATATCTCTATACACACAACACATTATTCAGACACACATCTTAGCAATTTTTTAAGGCAATTAGGCATATTATAGTGTGCTTGTTCTGAGATTATGAGTGTTGGCTGTTTTTTAAATTAACCATTTTATATTTTCACTGAGGGAAAAATGTATTTTAAGAGACATAATAATGATAACAGTGTACAAGAACTCTTCAAGTTTCAGGAGTTTGTGATTTGCTGTGTTTCCTGTCTCCTATCATGGACATAACTTTCTAGAGTTGGCTATCACTGACTTCTCTCTTTATTAAAAACGAGTTCATAGCTTTCTTAGAAAAAATGGCAAGTCACGAAGGATTAAAGGCAAGTATTAAAGATTAACATTCTCATGAGGTTCTTTTCCTTGTATGACTGAAAAAAAAAGCAGGGGGGGATATTCTTTTTTCAAAAGAAGGATGATTAGAAAGAGACCTGAAGTGGCAAAAGGTTTTTGTATGGTGACAAAAACTCACAGAATTTTCTCTTAGAATTTTGACTTCTGTCTCCTGTGAGTTGATATGTAATCTCACATAAATTCATCTTTTAATTTTGAATTCCAGTGGACCTTTGAAAAAGAGATGGCATTCCAAGTGAGTCAGTTTGCTATACATTACATCTGCAATTAGACATTCATTGCATTGAAATTAAGCCAAACAGACTTCTGCTGAAATGGGAGAGATCAAATTATATTCTATTTCATGTGACAAAAATCTTACCGTGTCACTTTGCTATTTTAAATCCTTCCCTTTCCATATCCCCACTGACACATCCTCTGCCTCCGTGACGCTGAATGCTTCCTCTACCTGACATGTCCTTCTCTCTGCTGAGTTTTGCTACAGTCTCAGAACAGAGACTATTTCAGTTATATATTTGTTGTCTAGACCAGTGCTTTCCAGACCTTAATGTACTTATGAATCATCTGGGGATCTTGTTAAAAATGCAGGTTCTGATTCAGCAGGTCTGGGGTCTGGCTAAGGTCCTAACAAGCTCCCAGGTGATGCAGCAATCCACACTTTGGATAGCAAGCACCTAGATATGTATGACCTCTCATTAAATTGGTATTAGTTCCTGAACCCTGATAACTGAAAATGTAAATTCTTTGACTCTGAGGTTGCTGCAGACTTTAATTGTTTTGTTGTTGTTGTTTATTGGTAATTTTATAAACACACTGCATGATCTGGATTCCCTCTAATTCTCCAGTCTCCTTTCTTACCAGTTCCCACTTCTTACTTATATTTGAGACATAAAATATTATGTCAGGTTTCCAGAATGTATCAGACTCTTTCACACTTCGCTGCTTTTTCAAATACTCTATCCTCTCCTGCCCTAACATCTTGTGAGGTTTCCTTTAAAACTCAGCTAGGCTGTCGTCTCCTCCATAATCCTTTCTCTAATCTCTCTCCCATGTAATTGCTTAGTTAAATGCTGCCAATTTACTCCCACAATGCCCTGTATTTTCTGTATTATAGCATTCTCATAATCTGCTGCCGTTGTTTGCTTCCTTGTCTCTTCCCTTCAAAACAGCGCTTCTATGGAGAAAACATATGCATTGGGCCTCTAATGCATGCATGTGTTGCTCAGTTACTTCAGCCATGTTTGACTCTTTGTGACCCTATGGACTGTAAGCCACCAGTCTCCTCTGTCCATGGCATTATCCCAGCAAGAATACTGGAGTGGGTTGCCATTTCTTCCTCCAGGGGATCTTTCTGACTCAGGGATCAAACCCTTGTCTCCTGCAGCTAGCTCCTGCACTGGCAAAGGAACTCTCTACCACTGAGCCACCTGGGAAGCCTCTGTATCTCTAATTACAATGTCAATTAGATTACTCCCAATTAAATGCCAAATTAAATTACTGCCAATTACAATGTCTGACACATAGTAAGTGTTCATTAAAGATTGCTTCATAATTGAGGAAGGGAGGTTGATGTGTTGTTAGATATACAATAATATAACGCAGTATTTTTTTTTTCATGAAGCTTAAAATTAAATTGGGAGTAATAGAAACTAAAGTCATAAAAAGTTAAGTACAGGATGAGATAATACTGTAAAAGTAAAATGCTACTGTGAGATTAATTGCCAAATGAGAATCAGAAAATAACTATTCTGAACTCACTGGAAGAAAATGTCACTGTGGATTTACTATTATTATTTAATATCCCAGTGTGTTCCATGAGGGATTTGAGATGGCCAACAATACAACGTATTGAAGTTAATGAAAAGTAATGAACATATGTGTATGTAGTTAAGGGAATAGTGTGAGAAAAGAAGCGAGTTTTAGAAGTATACGAGGAGTGCATACACTAACTTGTCTGCAAAAATGACCCTAATTTTTGGACAATAAGATTGGTGTGCTAGATTTCATTTCCACTCTGCCTGGAAGGCTGACTCCTGTGGAGTCAGCAGCTCCATTGTCCTCTAGCTTCTGGCTGAACTGGGGTGCACTGGCTTATGATACAATGGAGGAAGAGTGAGATCAGGACATTTGTTCTTGTGTTTTCTAGAACTGGCTGTGCCTGTGTGTAAATTGCCCCTTTGTTGAAACCTCCTTGGTTTTGTTCAGTTGCCCAGTTGTGTCCTTCTCTTTCCCACCCCATGGACTGTAGCACACCAGGCCTATCCGTCCCTCATCATCTCCCGAAGTTTGCCCAAGTTCATGTCCATTGCATCAGTGTCCATTGCCCAAGTTCATGTCTATTGCATCCATTGCACACATGAGTCATGTTGTGTAAGGCCACCCAAGATGGTCAAGGTCATAGTAGAGAGTTCTGACAAAACATGATCCACTGGAGGAGGGAATGGCAAACCACCCCAGAATACTTGCTGTGAGAACCTCATGAATTGTGTAAAACCTCCTTAAAGCATTCTGATTTGCATATGTCCCCTGCTCCCTGTTGAGACTAATACAATCACAGAATTGTTTAAAGCTAGATTAAATGACAGTTCCTTCTGCAGAGGATCTTCTTGACCCAGGGATCAAACCTGGGTCTCCTGCATTGCAGGCAAATTCTTTACAGTTTGAGCTACAGGATAGACCTAGATTAAATGCTGGGCTTAATAGCTTTCATGATAACCATTAATGCTATAAAAATGTTGTAGATACCTGCTATATCTGTGAGGAAGGGTCTCAGCAGAGAAAAATTCAGAAAGCCAACCAACTAACCTAAAATCTTATGCTCTTAATGTTCGTATTTTAGTGTGGTAAAGAGAGTTTAAATCATATTGGAGGAAAGAAAATTGATATATTTAAAAATNGAAAATGGAAGAAAATTCAGGGAGCTATAGTTTCATCACTTGAGCTCTTTAGCATTAATATTTAGTGCATTCCCTTCCATTGTTTTCAAGTGCATTGTGCACCTACACACATATAGGCACATGTGTTCATATGAAAAACAAACATATTTATGAGGACTTGCCAATGTCATTAAATATTCTTCAAAACGTGATTTTTATTTTCTATATGACGGTCCATCATGTGGCTATACCATAATAAATCCATTCCAAACATGAGCATTTATGCAATTTCATTAGAACAGTCTTCTAGCTAAAGTTCTGTCTGCACTTGTGATTATTATGATTTCATATACATAAAATTATGACCTCAAAAATAAACATGTTTTTAATGTTTTGATTCATATTGCCAAATCACATTCAATAAAGCTTCTGCCAATTACATTCCACCACTCCANATTAGAACAGTCTTCTAGCTAAAGTTCTGTCTGCACTTGTGATTATTATGATTTCATATACATAAAATTATGACCTCAAAAATAAACATGTTTTTAATGTTTTGATTCATATTGCCAAATCACATTCAATAAAGCTTCTGCCAATTACATTCCACCACTCCAAAGAATTGATGCTTTTGAACTGTGGTGTTGGATAAGACTCTTGAGATTCCCTTGGACTGCAAGGAGATCCAACCAGTCCATCCTAAAGAAGATCAGTTCTGGGTGTTCACTGGAAGGAATGATGCTAAAGCTGAAACCCCAGTACTTTGGCCACCTCATGAGAAGAGTTGACTCATTGGAAAAGACTCTGATGCTGGGAGGGACTAGGGGCAGGAGGAGAAGGGGACGACCGAGGATGAGATGGCTGGATGGCATCACCAATTCGATGGCTGTGAGTTTGTGTGAACTCCAGAAGTTGGTGGTGGACAAGGAGGCCTGGCGTGCTGCGATTCATGGGGTTGCAGTGTCAGACAAGACTGAGCGACTGAACTGAACTGACTGAGAAACTAATAAGTGGAGAAGGCAATGGCACCCCACTCCAGTACTCTTGCCTGGAAAATCCCATAGATGGAGGAGCCTGGCAGGCTGCAGTCCATGGGGTCGCTAAGAGTCGGACACGGCTGAAGCGACTCAGCAGCAGCAGCAGAAACTAAGAGGCCCGATCTGACTGCTTTTTTTGAAGTAGGGGAGTTGGTCTGTTACACTTAATTTTTGATGATGAAGTTAATTTTCATCTTTTTTCTTACATACTCTGTGCCTTTTTGCATTACTTTATTGGGAAGTTAGAGACGGTCATGTCTAGGCTGCTAGACAATCGACATTTAAATCCCTCAATCAGATATAAAACATATGGAACTCCAGCTTGTTTATCTGCAGTGTCTAAAGTGATCATCAACAGCAAATCCAATCTCTCTGATCTCTTCTGCTAATTATTGTCAGGGCCAAACTCTGAATAGTCTGAACTAGTTCCAAAGGTGTTAAACCTTGCCAGATCTCCCAGTTCTCTAACGAGGCTCATCTCAAAAACTGCTCATGAGCTCTTGCTGACCAGGTACCAGGTCAGATCTTTTGTATGAGGTTCAGGAAAATTTTTCAGAGCCAATTCAGTGGGAATTATGGTGGGATTCCCAACTAAAGAGCCATTGCAAATTTCAGGTGGGATTTTAAAATTTACATTATTTGAGTTAGTTTTTTGGTTGCTTACTAATATGGGATCAAAAGGATGCGCTTAGGAAGAAAATATTCCTTTACACATGCTGGTGAATTTCGAAAAAAGGTTTGGTTTTCTTTATTGTGCAAATCAAAATCTATTTAAATCATAAGCCCTGAAATCCATTTAGAACTTATGGTTACTTTGGAAAACTATATCTCTTCCTAATTTGAATTTAATGTAAACTGATTTTTAATTGTTTTGTGTAACCATGGATAACAGATTTTTTTGAACACTGCATGGTAAAAATCAGCAAATATGTCAGAAAAAGCACAACATTCAAGGAAATACCACAGCATATGTTGACAGTTATAGAAGAATTGCTGCTGTTTTCACCCTTCACACCAGAATAATTTTTTCAATATTTACCTCCCATGTGTAGAGAGGGAAACATATGGGGCTTTACATAATCATAAGCATAAACAGGTGGCTACTTAGGTACATTTAATTTGCAAGCAACATCAATACTGAACAATGCAATCAGCACCACATGGCTCCCAAACTCTTTCCATTAACAAAATTAAGATCATTAAAATAGAGGGAGGGTATACTCCTCCCTCAATTGGCTTCAACTACCCTTCAGAGCCATGAATAAAACACGTTTTCAAAAATGCCTTGGCATTTTGCTGCTTCTTTTGTTCAAGGGAACTTCAGCAACTGTGTATAATGTATACCTTGTGAATAGCTACAACCAGCACAATATTTGCATTTAAAATGTGCTGACATCTCCCTATAATCAGCTTATTATGAGCATAATATTATGATGGTTAAATACTAAGCAAATTTATCGAAGCTGAGAGTCAGACAGACTCCTCAAAGACACTTGGAAATATTTTCCCAAAGGCAGTCCAACTAAAGAAGTCACCTGAGGCTATTTTCCATAAACAAATATTCTGGCATAATCTATAATGATTGCTGGGAATTAGTTTTGCTCAGCGTGTGTCACTTACTACTGAATTGTGAATTCTACATATTTTGTCTCATCTAATTTGATCCAAACTGAAATATCTAGTGTGTACTCTTTGGCCCTATAAGTGTTAGTCTCTCTGATGTTATAACCATCCTACAATGGCTTACAATTCCAGAGTGCAAGAAAATGAGGTGAAAGAACAGCTATTATTTTTTTCTATTTTCCTTTTTTGTTGCTTGCTATGTATTAAGTGCTATCTAAGTGTGTTACATGTATTGACTCATTTAATCATCAGGATGACTTTATGAGGAGGATGATACAATATTCTCCATTTTACAGAAAAGGAAATTATAACTCTGAGAATCTAAGTTCTCAACTTTACACAGTGGGGAAAGGACTGAGGTCAAAATTAAACTCCATCTGTTTGAATCAAGAATTCCTACTCTGACTACTTTACTTTACTGTTGGAATAGTAGTATGATGCTGGCCCTGAAAATTCTAGTGCCTGAAATCACCAAGGGCCAGAAATAATAAATCTGTAATATTTCGACAATCCTCCTAATAAAGCTTTATGAGAGATTTGAGGGGACTAATTGTCTATGGGGGTTCTTTCCAGTCCTAATGCCTCTATGTGTATGTATTCTTATAATAAAAGGGGCAGTGCTCTGCAGAACTGCAGGAGTCCAGAGAACTGTGCTTTTGTCAAGATTCATGAAAGAAAAATTTGTCACATCTTCTCACTTCATCCTAGGTCTATTACTCGTTCTCATTGCTTAGTAGAGAGAAAGTTTTAATATGAACAAGGATATATGGTACTTTTATTAATAAAGTCATGATTATAACAGAGTTTTAGGCATAGATATAAAATTATATCTTTTGATTTTAAAATCTAACATTATTTACATGAATTATTTGCTAAATATCTCACATGTGTTAGATATGCATAGACAAATCTTTTAAGGACTTAGAGGGAAAATAAGAGTTTTTTTCATGCAGTGTTTGAACTATTGAGGTAAAAATGAATCAAAAGATTTCATGATTTATTATTTTTTACCCCCAAGTAAAAGAACTATTAAAAACCATTAATAGCTATTATAGATTATTCTGGTTTCATTATACATGTAAAAACATTCAAACATAGGAATTCTATATCCTCACTTAGCATTTGACATTTAACAGACTTGGTCACCATCTTAGATATGTCTTCTCCCCTCCTAAATACCCCATTAAGTTCCTATGCAAAATTTTCTTATGAACTTTGACTTTGTGTTCCTTGTTTGCTACTCTTAGAGACTTCTATCAAGATTGTTAGAATCACTAATCAGTTGATGATTTTCAGTAATCCTATAATTGACTCTGAGAAATCTGAAAAAGTTTTTCATAACTTGGGTTATTATTATTACATTTCATTACTTTACCCAAGAATTTTGTGGGGTTTTCTGCTTTGATAGGGTATTTCATGCATCTCATTAAATCTGAAATTAAGTAGAGACAATTGAACTAAAATTTCTAGCCAAAGTACCAGATCTGGGGTAGTTTTGAAGAAGATAGTTTTTGGATAGGATATCCTGACTTAAGAATTACCTTGGGAATATAACAAAATAATAGGAAAATGCAGATTAAAAAACTTACATATGCAAGTATAAAATAACAGGGATTCTTAAGAATTTGACTGGAGGACAAAGTGCCAGAGGCAGAGGCATACTCTCACAAAAATAAGTGAAATACAGTTTGCTTTACTGGCAGAGAGACAAGAAACAAGATGAAAAGTACATCATATCTTTGTACAACAAACGCTTTTGCTGCTGCTGCTGCTGCTAAGTCGCTTCAGTCATGTCCGACTCTGTGTGACCTCATAGACGGCAGCCCACTAGGCTCCTCCGTCCCTGAGAATCTCCAGGCAAGGACACTGGAGTGGGTTGCCATTTCCTTCTCCAATGCATGGAAGTGAAAAGTGAAAGTGAAGTCACTCAGTCGTGTCCGACACTTAGCAACCCCATGGACTGCAGCCTACCAGGCTCCTCCGTCCATGGGATTTTCCAGGCAAGAGTACTAGAGTGGGTTGCCATTGCCTTCTCTGAAACACTTTTGATTTGTCTCTAAATGTTCTTCTTCACATAGATCAGTCCACGGGAAATTTTTGAGCAGTATCTCAAATATATATGTATTTATTTAAAATTATGTGCTTGCATTTATATTTTCTGTATTGTTAACCTATATCTCAAAGGCTAATTTCCCTTGATGATAATGGATAGAAATCTACATTTTGACAACTTTAAAGTGTTAAAGAAGTTTCAGCCACCTTTCATATTTTATTAGACTAGAGTGTCACTGTTTTATTTCATCATATGGCTAAAGAAAAACTTGAGTGAGAGTAGAAATATCAGCTTCGTCATTTTTTGCTTCTTGTTTGTGTTGTATTAGTTTTATTTTCAATACACAGCTTTCTTGCAAGAAGTGTGTGAAGTCATTTATCCATTTTGTGAGATTTATTTTATTTAAAAACTGTGATAATATATTCTAGAAATCCACTTAACATATGGCCAGATGATCTGCAGCACATTCAGAGTACATGATCTAATAGGCAATGCTGTCAACCCCTTCAGCTTGTGCAATTCCTTGGCCTTCACATGCCTACACCTACAGGCATGTGGCCACCTGACATATGAAGATATGAGACTAGTGCCAATCAATGTCTTAAATATCAGTGAAGTTCACTTTCTCATCTTGCCTGTTTGAAGAAGTTCTAAGAATTTCTGCACCCAAAAGGAGAGTGAAAAGCTAGACAAACAATTTATGGCTCCAAATAATAATGAAAGGTTTAGATGTGTAACCTTGTGGTTAAGCCCTTGAGCTTTAGAGACACGAAATCCTACTATGTATTTTATGTGCTGTGAGATGATAGAGAATTTATGGTATCTCTTCAGACTTTCCTTGCTTATTTGTGAAGTGTTTGTTTTTTATTTCTAGCTACTTCATATTGTTATTCAGAAAATTGAATTCTATCATGCAGGTAAATTTCTAGCACATTCTAAGCTGCTAATCTATTAATATCCTAATTTTGAAGGTAGGAGAGGAAAATGAGGATTAGTTCATAAAGTTCACTCTAGGATTCCTTTTCTCAGAGTTGGAGGGATATGTTTGGTTGGAACTGTGAAAGCAAGCTAGAGATTCAGTTCAGTTCATTTCAGTTCAGTCCCTTAGTCTGACTCTTTGCAACCCCATGGATTGCAGCACACCTGGCCTCCCTGTCCATCACCAACTCCTGGAGTTTATTCAAGCTCATGTCCATTGAGTCAGTGATGCCATCCAACCATCTCATCCTCTGTTGCCCCTTCTCCTCCTGCTTTCAATCTTTCCCAGTNCTTAGTCTGACTCTTTGCAACCCCATGGATTGCAGCACACCTGGCCTCCCTGTCCATCACCAACTCCTGGAGTTTATTCAAGCTCATGTCCATTGAGTCAGTGATGCCATCCAACCATCTCATCCTCTGTTGCCCCTTCTCCTCCTGCTTTCAATCTTTCCCAGTATCAGGGTCTTTTCAAATGAGTCAGCTCTTCACATCAGGTGGCCGAAGTATTGGAGTTTCAGCTTCAACATCAGTCTTACCAATGAATATTCAGGGCTGATTTCCTTTAGGATGGACTGGTTGGATCTTCTTGCTGTCCAAGGGACTTTCAAGAGTCTTCTCTAACACCACAGTTCAAAAGCATCAATTCTTCAGCACTCAGCTTTCTGAGCTCAACTTTCTGGACTCAGCTTTCTGAGTCCAACTCTCACATCTGTACATGACTACTGGAAAAAATCATACCTTTGACTAGATAGACCTTTGCTGGCAAAGTAATGCCTCTGCTTCTTAATATGATGTCTAGGTTGGTCATAGCCTTTCTTCCATAGAGCAAGCATCTTGTAATTTCATGGCTGCAGTCACCATCTGCAGTGCTTTTGGAGCCCCCCAAAATAAATTCTTTCACTATTTCCACTGTTTGCCTCTGGATCATGGAAAAAGCAAGAGAGTTCCAGAAAAACATCTATTTCTGCTTTATCGACTATGCCAACGCCTTTGGCTGTGTGGATCACAAAAACTGTGGAAAATTCTGAAAGAGATGGGAATACCAGACCACCTGACCTTCCTGTTGAGAAATCTGTATGCAGGTCNGTGCTGAGATTCATGGGGTCGCAGAGAGTCGGACACGACTGAGCGACTGAACTGAACTGAACTCTGTCTTTTGCATTTATATGTTTCTTTTCATTTAATTTGGTTTATTAGTTTATTTTGTTATTGTTGTTTTTTATATTCTATGTATGAGTGAAATCATGTATTATTTGTCTCTGTCTGACTTACTTTAGTAAGCCTAATACCCACACTCAATTTCCTTCCATGTTGTTGCAAATGGCAAGATTTTACCTTTCTGATGACTGAGCAATATTCCATTGTATACATGTATATATCACATCTTCTTTATTCATTCATCTTTTGATGGGCGCTTAGTTGCTTCTGTATCTTGGTTATTGTAGACAGCACTCTGATGAGCATAGGTACGAATATATCTCTTTGAATTAGTGTTTTTGAATATACTTTGGATATATACTGTCCAAAGTATATATATGCTTTGGATATTTGCATCTATGGGAAGAAAGAACGATAAACCCCTGGTGGATAATGTAATGTGGAGCATGATGCTAGCTAATGGCAAATTTCCTCGGGGGTCAAATGCAAGATCAGCAAAGTACCATCATGCCCTGAAGGCTAACTCCAGCCCACTACCCATTTTGGTAAATGAAATTATGTGGGAGCCCAACACGGCTCGCTTGTTTGTTTCTGTGTTGTCCATGGCTGATTTTGGACTCCCTAATGGCAGAGTTGGAAAGTTGGTATCTGGAGAGACTCTCAAAGCCTAAACTATTTACTATTTAGGATTTTAAAGGAAAAGTTTGTGAAACCTTGGGTTTAAAAGAAGAAACAGTTATTTGCAATAAAGAGGTCATGTTGGAGTGGCTTCTGGGCGTAAGGAGGAGAAGAAAGGCCCAGACAACAGCCTGGGTAAAGGCTCAGTAGCCTGATACCAGAGTGGAGGAGCTGGTCAGGCCGGGAGACTTGGATTTCAAGCAGTGCATCATCACCTCTGAGCTGCAAGGAACTGGGTCCATTTCCCACACCTTTTAAGGTGACAGAGAGAGACAGGGACGGAGGGAGAGAGAGAGAATCAGTTAACTGATGTCTGCAGATGCTTTGAAACTATATGAGAAAAACAGCCATTAATGAAGACATTATTTCCATTGTATTGTTAAGTGGGTGCTAATTTTCCTTTTCTTTCTATTTTCTTCCCAGCCCTGGCTGCCAATTTCTTCTTTCCTGTTGCTCTGCCTAGAAAAATAAAACAGAAAACAAACCCCCCCAAGGCATACCACCACAAACCACAAATGTGTTTACTTCAAGAAATGTATTTTTGTTCTTTTTCAGATAGGTCCACAAGATCCAAATAGGTCCAAATAGGTTTCACAAAGTCCAGAATTTAAAAGATTTAAAGTATGTAATAAATGCCTCCCTTCCAATCTGCTCAGGTCCCTGTTCTCCACTCTGAAGGCAGCTAATAGGACCAGTTTCATATTTTTTTCCTGAGATATTTTAGGCAGGTGCAAATATTTACACATGTATTATTTTTTGTTCCTTTTAACACAAGTGATTATCTCCTATATGCACTGTTTTACGCTTTGATTTCCCACCACCCGCCCTTACTAACGCCTGGCAGGCAACATACAGTTTGTGGGGTCTCCAAGAATCAGATATGTCTGAAGCAGCTAAGCAATGCTTTTTGGAAAGTGTTTCACATCAGAATGGGGCTTCCCAGGTGGCTCAGTGGTACAAAAATCCACCTGTCAATGCAGGACCTACAGGAGACGTGGGGTTCAGTCCCTGGGTGGGGAAGATCCCCTGGAGTGAGAAATGGCAACCCACTCCAGTATGCTTGCCTGGAGAATCCCTTGGAGCCTGGCAGGCTACAGCCCATGGGGTCAAAAGCAGTCAAACACGACTGAGCACACACACACAAATCACATCAGAAATACAGAATCCCTAATCTCTTTTATTGCTGTGCTATCATGTAGATGTACCAGATTATATTTCAGCGTTTTAGTGGTAAATAGAGATGGCTGTGGTTTCCTCTCTTTCCTGCCGGCAACAAGCCCAGGGTAGCATTGCTGGATTCAGGGGTGGGGCCAGTAGCAGTGACTAGGTAAAAGCTGACGGTGCTGATGGCCTTTTATTTATTTATTTGGCTGTTCCTGGTCCTCATTGCATCACCTGGGCTCCTCGGTCTTCCATGTGGCATATGGGATCTTTAGCTGTAGGATTCGAACTCTTAGTTGCAGCGCCAGGGATTGAACCTGGGCCGCCTGCATTGGGAGCTTGATGTCTTAGCCACTGGCCCACCAGGGAAGTCCCCATGGTGCGGATGGCTTTAGACACAGCTGGTCTTTAGTAGCTAGATTCTAGTAGTCACGCTGGCAGGAGCCGCTGGTCTGCCTGGGCTGTCTGCAGAATTAACCCTGTCCCAGGGATGCCCTACCTCAGGGGGAAGAGTGCCCATTATAACTGGAGACTGAAGGTGGGATTGTCCTGATGGAGTGGGATCAGGTGGTAGCAGTGGCATTTGGCAGGTGTATGGCTCATGGCTTTTTTCTTGAAAGTTGCAAACATCTACCTCAAACTGGCTTAGGCCAAAAAGGAGGATTTGTGGATCTATATAGCCCAGCAAGGCAATTTAGGAGTCGTGGCAGACACCATCCACTGCTTTCCCAGTAGACATTCCTTTTATCTTCTCATTGTGCCCAACTAACACCCCTGCAGACTCCCTTGTAGCTTATGTGTGAGGTGGGCACAGGACCCTGTTTTGAACACTGAGATATAAGCTGAGGTATACAGGATGCGACTTGTGGGAATCTGGACAAAAGGGGACACTTAGCTGGAGAAAAGGGCAGGAGGAGAATAGGGCAGCAGAGGATGACGGTTGGATGGCATTACCGACTCAGTGGATATGAACTTGGGCAAACTCCCGGAGATAGTGAGGGACAGGGAGGCCTGGTGTGCTGCAGTCCATGCGGTCGCCAAGAGTCAGACGTGACTGAACAACAACAGGCTGGCATGTGCTTTTCATCCTTCTTGTCTGGCATGTGGATAAGATGCCCAGAGAGGCAGCAGCCATCCTGGAGGTGAGAAGGAGAGCTGATAAAGGAGGGCGAGGCAGGTTGGTGGGAGGAGGTTGGTCTTTGTCATTGTTGTGGAGCCAGCGTTCTAGATTTTGCCTGCTGACCTTTTGACCACTTGTTACCTGAGAAAAAGAACTCCTTNGCTGGATGGCATCACTGACTCGATGGGCGTGAGTCTGAGTCAACTCCAGGAGATGGTGATGGACAGGGAGTCCTGACGTGCTGCGATTCATGGGGTCGCAAAGAGTCGGACATGACTGAGTGACTGAACTGAACTGAACTGAATTGCCTATATATTTGCTATGAAGTGATGGGATCAGATGCCATGATTCTGATTTTCTGAATGTTGAGCTCTAAGCCAACTTTTTCACTCTCCTCTTTCACTTTTATCAAGAGGCTCCGTAGTTCTTTACTTTCTGCCATAAGGGTGTTTTCATCAGCTTATCTGTGCTAGAGATTAGATGAGGAAAAAAGACTGTGAACTCTTCACAGTGATCTTATGTGAATATACAATTGGAATATAAATAGTATTGTAATATACAGTTGAAAATTTTGTGTTTTAAAAAATTTCTCCCTATTTGTATGAGAATTGATGAGGTAAAGGAAAAAGTAGGAAAAGGCCTGATGAGTTTAAATTCTACACAGTGAACCAGGAATTTATTTTAGCTCTTTTCATATTGGAGAGTCTAGAAAAGCTGATCAGTGGAAAGCAAGGGCCTACTTGTAAGATCAGATACATTTTTTTGTGAACTGGACTAAATATGTTTTCATAGACAGTGTCCTGAAAGTCATTTGTGCAAAAGGGAGGTAGCCTGGTGTATAGGTAAGATAATGACATTTGAATTTCAAAGGTCTGAATTGAGATTCTATAGCCATGACTGAGAAAGTCATGACTTTTTATATTCCTTGATAGTATTTATTTTACTGTTCTTAAAAGATTATAAATGATGCATATGGAAAAAAATTGTTCAAATTTGTTACTTTTTAAGCAAATTTCAGTTGTTAGTATTAATAATAATGATTGCAGATCATTAAGAATTAGATAAAAATATAAACTTCCCAAAAACCTAAGATTCAGGATTAAGATCTCAAAGACTAAATTTACTTATTGACTAATTTTCAACAGATCAGCTGATTACATTTCCTTATAATTTTTGTCCCTCAAGAGACACATTCCATATGAGAAATTTCTCCTAAATAAAAATAAGAGTAGTATCCTTTTTGCATGTGTGCTAAGTTGATTCAGTAGTGTACACCTCTTTGCAACCCTACGGACTGTAGCCCACCAAGCTCCTCTGTCCATGGGAATTCTCCAGGCAAGAACACTGGAGTGGATTGCCTTCCCCTTCTCTGAAAGATCTTTCCAAGCCAGGAATTGAACTCACGTCTCTTGTGTCTCCTGTGTTGGCAAGTGAGTTCTTTACAGTAGTACCACCTAGGAAGTCCATCCATTTTAATAGGTGACAACCAAATTTGGAATAGAAGTCTATTTTCTTTCTGCTTTTTAACTTAAATTGTTAAGATTATATATTGGCTTATTTTACTATCACTCTAATTTTCACGTAGCTCCTGAAATATGTTTTGTTTTGAAAAAATAATAGATTATATTTTCTGTGCTATAAAACTATATTGCTTTAGTTTATCATGAAATTGTAGTTCCAGTATTGTATAATTCGTATGTATATATATATATATATATACATATATATATCGGAGGACCCCGATTCAATTCCTGGGCCGGGAAAATCCACAGGAGAAGGGGTAGTTTACCCACTTCAGTATTCTTGGGC
The DNA here is from genome assembly GCA_006410615.1 of Neotragus moschatus. Classification (NCBI taxonomy): domain Eukaryota; kingdom Metazoa; phylum Chordata; class Mammalia; order Artiodactyla; family Bovidae; genus Neotragus; species Neotragus moschatus. The sequence goes on along the minus strand of SJYA01001355.1, from coordinate 127,446 downwards.
TTCCTTTGTGGCTCAGCTGTTAAAGAATTTGCCTGCAATGTGGGAGACCTGGGTTCAATCCCTGGGTTGGGATGATGCCCTGGAGAAGAGAAAGGCTACCCACCTAGTATTCTGGGCTGGAGAATTTCATGGCCTGTATAGTTCATGGGGTCACAAAGAGTTGGGCACAACTGAGTGACTTTCACTTTCACTTTCAAATGTATGTGTATAGATATATATTTCTATATACTTAAAACTAGTTTATATGGTATTGAATGGCTGTTTATAAGGAGAGACTCTTGGACTGGCTGCAATTATATAAAGAAACAAATTAATAAAATATTTTTACTATACTCTGACAGTTAGTATGCTAAACTGTGTCCTTAATCATCTTCTAAGGGAAAACACACAGATTTCTTAGATTTTTCTTGCAATAGAGACATCCAACAAGACAGCTCTGAAATGTGTGATTAACTTGAAATAATAGTGGCCCTTAGGGTTTCAGGCTTTTCTACTTCATAACATTTTGGGTCTGTTATTACCTTAGGTGAACCCAATTCCCCAGGAAAGAAGATGCTGAATTAATTCTTCTGTGACTTATGTCATCAATATAGCTAGGATAGAAATAAAACTATATTTCTCTACGCTTATGAGATTCTAGGTAGCTATTATTTAAACTTATTTCAGAAAAACTGCTAAATTTTTTATACCCTTAGAATGCCTGTGGACGCTTAGAAATAAATCTTTCCATGGAGATGAATGAGACTAAACATGCACATATACTTGCATACGGGTGCACACACACACACAAACACACACACACACACACACACACACACACATACACACACACACATTCAGTTATTGTGGGGAATTCAAGAGTACTGTTTTATTGGATTTTCCCTGATACAAGACATAACAAAATAAGAAGTTTCTTCAAAGTAAATGTTTTTTTTTCCCTAACTGTCTTCAAGCACGCCATGCAGAGGATGAACACTATTTGATCTATAAAAATTTTCAGGACAAATTGCACATGCTATCTTCCTCAGTCTTAGTCAGGCTTGCATCACATACTTCTTCAGAACATTTATATTTACAAAACAATCAAAATCCTGTATTTTTTTTTTGCTTGAGTAAAATAGCAACATAAATCTTTGTACCCTAACCCAAACTACACATAAAAGACATTTTAATCTGGTTAATAATAATTTGATATAAAGATAAATTTAATTGGACTGTATTTTTGACTGTGACTAAATAACTTTTCTAAGCTATATCATTCTTCTAGGGTTCTTTAGATGCTGCTTTCTAAGTGGATGCTATTATGTAATATTTTCTTAATTTACTTTGGAGTTAAGCAAGTAATTACCTGATTTTTCCTTTGTCCTTACTTTCTTTGGAATTTAATGAAATTTATTCAATAAATAAATTTCTGGTGGTGTTACAAAATAGATGTGCCTATGAAATAAATGCAAAATAATTGAAAAAGAAGAATTAAATTTAAACATGCAAACATAAAAAGTTGTGTTACTTGACTGTCCCAATAGTATTGGAAGAAAAGACTTGAAATAGTGAAACTACGACAAAATTAGAGAAGTAATAGAAAGAATGAATGATATATAATCAAGAGATTTCAATCCAGAACAACTTCTTAACCTGGCATTTCCCAATGAGAGTTATGTAGGTAACTAATATATATACTGTTTCATAATTTATTAATGAATTTTTCCCTAAGAGTTTTATGATGAAAGAAATTAGGGAAATTCTGCATGTTATATTCCTCTCTTATGAGTCATAGTGCATCTAAAGTTTCTGAGAAATTTCACATTACTTGGGAAAAGGTAGATACTTTTTGTTATGGTAAAATATGCATAGCATCAAATTTACAACTTTAAAGTGTACAATTTAGTGTCATTAAGTTCATTCATGATGTGTTACAGTCATCAGCATGGTCAAGTTCCAGGTAATAGCTTTGTAATTGTTAACTTCACCATGAAACAGCTTCCTGCTGGAATATCTTTTAATTTTGGTGTTTCCAGAGAATATATATGGAAACACTCATCTAATCTAGTCCTTTCATTTTAAAAATTAAAAATGTGATCTTGAGAGAATAAGTGCCTTGCTTAAGATCACACATGTAGTTAGGAAAGAGCCAGTATTTCATGCAGATTTAATTTTCAAGAAGTGGGCCTTTTCTATTTCAAGATATTTTCCCCTTGTTTCCATCTATGTGACCTGTCTGGATCTGACAATCCAGCCTACAGATAATACATTAAGATATACCCTAGAAGAATTCAGGGTTAAATCAAATATCTCTAATCTTTCAAAAAAGGTACATTACTTTTAAATGCTATGTTTTACTTGCTTTATAACTCTCTCACTGTGATTTATTTATGAGAACTTTCATTGTTAAGAACTCTTTTTAATTCACAGAATTCTGTTCTCAGGTCTTTTTAAGATTGTGGCTGATACAACTCCATACCTCACTATGGAAGAGATTACAAAAGCCAACCATATTAGACCAAGTAGACTGAATCATCCTTGCTTCTATCATCAGAAGAATATAAAACTGGAGAATCTCATCATAAAGCAAGGTGAGCGAATCATGCTCAACTCAGTGGAAGAGATCAATGGAGAAATAATGGTAAACTGTAGTGTGCTAAGGAATCATCAAAATCACTCATTTGCTTTGCCTTTGTCACAAGAAGGAGAGTTCTATGAGTGTGAAGATGAACGTATTTATACCCTAAAGGAAATTATCCAATGGAAGATCCCCAAGAACAGAACACGAACTGTGATACTTACAGGCTTTTCAGCTAAGTGGGACTCAACAAATCCATTCCCTAGAGGCTTTTATGGCGCTGTGATTCTCAAGCCTGTTTATGAAATTCAAGCTGTGATGAAATGTAAGTATCTATTGAGAATGATGCTTTATGAGCAAGTTTGTAGGGTTTGGGAAAGAGGAAGATTTTAGTCTAAAGAATGAAACTCTGTCCCTACTTATCCACTAAGCCCACTGAGAATTAGATTCTCATCTGTAAATAAGCAAGCCATGTATTTGTTTCAAGAATCAAATTCAAGAATGTATTTAAATGAATATTTTAAATTGTGTAATGCTATCCAAATATACATCATGAGAAATGCTAGGCTGGAAGAAGCACAAGCTGGAATCAAGATTGCCAGGAGAAATATCAATAACTTCAGATATGCAGATAACACCACCCTTATGGCAGAAAGTGAAGAGGAACTAAAGAGCCTCTTGATGAAAGTGAGAGAGGGGAGTGAAAATGTTGGCTTAAAGCTCAACATTCAGAAAACGAAGATTATGGCATCTGGTCCCATCACTTCATGGGAAATAGATGGGGAAGCAGTGCAAACAGTGTCAGATTTTATTTTGGGGGGCTCCAAAATCACTGCAGATGGTGACTGCAGCCATGAAATTAAGAAACTTACTCCTTGGAAGGAAAATTATGACTAACCTAGACAGTTAAAAAGCAGAGACAACTTTGTTCACAAAGATCCGTCTAGTCAAGGCTATGGTTTTTCCAGTGGTCATGTATGGATGTGAGAGTTGGACTGTGAAGAGAGCTGAGTGCCGAAGACTTGATGCTTTTGAACTGTGATGTTGGAGAAGACTCTTGAGAGTCCCTTGGACTGCAAGGAGATCCAAACAGTCCATCCTAAAGGAGATCAGTCCTGGTTGTTCATTGAAAGAACTGATGCTGAGGCTGAAACTCCAATATTTTACTTTGGCCACCACATGCGAAGAGTTGACTCATTGGAGAAAACTCTGATGCTGGGAGGGACTGGGGGTAGGGGGAGAAGGGGATGAGAGAGGATGAGATGGCTGGCTGGCATCACTGACTCAATGCACATGAGTTTGGGTAAACTCCGGGAGAAACTCCGGGAGTTGGTGATGGACAGGGAGGCCTGGAGTTCTGCGATTCATGGAGTCACAAAGAGTCGGACGCAACCAAGCAACTCAACTGAACTTATCCAAATGTAAGATGCTGTAATTGTCAGGTACAGACAGATTAAAATATTGATTTATTTTTTATCGCTGCCAGTTAAACACGGTAAAAAAAAAAAAAAAAAAGGTTACATTTTAGAACACAGCATAATTGGTTAGAAATAAGCTTTCTTAAATTGTTATTGTTGTTCAGTTGCTAAGTTGTGTCTGACTCTTTGTGACCCCATTAACTGCAGCACACCAGGCTTCCCTGTCCCTCAGTATCTCCCAGGGTTTGCCTAGACTCATGTCCATGGAGTCAGTGATGCCTTCCAACCATCTCATTCTCTCTTGCCCCCTTCTCCTACCCTCAGTCTTTCCCAGCATCAGGGTGTTTTCCAATGAATCAACTTCACATCAGTGACTAAGATACTGGAGCTTCAGCACCAGTCCTTCTAATGAATATTCAGGGTTGATTTCCTTTAGTATTGACTGCTTTGATCTCCTGGCTGTTCAAGGGACCCTCAAGTGTCTTCTACAACACCACAGTTCAAAACCATCTATTCTTTGGTGCTCAGCTTTCTTTTTAGTCCAACTCTCACATCCATACATGACTACTGGAAAAAGCATAGTGTTGACTGTATGAACCTTTGTTGGCAAAATGATGTCTCTGCTTTTTAATATGCTGTCTAGGTTTGTCATAGCTTTCCTTCCAAGGAGCAAACATGCTTTAATTGCACGTCTGCAGTCACTGTCCACAGTGATTTTGGAGCCCAAGAAAATAAAATCTGTCACTATTCATACTTTTCCCAATTCATGTGCCGTGAAGTGATGGGGTTGGATGCCATGATCTTAGTTTTTTTGAATGTTGAGTTTTAAGCCAGCTTTTTCACTTTCCTCTTTCACCCTCATCAAGAGGTTGTTTAATTTCTCTTCATTTTCTGCCTTTAGAGTGGTATCCTATGTGTATCTGAGGTTGTTGATATTTCTCCTGGCAATATTGATTCCAGCTTGTGATTCATGCAGCTTGGGATTTTGCATTATGTACTCTGCATATAATTTTAAAAAGCAGGATGACAATATACAGCCTTGACGTACTCTTTTCCCAATTTTGAACTAGTCCATTGTTCCATGAGCAGTTCTAACTGTTGCTTCTTGTCTGCCTATAGGTTTCACAGGAGACAGGTAAGGTAGTCTGGTATTTTCATCTCTTTAAGAATTTTCCAGTTGTGATCCACAAAAAGACTTTACCATGGTCAATGAGGCAGAAGTAGATAATTTTTTGGAATTCTATTGCTTTTTATATGATCCAGTGGATGTTGGCAATTTGATTTCTGGTTCCTCTGCCTTTTCTAAATTCAGCTTATGCATCTGGAAGTTCTCAGTTCACACACTGTTGAAGCCTAGTTTGAAGGATTTTGAACGTTACCTTGCTAACATGTGAAAAGAGTGCAATTGTATGGTAGTTTGAACATTCTTTGGCATTGCCTTTCTTTGAGATTGAAATGAAAACTGGCCTCTTCTAGTTCTGTGGCCATTGCTGAGTTTTCCAAATTTGCTGGCATATCGAGTGCAGCAACTTTAACAGCATCATCTTTTAGGATTTTACATAGCTTTGTTGTATGGAGGTGGTCAAAAGTGATAAATATGCAAAGTTACCTTAATGTGTCCCTTACTTTTATTTTGTGAGAGCCTTTTTTCTTTTTTTTAGCCATCCATTACTGGTCATAAATCTTCCTATCAGCTGAGAGTTCCTCTGACTTAAGGGAAAATAATGTGACAAATTAATTTACACAAAAGTGTCAGTTAAATATTGAAATATATTTGATAATGTTAGCTTTAGGTGTATAGCATAGTGATTCAGTATTTTATAGATTATACCATCTTTAGAGTTATTACAAAATTAAGGCTGTAGTTTTCTGTGCTGTACAATATGTCTTTGTTGCTTATCTATTTTATACATAGCAGTTTGTATATCTTAATCCCATATCCTTATCCTGCCACTCCCTTTTCCCTCTTCCCATGTGAATGTATTTTAGTATGTAATCTTCATAAGATTTCTAAAATGGTATTTTTTTCAACTTTTGATTTTATGTTGGAGCATAGCTGATTAATAATGTTGTGGTAGTTTCAGATTGACAGCAAAGGGACTCAACTATATATGTATGTGTGTGTGTGTGTATACATATATATATATATTCTCCAAACTCCTCTCCCATCCAGGCTGCCATATAACATTGAGCAGAGTTCCTTGTGCTATATGGTAGGTCCTTGTTGGTTATCCATTTTAAATATAGCAATGTGTACACATTTATCCCAAACTCCCTATCTATCCCTTCCCCTGATCCTTTTCCCCTGGCAACTGTAAGTTCTCATTCACTAAGTCTGTGAGTCTGTTTTGTAAATAAATTCACTTGTATAATTTCTTTTTAGATTCTGCATATAAGGGATGTCATAAGTACTTTTCCTTCTGTGTCTGACCTACTTCACTCAATGTGACAATCTCTAGGTTCATTCATGTTGCTGCAAATGGCATAATCTTCATAAGATTTTTGTATTTTAAAACAGGAATAGCTGGATAGAGCCTGTAATCCTAAAGAAATTAACATCTTGACTTTTTGGCACATAAGCAGGGCAAGTATGGAGCAAAGAGTTCTGTATTTTTGGTCAGAAGTCCTGGATTCTAACTCTTGTCAATAACTGGTCAATATGACAAAAACTTGAGATCACAGTAAACTTTAGACCTTATATTAGTGTTCTAGAAGCTTTCACAAAATGTACAATCAAAATTGGTAATTGGATTTTCCTCAGTTTTCATAAATAATGGGTAGCATTTTCTCATTTTAAAATCAGTTGTTCTCCCAAGTCATCCTACCCTCCTAAGTAATTAACCTCCAATTAAAATAAATAAATTTATATTAAAAAAAAATAAAATTGTTGTTCTTCTACAACCATTGGCAGCTCCTGTAATGCAGATGCAAATGAAAGTGAACCCAGAACCTAAGTATATGAACAAGATAGCTACAATATTTAATGAATTTATGTTAGGTGTCACAAAAGCCTTCACTGAGGAAATGACATGTAAACTGAGTTCTGAAGGCTGACTAGGAGATGGGCAGGTAGAGAAAGAGAGGACAACGTTGGAGGAAGCAGATGCAGCTTACAGGAAAGGAGATAAGCAAGAGATTGTGGTTCTAGTGCCGCTGGCATGAGAAAAGAGAAAAGGCAGAGACAGTTGTCAAAACATGCAATGGAGGAATAGAATCAGGCGTGGTGGGTCTTGAAATATATAGGTTAAATAAGGGATTAAATAGGGATTAAGTTTGTCCAAAGGACAAATTAAGAGAGATTTTCTAGCTGGATAAACAAGATAGAAGTGTAGTGAGGCTGCTTGTCCTATGGCAGAGTACTGAAAAGTTAACAGCTGTTCTTAATGGGTATTTCAGAAGAACATTCAACCAGAGCTCAAGGTCTATTGGAAGTGGAAAGAAGTTAATCTCATTGCCAAGCTTCTGGCTTGACTTGCTGGCTGAATAGTGGGGCTGTTTAGTAAATATTAACATTGACAAAGAGCAAGGGATATTAACTGAATTGTTTAGACAGACTTAAATATGATTTCATGCTAATAACTAAGGTCCCAGAAGAAACTGCCTTTGGATGAAATAAAATTCTTCCCCAAAGGTTTTAATACAATTTCTATTCTTTAATAATATTAAAATTGGTTTTTGATTATTTGGATCTTTAATTTTTAGGGATTATTTTAAGCATTAGCTCTTATTGTATAGAAGTTTCAGGATTCTCTATGAGACTGTTTTACCTGTATACTGACTGCAGAGTATTTCCTGAAAATGGATGCTGGATGTTCAACACAAAAAGTGTTATTATGGGCATTTTTCTTCTAAAGATAAAATGTAGACTTTAAATTTTATTTTCAACTTACTTTTTAAAATTTTGTTGGAGTACAGTTGATTTATAATGTTATGTTAGTTTCAGGTATACAGCAAAGTGAATCAGTTATACATATATCCACTCTTTTTTAGACCATTTTCTATTACAGAGTATTGAGTAGAGGTCCCTGTACTATACAGTAGGTCCTTATTAGTTATCTATTTTATATCTAGTTATGCGTGCATGTCAGTCTTGATCTTCCAATTTATCCCTCCTCCTTCTTACCCCTTAGTAACCATAAGTTTGTTTTCTACGTCTGTAATTCTGTTTCTTTTTATACATAATTATTTAGACTGTTTTTTAAACAGTTGTGGTCTTGTTTTACATTATTATTATTATCTTTTTTAATATTTAAGAACTAAGCTTGCCTTGAAGTCACGGGCATGTGGTCTGCTAAGTTATTTTTCAATGGCTTTGAGTGTCCGGCATAGTTCAAACTCCTCTTGAATCCTCCTTTTCTGAAGTGACAAGAAAAAGAATAGATCTGAGTTAGGAACAGGGAACCTTAGAGAAACCTTAGATCAAAAAGCAAGATGAAAAATATTGAGGACTATAGGAAGCTATGAAATTATTGATTTGTTGAAAAGAGAACATAGCAAGTAAATAGAGAAAAGAAGAAATGTAAGCTATTCTACTCCAAGTGCTAGTTTTTAATGTTACTAATGGGAAAATTTAGACTTCACTAAAAAAGAAAAGTAGCCGAAAGTGTTTAAATGAAATATTTGCTTCTGGAAATTCTTGGTCGTATTTCCATTATAGGCCAAACCTCTCTAACTCTTACCATACATTTAATTTTTTTTTTTTTTTAAAAACTAAATCTCTTTGGGAAAGAGGTATAAATAACCACCTAAGACCTCTAATCACATGTTTCATATAACTCATAGCAAAATCAGTTTGTGCCTTTAACAGGAAGATAGAATTCATAGAATTCATGGAATGAATAATATTTCCAAATGAAAAATGGAAGCAGCCATTTAAAATTGCTTCAAAAAACTAGAAATCTTGATCGTTAAAACTTTTTAATGAAGTTATGTTTTGATGTATTGATTGATAGTTGTTTCTTTACTAGTGGAAATTTTACAAGTTGGAAAGTTGCACCTTGCTTTAGGAGAAACCTTAGTGCCTTTCAAAATCTGGGGTAAGGTTTCCACTCAAATATATGATATATAAGTTCATTTATGAACAGAGGACTGAAAGCATACAAGCAAAATGGTGTTATCAGAAAGTCAGTATCTGAATATTGTATAATAGGTGACAGATGAAAAAAATGCCTCAACCTTTTAGTATTCTGAGACTTACTCTTTCTCTCATTTATTTAAAAAAAGTCCATCTTTATCAAAGTCAGAAATATCAAATAGTGGTAAAAAGACAAAGTTATCGGCAAACCCATGTTCTTGATCATTCCCAAATTTACCCTGCATTCTGCTCCTATGAAGTAACTCCTTTAAATATTTTGCTCCTGCTTTCTTGTATTGCCATTCACATTTCCAAATAATATATGATATTGCTATTTTTTGAGTGATCAATTTTAGACATAAACTACTGACTTTCACTTGTATTGTGAAAATTTAATGGTCTTATTTTCCTACTTGCTCTTTCTCCTTTCTCTCAGTTTATGATAAGTTATGGTTAAGTAGTTTCATTTCTGTGACAATTAATTGCTGAATCAGGTGGTAGATAATGACCATAATTCCACTGCTCTATACCTTAATTTTTTTGTAATAATGACCTTATTATTTCATTGCTTAGTTTTCCTCAGTCCTCTCCTAAGACTTGAAGTATGTTCCAACATCTTTGTTAAAAACAAAAAAAACAACTATTCTCTACAATTTTCCAGAGCCCAAACTGTCAGGAGATCTACAGCTTCTTTTATTTTTAATCCTGAAATATTCTTCCTGGAACTCTCCAACCTCACTCTCCAATCTGTATCTGTGGATCTCTAGAACTAAGATCTCTAGCCAAGCATAGGTGCTTGGCCTAGGTTGGGATGCTATAATTAAAAAATACTGTAAACTGGGGGGCTTATAAGCAACAGGCATTTGTTTCTTATAGCTCTGGAGGCTGAAAGTCTGGGATTAGGTTGCCAGCACAGTCAAATTCTGATGAGGAAACTCTTGCAGGTTGCATACTGACAGTATCCTCACACACTTCAGAGCAGAGAGGGAAAAGAAACTCTCCGGTGACATTTATTTTCTTTTTGGCTGCACCACGTGGCATGTGGGACTTCCCCCACCAGGGATCGAATCCATGCCCCTTACCGTGGAAACATAGAGTCTTAGCCGGTGGGCCCCGTGCAAGTTTCCCTCTAGCGACTTTTGCAGCTTTGGTTGCTTAGTCATGTCTCTTTGCAACCCCATGGACTGTAGCCAGCCAGGTTCCTCTGTTCATGGTATTTTCTAGGTAAGGATACTGGAGTGGGTTACCATTTCCTCCTCCAGGGCATCTTCCCTACCCAGGGATCAGACCCACGTCTCCTGCATCTCCTGCACTGAAGGTGGGTTCTTTATCACTGCATCACCTAGGAAAACCCTCTGGTGACTTTCATAAGGGCTCTGATCTCATTTATGAGGGCTCCATGATTTTATCTATCCTTATGACTTTGTTTAATTCTAATCACCTCCCAAAGGCGCCACCTTCTATATCCCTACATTGGGAAGCAGTTTCAACATATGAATACTGGGGGACACAAACATTTAGTCCATAACAGTGTTGTACTGGAACGTCGATTTAACACCATCCTGGTGGTTATCTTCAAATTGCTTCTGTGTTTGCTAGCAATTTCTGAACTCAAATAACATTCCTTTCTGGTTTTCTTTAGTTTTGTGTAGCCCATACTCTACTTGTTTCCTAAGAAAGGTGCAGAGGATATTAATTGGTTGATTACAAGACATGCTTGTTTGAAAATATCTTTATTTTACACTCAAATAAGATGGATAGTTTGATTATTTCTAGAATTCCCAGTTGAAAACTACTTCTCAGAATTTTGAAAGCTTTTCTCCCTTATCATCTACCTTCCAGTTTTGCCTTTGAGAGATGATCCATAGTATTCAGAAACTGCACAGTAATGGACTTTGTGGTAGGTCTGTTCTTTCATCGTAAGGGAAGTTTTCAAGTTGGAAATTCAAGTGCTTCATTTCTGGGATAAATTCTCTGGTAATTGCCTTTCAACTATTTTTTCTCTTTTTTCATTCTGTAACTTCGAATCTCATGTTGAAGCTCCCATACCGATGTAGAACTATTTTCTTTGTGTTTTCCGTCTTTGGTTTACCTTCAGGGAAAATTTCTTAACTACATTTCCAACTGTTTTAATGAATTTTTAATCTCAGCTGTCATATTTTTAATTTCTAAGAGTTATTTCTTACATCATTTTTAAACTGTTACCATATTCTTGTTTTAAGGAGGCAATACTTATCTCACTGAGAATATACTATTTCTTAAAGTTTTCTGCATTTCCTTGCATTTTATCTGCCTCTTCCAGTCTTTTTTTAGTTTTAGTCTGTCATTCTTGTTAAATGTTTTTTCTCAAATGCTTAGTAATTGTTTGCCATTTGTTCCTATTTGCACGTGAGATAAATTTTTAATTTAATTTGCAAGTGAGGTACTGTTTATATACAAGCTCTTTCCTTTGGATTTAAAGTTTCATTTTTTTTTGGCTTTTTCATTGGAGAATTCTCTAAATTCAGATCCTGTGAGTCTTTCCTCCAGGATGACTTGTTCAGTTTCATCTGAAAAGAATGTTCTTGATACCGTGTGGGGGTTATGAAATTGCTGCAACTGAGTAGGGAAGTTGCTGAGGGTTTCACCATTCCCTTATAGATTTAGACTTCTCTTTTTTAGCTTTCAGTCCCACACTTCTCTGCTCACCTATGCTCACTTTCCAGATTCTGGGACCCTGTATTGTTTACTGCAGTGAGAGAGGTTGGAGGGGTTGTCAGCCATCTTCCCCAAATTAGAATTGAAGATCTGAATTTAATCACGCTTCAAACCTTCACATAATCCCCTTCCTCTGTCCTCTACCTTCTCCACCTTCAGAGGGGCCTTATGCCATCAGTTCTGGAGAAGGCAATGGCACCCCACTCCAGTACTCTCGCCTGGAAAATCCCATGGGCGGAGGAGCCTGGATGGCTGCAGTCCATGGGGTCGCGAAGAGTCGGACCCCACTGAGTGACTTCACTTTCACTTTTCACTTTCATTAATTGGAGAAGGAAATGGCAACCCACTCCAGTGTTCTTGCCTGGAGAATGCCAGGAACAGGGGAGCCTGGTGGGCTGTTGTCTATGAGGTCGGACAGAGTCAGACACAACTGAAGCGACTTGGCAGTAGCAGCAGCAGCATGCCATCAATTCAAAAGCCTTTCAGTGTCATATGGGGGCACAAAAGGTTGACTTTTCATTGGAGTCTACTCCTTAGGAGCATCAATTCAGTTCAGTTACTCAGTGTCTGACTCTNGCCTGGAGAATGCCAGGAACAGGGGAGCCTGGTGGGCTGTTGTCTATGAGGTCGGACAGAGTCAGACACAACTGAAGCGACTTGGCAGTAGCAGCAGCAGCATGCCATCAATTCAAAAGCCTTTCAGTGTCATATGGGGGCACAAAAGGTTGACTTTTCATTGGAGTCTACTCCTTAGGTACATCAATTCAGTTCAGTTACTCAGTGTCTGACTCTTTGCGACCCCATGGACTGCATCACGCCAGGCCTCCCTGTCCATCACCAACTCCCAGAGTCTACTCAAACTCACGTCCAACTCATGTTCAAGTATCAATTCTTCCACGCTCAGCTTTCTTTATAGNCAAGAACTAGGGACAGAGATCAATGCATATATTTTCTTTTATCACCAGTTTCTAAATGAAAACAAATGCTATCTCTGATTAAATTCATACTTGTAGTATACCAGATCAAATTAATAATTCTTAACTGTTTGTTCAATTTGCAGACCCCCACATCCACTCTTTGTCTAGTTTTGAGTCACACTTCTAAACAATGTTGATTAACTGAACTTTGCTAAGATGTAAAGAGTTATTTGTTAAGATGTTAAAATGTCCATGAGTCATTTTGTTCTGTGAATGATTAAGGAAACTAAGTGATAGTCTAAACTTGAATGACTTAGTGCTAGATGATGTTAGTTATTTTATAATTGAAAGAGCTATTTTGTTGCAAAGAGTGCATTCTTATTTTCCATTGCTACATTGGCTGAGAGTGAAAGGAAGGACATTTTTGATGTAATACGTTGGAACTTATTTCTTGTCCCTGAAAAGTGTTCAGCAAAAGCTAGGAAACCCTAGTTCAGTGGTGTCATCGAGAGATACCTGCTTGATCGAGTCTGTCAGTCAATTGAGACTCTATAATTCTTCATGATTAGTTTCATTGTTTNATTTTCCATTGCTACATTGGCTGAGAGTGAAAGGAAGGACATTTTTGATGTAATACGTTGGAACTTATTTCTTGTCCCTGAAAAGTGTTCAGCAAAAGCTAGGAAACCCTAGTTCAGTGGTGTCATCGAGAGATACCTGCTTGATCGAGTCTGTCAGTCAATTGAGACTCTATAATTCTTCATGATTAGTTTCATTGTTTCTGGTGTGGTCAATAAAGAGCTATATTTTCTCTGAAATCAGTTTAAAATGCCAGAGTATGCTCTAATTTACCTGTGTTCAGATCTACTGACCGCCTCATATTCAACATTTTTTCTCACCATGAAGCTTTAGTCAGTATATTATTTTTGGAATTTAAACAGAAACTCTGTCAGTTTCTTTATAATGTACTCGAAAAATCTTGCAACCAAGCATTTCTTGTTATCACAATGTCATCCTTTCACATATTTCTTTCATATTTCTTCTGATATCTGCATTAAAGCTCTTCTATGTATGCTTTTGAAGGGATTGGATAAGATTAAAAAAAAATATTTGTAGGCAGAATTCAGCCATTGAAAGGAAGCCTCGAAGATTTTGGATTGTATGTAGAATAGTGCCTTAAATTCAGATAATTAGTAAAGGTTATTTGGAGTTTAACTACTCAAACTGACTTGACTCATTAAAATACCATATTACATATATAGGGAAGAATATCAGATCTTTCATTGTATAGTTTACTTTTGCCTTCCCTTGGTCCTTAGCTTTACAAGATCATTTCTTCTCCTGTTAATAATAGAATAGCNCCAAGCATTTCTTGTTATCACAATGTCATCCTTTCACATATTTCTTTCATATTTCTTCTGATATCTGCATTAAAGCTCTTCTATGTATGCTTTTGAAGGGATTGGATAAGATTAAAAAAAAATATTTGTAGGCAGAATTCAGCCATTGAAAGGAAGCCTCGAAGATTTTGGATTGTATGTAGAATAGTGCCTTAAATTCAGATAATTAGTAAAGGTTATTTGAAGTTTAACTACTCAAACTGACTTGACTCATTAAAATACCATATTACATATGTAGGGAAGAATATCAGATCTTTCATTGTATAGTTTACTTTTGCCTTCCCTTGGTCCTTAGCTTTACAAGATCATTTCTTCTCCTGTTAGTAATAGAATAGTTGTATAGGCTGTCTAATAGTAAGAAATAGACACAGTGTTAATCAGATTCACTTGCGATAGGTATCCATTGTCAGTTATGAACTCTACAGTTCACCTAAAAAGTTTAGAAATTAAGACTTTCTTAGTATAGATTATAAGAGCTAGAATATTATAGAATTGTTTCCCAAGGTGAGATTTTCAACTGTTCTCTAATATCTAAGAAAGCACTCAATTGTAGTAGAAATTTGAGAATTGTGGGTTGGGTGTAAGCCGGGCAGATGAGTTGAGGGATGGATTTCAGTAGAGATGACAGCTCATCTCCAGCCCATGAAGTCTTACACTGGAAGATTCTGTTGTTTTTTAAATGTGATAGTTCCATGTTTGGAAGGATAAGGTTTAGAGTCTGGGGGAAAAAAAAAAAAAGGAGATAAGAATGCACCAAGCAACCTTTCAAATTTCCTCTTAGGTTTATACCAATTAAAAATAGTATCTTTAAGATCTGTGCATTCTGATACTTAATCAGATGAAAACAATGTTATAAAGTGATTAAATGTTGTAAAGTGATTAAATAGATTAAGCTGGGCCTAAAATTCTGTTCTAAGTAAGAGTGTTGTGGAGTAAACTCTCCTTCTCTGATGGTTAGTTTCTCTGTCAGAAGTAGTTTTGGATAGTTTGAAAGAGCATATCCTCACTGGGGTTTTTTGCCTGTCCTGAATATATATGGCTATGACTTCTGAGTGCCACATAGGAGAAATGTAACTTCTGTATTCTGATGAAAAAGCCTATAACCAGATAGAAAAACAAACCTTTGGTTGAAAGATGAGATATTCCACTCCTTTGGAGACTGCATCTGGGACCAGAAATCTTGCATTTCACTAACTCTGTTTGGCCATTTAATGCCCAAGTGTCCACTTTGCTGCTGGAATGTCTAGATTTCTGTCGGACAAGAACACCCATAGGAGACATTAAGACAAAGAGCAGGGGAGGCAGTTATGGCAAGGTACTATGAACTGAGCAGAAAACAAACCCTGTACCAGAATTAGAGTGAGAACTGAAAAAGGCAGAAGGAGAGCAATCGTTTCTGGGAGGTGCAGAGAGAGAACACTTCAACAGCTGCTGCTGGGTGCAGAGACTCATTTCTGATCTGGAGTGACAGAGTGGCTGAAAAGTGTTAAAGAAACCCACACTCCTAAGCTAAATCTAGATCTTTAGAGACATCCACTCATTTTTCATCTGTAGGATTTAGTCACAAAGGATGTGATTTGTTTTTGTTTTTGTTAACCTGATGTGCTGTAAAGACATTAAGAGTGGATTTGTAATCAACTCTGCACTTCTGAAGACTGATGCCTTAGTGTGTCCTCTTGTTCTAACATAGAATCTTTAAGTCTATCTCACTGTGAATAGAGAAAATTAATGTGCCAGCCATTTTCAAAGACCAAAAGCAAGGAATGTGAAATATAGACATACTTAAGAAACTGGGGATTTAAATCTGAATAACAAGGAAAATAAAGGGAATCTATGATCTTCCTTTAAAAAGACAAGTTTTAACTGTGAGATACAGTTTTAGCATATGTTAGCAGATATTGGAGCTTTTATTAGGGCCAGATTAGTACATGATGGTTTTTTAGTTCCTTGCAGTTTGTAGTCTAGTAAATGGCTTTAGCCTATAAATAGTATAGCCAATAGTATAGCCAACTCTAGTAGGAAGAAATGAAAAAGATGGGAGAATCAGGCAAAGAATGAATAAAGGAAGTGCTGGGTTGAAAATGAGCCAAACCCAATTTCCAGCTGAAACCTTGTAGGTAGAAATCTGTGCCCAATGGGTAGCATAGAATATTTATAAGTACTTTTTGTGCTGTTGGATGTGGGAGAGTAATCAGAACTTTTAAAACTTTCCTCTAGTTATGACACATGAATATGTCTAGCCAAATAGCCAAAGAATGGTTTAAATGAATTTTAAATGAAAAGTAATGTGTTAAAGTAAGACATTAGAAAACATTGTCCAATTTTAAGGGAATTTCAAGCAAAAAATGAGCAAGCTGTCAAACTAATAGTAAAGTACTATTTTTTTCTAAGAAGTTTTTGTCCAGAGAACATTGTTTCCATTCCAGGATGGCTGAAGTACATTCTTGCTTAGAAATACTTGAACAAACCAAAAATTTGGCCATCTTTGAGCTTTCTGCCAACTGAGAATGCTCTCACTGGGTGAATGAGAAAGAGCTGATGAGAAACATTGATTCATACTGTTCCTTGCATCTCTCTCCCATCTGTGGAGTCAAGAAGTAAAATATCACCAAATAGGTGATCATTATATTTTCAGTGTTAGTATTAAAGTTCCACAAAAATGTAAATTAAAAAATATTTATTCTTCCAGTAGATTTGTAAAACAACTCAATGAAATTTGGAATAAATCATTTAACTTTAGATTTTTGGGATTTACAAAGGCTTTTCACTTTCTTAATGTCGATATAACCTGGATACCCCTATTTAGAAATGAGCAACCTTAGGAGAAGAATCAGCAGTTTGGAATGTTCAGTGCACAGTTTGTATAAAGGGAAAGCATTTGAATTGCCAACTTCCTATAATTTCTGTAGTGAGTTTAGTGACTGGAATCATTGAGTTATGTGTGGGCTCACTAGATAGTTAACTGTTGCTTTTTGAGTTTGCTACATTCATTTTCTTCTAAAATTTAAAAAAATCCAAAGAGCAGGTGGAGAAATCTAGAGAGGGTAAGTTCAAAATGACTTTGCAAAATTTCCAAAATGGATTCATATGATTTTTTTCATTACTGTTATTTATCAGTTCTGAATTTATTTTAGAATAAAATCTTTGCCTAGGAAAAATTGGTAAAGCATAAGATATATATTTGAGCAAATACATTTTTTGCAAGTCAACCATTACTTTTAATCGCTGATGTAAGACCTACATAAATAAGGACATATGCTTTGCTTTGCAAACCAAATTTCCTGCGTAAATGTTAAGATAGAAAATGAGCATAAGATGGTTCTGAAAGAATGCATAAAAATAGGCTTCCAAAAATTAGTATTTTTCTAAAAATTTATAGAGAAAGAAATGATCCATACAAATGCATTATTTAAGGGCAGACTTTCAACCAGCCTTTTGCAACATTAATTCTTTTACATTATACTTCATCCAGACCCTAGCTTCAAAATGATCATGATGTCACGATCATGATCATTATGAAGAAAAATACTTCTAAAAACGCAAGTTGCTTTTAGCTGTCTTGTAGGACAAACCATTATTTAAGATGTTTACCATGACCAATTACATAACTAATTTTAAATCTGATGAGAAGAGGAAAAAATTAAGGGAAATCTTATAAAATCAGAAGGCCATTGACTAAAACTCAGCCAAATGGAGTAATTTTATATATCAAAGACCACAAGAACTGAATAATAAGTCTATAGTTATTTGTTGTTATTGTTTTGTTGCTAAATCATGTCTGACTCTTTGTGACCCTATGGACTATAGCCCGCTAGGCTCCTCTGTCCTTGGGACTTTTTGGGCAAGAATACTGAAATGAATTGCGATTTCCTTCTCCAGGGGATCTTCCTGATCGAGGGATCAAACCCATGTCTCCTGCATCGGCAGATGGATTCCTTACCACTGAGTCACCAGGGAAGCCCACTCATAGATATTTATGCAGATACAAAATGTAAAAGGGTTGATTGTAAAATTATGGAGTTAGACAATATATTGTGTAGTAGATAAGAATGGAATTTTAACTTGTGACATTATGCTTATTTAGATCACTAAACTTTACATACCATTTGTCCTTAGGAGAATTTTGTTGCTGTTTTCAAATGCTTTCCAAATATTAACTAATGTTTAAAAAATGTCACCATTTATGAGATAAGATAAAACACAAAGTGTTCCTTTAATTGTTATCCAAGGATAGGAATTGCCCTACCCACACTATTTTTCTCCTCATTGTCTCTGGTTCCAGCTTCTTCTCCGAGCTATAATCATTTCTGCTTTTTCCAATCATACTAGACACTTCAGCCAAATTCTCTCACATGGTTGTCAAGCATGCTGTATTCAGGCGGTCTAGTTATAGACAACCTCAGTCTGTATTAATAATTTAAAAAACCTCCTGCTTATACCTGTGTTGCTTGCATTATGCTAGGGGCTTTCATGTATTATCTCATTTAGTCCTTCACCCTTTTTCATGAAATGAGTCTTGATATTTTTTGCAGGGGAGGTAATTGATACTGAGAAGTATGTAATGGTTGTTGTTCCAAGCGGTATTCAGGTTGCCAAATTTTATGGTCAATCTTTACTGCTCATATTATTTAGATACTAGGCAGTAAATGTCACAGTTCAATACCCCCTACTTTTTGGAATCTTTCTTCATTTTCTGGAAATGCATACCCTACTAGTTTTCTTAGGCTGCAGGGGTCGAATTTTCTTTTGAGGTCCTTGCTGGTTCTTCCTCTGGTCTTCACATCTAAGTGTTCAAGTGCCTTGGAACTCAGTTCTTACTTTCTTCTCTATCCATGCTCAGTCTTTAAGTACCTTCTGATACAATTTATTTTATACATATAAAATGGCTCTCAGTAAAATCACTCATATATATTGATTTATTAAAGAAAGAAACTGGAAATGATCTCCTGTTTATTTTAAAATCTATTTAAATGTGCTTGGATATCAGCTTTTTAAGGAAGGTTCATTCTTTGAGAGATGCCAGCTTCTACCAGTGTGTCTGGTCTGTAGCAATTATACTCTTTTCTTGTACCTCCAGAAGACATCAAAAGACAAGAAAGTGGTGACATGAGGAAAGACACTTCCTTCTAGCATTTTATTCTTATAAATATGGGTTTATCATGTTCAGAATTTTTCTTTCCTGATCCAGTAATGAAAAAAAGCTGAATACCTTAAACTATTTGAGATGTTAGAAATTTAGGGAAGGCCTAAGGCCATTACTGGCATAATCAGAAAGTTCTTTGGTGACAATTCAGATTTAGCTGAAATAAATTTCAGGAACTAGAATGAAGACTAGGACTTGGATTAGGAATTTGTAATTTCCCATCAGGTTGGTGATAACACAGATCCAGAGAGAATAGGAAGCCTTTTATTCATTAAGAAAGCTATGGATCTATACAAAGAAAAAGACTCATAAGGATTAATGAGTTATGGATCTCAAAAAATGAACATATTCTTTATAAGTCAAGAAAAATCAGAGCATATTACAGATGCATAGAGAAAAACTAAAATATAATTATAATTGCAATAAAAGATTAAGAATAAAGATTAAAAAATCTATTGATTTGAACTTATTGAAATATTACTTTAATTATACATTGTGCATATAGTGCTTTAAAATTATTTATATCAATAATTATTCTAAAATGTTAAAATAATTATAATTGTTTATAGTTATTTTAGTTCCATAGATATAAAGCCTTAATTATGTGCCATTTACTATGATCAGCAATGGAGACCATCAGGTGAATGAAATATAGTATCTGTGCTCAGTGGGCTTTCTGTACAATGGATTAGACATAGGAAAACAGACAATTACAGTATGGAAATTGAAAAGCCTTGTATGCAGGCCAGTGGTGGAATTTGGAAGACAGCTTATTAAAATCTCCTCTCGAAATGTGGGGTCCCCAGGTGGCTCAGTGGTAAAGAATTCCCCTGCCATTGAAGGAGACAGAGGCGATGTGAGTTTGATCCTTGTTTCTGGAAGATCCCCTGGGAGGATATGGCAACCCGTTACAGTATACTTGCCCGGCAAATCCCACGGATAGGAGCCTGGTGAGCAGTCCATGGAGTCAGAGTCGGACACAACTTAGCAACTGAGCACATGCACACAATGCAATGTGGGACTGAGCTCAAAAAGGATATTTAATGACTCAGTTGAAATATGTAAGTTTGGACATGTAAAAACAGTCAGATGTCAAATGATGTTTAGAGTATTTAGCCAAAAAAAAAAAAAAAAAATCCTGTGTTGGCGATAGTGTGGAGACATGACCTTATTAAGATGTGTTGTTGTTCAGTCACTGAGGCATGTCAGACTCCTTGCGTCCCCATGGACTGAAGCATGCCCGGCTTCCCTGTCCTTCACTATATCCCGGATTTGCTCAAACTCATGTCCATTGAGTTGTCTCCTGGATCGTCGTATCAGGATCTAGGAGAAGCTTAAAATGTCTGTAGCACAGTGTAATAATATGAAGGTAGAGGACCAAAGAGGGTTAGGATATAAAAGGCGAGTCATTACCAAGTTTCTTAGGTCAGGGCTCCAAAGTTGTCCAGTTCATTTCTGTATCACTCTGTCACGGACGGGGAATGAGACTTTCTCAGAATCAGCATATTAGATTTCCTGCCATACTGTATGTTCTCAAAGGTCAGAACTCAATTTTCATGTTACTTGACCTACCTTTTGCCTGTTTCTGTCATCAGGTTTGCATAGCTGCAGACCCCTTTCTTCTTACCTAATTTCCTAAGGATTGTTCCCATATTCTTACAAATCTCCCCACCATTCCTTATCTCTCCTACCTTTAGTCATTTTTTTTTTTTTTGGTTTTGTTTTTCCAAGAGGTACTTTATTTTATTTTCAAGTCTCCTTTGACAATAACCTTTGGTGCCCATTAAACCCACAGCTTCAACTTTTAGCTTAGGATTTTAAACAAACTAGTTCTTATTTTGGAGAAGGAAATGGCAGCCCACTCCAGTGTTCTTGCCTGGAGAATCCCAGGGATAGGGGAGCTTGGTGGGCTTCCGTCTGTGGGGTTGCGCAGAGTCAGACATGACTGGGGCAACTTAGCAGCAGCAGCAACAGTTCTTATTTTCTCCTTATCTTTCTAACTTTTAAAAAGAAATACTATACTTTAGTGTTTTAGTACACCACAAAAATGAAGAAAAAAGATCAGTTGTATTCCACATTAAAGAAAAAAAAAAAAAGACTGGTTCTTTCTAAACTGCTCTGTTTTTAAAGGAATTTGGATTTTTTAAAG
The DNA here is from genome assembly GCA_006410615.1 of Neotragus moschatus. NCBI lineage: Eukaryota > Metazoa > Chordata > Mammalia > Artiodactyla > Bovidae > Neotragus > Neotragus moschatus. The sequence goes on along the minus strand of SJYA01001355.1, from coordinate 106,088 downwards.
AGAAAAAAATGGAGGCTATTGTAGGCTCCCCAGGTGGGAAATAACAATAAAATTTCTATTTTAGATACAAAACATCTAGAAAACACAAGATTATAGAGACAGAAAACAGAGAAATGGTTGCCTAGGGTGGTGGGTAGGAGTAGAAATGAAATGCAAACAGATAGCATAAGGGAACTTTCTGGGTAATGAAAAGGTTCTAAAACTGGATTTTGGCAATAGTTGCACAACTCTATAAATTTAGTAAACTCATTGACCTGTACACTTATGAAGTAAGGGGCACTTTCTGTTTGTTTGTTGGCTGCATGGCACATGGGATTTTAGTTCCCTGACCAGGGATTGAACCCACACTCTCTGCCTTGGAAGCATAGAGTCTTAACCACTGAACTAAGTGTAGCAACATCAATAGGTATATGTATGGCTGAATCTTTTCACTGTTCACCTGAAACTATCACAACATTGTTCATCTACTATACCACAATACAAAATAAGAATAATTTTAAAAACAGCATCTCATAAAGTTATTCAATTGTCTAGTTTAGAAAAACTCTCTAATTATAAAGCAGATAATCCATTCAAATAGAGGCAGGGATATCAATTACAAAGCTTAAAATACTAATATAAGAGAGAGAAGATAATTGCCTCTGTGACTGAAAGAGAAATATTCAGAACGATTTTAGGTGATGCTATTTGTAGGATGTGTGACTGATGAAGAGTAGGGAGTAAAAAAAGCACTGTATAAGGAAAATATCCAGACTTCTGACATAAGCATCAGAATGGATGGTGATGAAACTCATTAAATTAAAAACACAGGACATGGAGGGATGGTTTCGCAGGGGAAAAGGAAGAGTCTATTTTAAAGTATGCTCAGTTTGAAATATCTGTGAGATGTCTGAGCTGAGGTGTCTGGTTAGAAGTTAACAGTCTGTAGTTCAGGAAGGAATTCCAGGATGAAGTTGATGATTCAAGTGTCAGAAAATATAAATGGTAGATGAAGTTCTGGGAGAGGATTAGACGAAACTGGAGAGTGTGTAGCTCATGAGAAAGAATGATGGAATTCTGTGAGGAAACCCAAAATATAAGAGACGAAAGAGGTATATAAAAAGCCTAAAAATAAGCAATTGGAGAACTTTATTAACTCAGTGCTTACAATGAGTCCGTCACTACTCTAAGCTTTCTTACCTGTGTAAACTCATCTAATTCTCACAAAATCCAATATACAGGTAGTCTCAAATTTATTACTTCAATTTTAAGGTGATTAAGGCTGCTCAACGTTGTATAATTTTCCTAGACCAAAAGTCTAGATTATAGACCTTCAGGAAGATATAATGAACAATATTTAAAGAGACTCAGTACCACTGAGAATACTTGTGAGTTTAGAATCAAAATTCAAGCTGTGGCTAACTGATGCTTTTATTTTTCCTCACAAAAAAATGATAGAACTCATCAATGCTCTCAGTGTGTGTGTAACTTAAAATTTCACGGAATTTTAAGTTGTCGAAGGAGAATGTTTTTTGAAGCATGGCATCCTCTATTAAGGACCTTCATCAACGGAAACTCCCTTTTCTGGAACATGGAGGGTTGTCATTGTGTGGATAGAGAATGATGAACTGGAAATAATGCACTAATGATAGATCTCCAGCTCTAGCTTTATCCACTACACTTATTTAATTAGCCAAAGAACAGTGTAGTCCCTGTATAATTGGGGATGAGAAAGTATAACCTTCCTTTATGCCTCGATGTAGAAGGAAATCTGATACTAGTGAACAATACAAGGACTACTCCATTGTCTTTAAAAGCATTAATCACATTTAATCTTTTTTCTGTATTTCTTATCTTTCCAAATGCTGTATACTGAGTAACTTAAACCAGACACCTAGGAACAATCTTTTTTTTTTAAATTTTTTACTCTTCCCACTAGTTAATTTTTAAATTCTATAGATTCTATTTATTATCATCTCTTGAATATATACCTCCTCACTTCAGGTCATCATTATTTCTTGGGTGGATTATTGAGACTACCTTCTAACTACAGCTGACTCTTGAACAACACAAGTTTGAATTAAGTGCATCCATTTATATGCAAACTTTTTCAATAAATATGTAGCCTTTATTTCTGGACACACTATATTCAAATATATTATACACAGCACTGACATACTGATCATTGTAAAAGGAAACTCTTACTGTGTAGTCTCTTGCTAAAAATTCTATGTAGTTTTCTTTTGAATTTTTTAATCATCTGTCCCTTATATATTTCTAAAGCCTTCCTTCTCTCCATATCTTTCTTCACATTTGTATTTCAACTATACTAAATGTGTAGTTTGCAAAGACTTGATTCTTTCCTCAGTTCCCAATCTTTGAAAGGAATTTTGTTATTTTTATCTGTTCACAAGTGACTTACTAAATTTCAAATAACTAAATAATTCTCATTAAATCCTTTTAGTGTCTCTATGAGTATTACTAGGCTTTCCAGGTGGCTCAGTGATAAAGAATCTGCCTGCTAATGCAGGAGTCACAGGAGACGTGCGTTTGATCCCTGGGACAGGAAAATCCCTTGGAGGAGGAATTGGCAACCCACTCCAGTGTATTGTGCAATCCATCGCAGGGGCAGAGGAGCCTAGCAGGCTACAGTCCACAGGGGTTGTAAAGAGTTGGACATGACTGAGTGACTGAGCACACACATGCAAGTTACTATTACTCCCAATTTATAGGGAAACTCAGAGAATAATTGCCCAAGGAAAGAGAGCTATCAATAAGAGTTAGAACTAGAATTCTATACCATCTTTTATCTTTCATGTAAGCCACTCTATGTTTTCACCTGTCCTAAGGAAATTTCCCTAGATTCCTGTACCTCCCAACCTTCAGCCCACACTTATGTTTGGTACTCCTAAATGGGTTTCTGTAACAAGCCTCATGAAACTACTATTGCAGTGCTTAAAGTATTTTAATGGTTTTTACCTTTCTCTCATGATAATTAGACTTTATGATTCTTTAGGCTAGGGAATATGTGTGTTTACTTCCTTAGTGTTATTAAAGTTCCTGATATAAAGAAATCACTCAATAAATGTTTGTGATAGGGAGAAAGAAAGAAACTTTACCTTATTTCATTTTATTTTTCCTCTAAATTANTTAATGATTTTTACCTGTCTCTCATGATAATTAGACTTTATGATTCTTTAGGCTAGGGAATATGTGTGTTTACTTCCTTAGTGTTATTAAAGTTCCTGATATAAAGAAATCACTCAATAAATGTTTGTGATAGGGAGAAAGAAATAAACTTTACCTTATTTCATTTTATTTTTCCTCTAAATTAATTCCTTTGAAAGCCATACATTAAAAACAGTCTGCAAATTTGTCACATTTGGGGTATTTCCAGACTAGTGGTTCTTAGTACTTCTCTGTGTAAGTATTAAATTATTATACACCCAAACCTGTTCATTTCATTTGTGCCTACTTATATTGCTTTAAAATTTCTCCTTATTCCAGTGACCTAATACATGTTGATCAATCCCATTTAATTCTAATTAAAAAAAATTGATTTCATATACACTTAAAATATATAATCACATATATGCATGCATAGAGATGTGTGCTATGCATACATGTATGTGTGTACACATATGTTTGTATATAGATTATATATTATTGAACTCATCTGATATTATGAAGGTGATTTCAAAATATATAAATACTATTCATCAAGAAATTCTTCTTAATTTTCTATAGCTTTTTTATCACATAATAAATTTCTTTAAAGTCTGCTTCTGGATTGCTCATCCTTTTTCAGCGATTGTTTTATTGTTGAACTACGATCATACCTTTAAAATAAAATCCACTGTTCTATGTTTATATAAAAATATACTTTTTAAATGATTTTAAGAATATGTCATGACATTTTAGGAGGCAGAAGGACAAAAGAAGAAAATAAAATTACCAGTTATCTTATCACATTAAATTTTTTTCTGGTAAATACTGTATTTCCATTATTCATATACATGTAGGCTCAGGCACACATATATGTGTGGATCTGTATTTATCTTTGATAAAGTAATATAAAAATATAGGTGCATATATGCATAGGTACACATGTGTATAGTCTAACAGATTATTACATTTTACTCAGTGCCCTGCAATTACACCAGAGCATTGCTCCAAATCTGAGACTAAATGTGGCCCAATGAACCCTACACAGTTTAAAGTGAGCTGCTAGACTGTATATGCAGGACTTGGAACATGAAGTCCTACAAGCTTTGGCAACAGCGATAGCCAGTGCTGCATCTTGGAAGCCAAAGTGAACTTGATACTAGTGAAGTCAGAAGCAAGCGTTCTTTAAGTGCTAGAGCATTTCATCTCACCTCAGGTTGAGAAAGAGGAAGATTGAGAAGTTAGCAAGGGTAAGAGAGATTTATTTTTCAGAAAGTTGACCACATCCTCTGAGTTTTCTGTCTCCAACATTATGAGTAAAGGAAGTTGGGTTCTTCTTTCTCACTTCAGGTGTTGTGACGAGATTTTCAAATACTCCATTTGGAGATCATGGCATTGGGCTGTGGGAGTGTGAGGAAAATAGGGACTAGTATTTGACATATATCTACAAAGTCGAAAAGTAGGAGGTTATGATGGAAGAAGCTCTTTGCCTGGGGTGAGTGATAGTGGGAATAAACTACATTTCCGTCAATGAGTCAGCGTGTATGTGGGCTCTCTGCAGACAAGATATGAACTTGAGGGAGGAGAAGGGAACGTGACTAATCGGTGTATTTTCTGAAGCCCAAAAGCTGAAGGCAACAGTTGTAACTGGCTAGCTTTTGGCAAGGAAATTGCAATATCATTCATAATTTGGATGATTTCTAAGTAATATGTAGAAGTATCCCATGAATGAATGGGTCAGTGTTTAACTTTTGCCACATCTAAATTACAGAGATATCAGCAATGCAAGACAGTGTATATACTTCTCCTTATTCCCTTTTCTCCCTGGACCTTCTGCTAAAGTGAAAATGAAAATTTAGTGAGTAGGGGAAGGAGACACAGAAAGTTAGTAATTAAAAAGTCAACAATACTTTCTCTTTCTCTGTTATAAACTTGGAAGCCTCTTTAGGGCTTTAGCAGTTCAGTTCAGCTCTGTCCAGTTCAGTAGCTCAGTCGTGTCTGACTCTTTGTGAAACCATGGACTGTAGCTCACCAGGCTTCCCTGTCCATCACCAACACTTGGAGCTTGCTCAAACTCATATCCATAGAGTCAGTGATGCCATCCAACTATCTCATTCTCTGACATCCCTTTCTCCTCCTGCCTTCAATCTATCCCAGCATCAGGGTCTTTTCCAAGGAGTCAGTTCTTCACATCAGGCGGCTAAAGTATTGAAGCCTCAGCTTCAGCATCAGTCCTTCCAATGAATATTCAGGACTGATTTTCTTTAGGATTGACTGGTTTGATCTCCTTGCAAGTGAAGGGAATTGCAAGAGTCTTCTCCAACACCACAGATCAAAAGCATCAATTATTTGGTGCTCAGCTTTCTTTATGGTCCAACTCTAACATCCCCAAACATGACTACTGGAAAAACCATAGATTTGACTAGATGGACCTTTGTTGGCAAAGTAATATCTCTGTTTTTTAATATGCTGGCTAAGTTTATCATAGTTTTTCTTCCAAAGAGCAAGTGTCTTTTAAATTCATGGCTGCAGTCACTATCTGCAATGATTTTGGAGCCCAAGAAAATAAAGTCTCTCACTGGTTCCATTGTTTCCCCATCTACTTGCCATGAAGTGATGGGAATGGATGCCATGATCTTTGTTTTTAGAATGTTGAGTTTTAAGCCAACTTTTAAACTCTCCTCTTTCACTTTCATCAAGAGGGTCTTTAGTTCCTCTTCACTTTCTGCCATAAGGGTGGTGTCATTTGCATATCTGAGGTTATTGATATTTCTCCCAACAATCTTGATTCCAGCTTGTGCTTCTTCCAGCCCAGCATTTCTCATGATGTATTCCGCATATAAGTTAAATAGTCAGGGTGACAATATACTCCCTTCTGGATTTGGAACCAGTCTGTTGTTCCATGTCCAGTTCTAACTGTTGCTTCTTGACCTGCATACAGATTTCTGAGGAGGCAGGTCAAGTGGTGTGGTATTCCCATCACTTTAAGAATTTTCCACACTTTGTGGTGATCCACACAATCAAAGTCTTTAGCACAGTAATGAAGCAGAGGTAAATGTTTTTCTGGAATTCTCTTGTTTTTATATGATCCAAGAGATGGTAGTTTGATCTCTNATACAGATTTCTGAGGAGGCAGGTCAAGTGGTGTGGTATTCCCATCACTTTAAGAATTTTCCACACTTTGTGGTGATCCACACAATCAAAGTCTTTAGCACAGTAATGAAGCAGAGGTAAATGTTTTTCTGGAATTCTCTTGTTTTTATATGATCCAAGAGATGGTAGTTTGATCTCTGGTTCCTTTGCCTTTTCTCCAGCTTGAACATCTGGAAATTCTTGGCTCACTAACTATTGAAGCCTCGCTTGGAGAATTTTGAGCATTACTTTGCTAGCATGTGTGATGAATGCAATTGTGCGGTAGTTTGAACATTCTTTGGCATTGCCTTTCTTTGGGATTGAAATGAAAACNATCTCTGGTTCCTTTGCCTTTTCTCCAGCTTGAACATCTGGAAATTCTTGGCTCACTAACTATTGAAGCCTCGCTTGGAGAATTTTGAGCATTACTTTGCTAGCATGTGTGATGAATGCAATTGTGCGGTAGTTTGAACATTCTTTGGCATTGCCTTTCTTTGGGATTGAAATGAAAACTGAAATTTTCCAGTCCTGTGGTCACAGCTGAGTTTTCAAAATTTGCTAGCATATTGAGTGCAGCAACTTTAACAGCATCATCTTTTAGGATTTAAAATAGTTCAGCTGGCATGCCATCACCTCCACTGGCTTTGTCATAGAGCTGCTTCCTAAGGTTCACCGTTGAGCCACCAAGCAGATGACCTACAAACTGGAGAACAACTATACCAAATAAGTTCTTGTACTGTTTCAAAAGTTCTAGGACCCACAACATATTTCCCAACCTGGTGATCCACCAAAGGTACTGAAAACCTCCAGGGAATTTTACTTTGAAGCCCAATGTGATTTGATTACAAAATTTCCACATGATTGGGGAAACAGACTCATGGAGGGCACAAACAAAACCTTGTGCACACCAGGACCCATGAGTAAGGAGCTGTGACCCTACAGGAGACTGAGCCAGATTTTCCTGTGAATGTCTAGGAGTCTCCAGTGGAGGCGTGTGTCAACAGTGACCTTCCATAGGATCAGGGGCACTGAATACAACAATCTTGGGAGATCAAGCATGCTGGCATAAGTNGAGCTGTGACCCTACAGGAGACTGAGCCAGATTTTCCTGTGAATGTCTAGGAGTCTCCAGTGGAGGCGTGTGTCAACAGTGACCTTCCATAGGATCAGGGGCACTGAATACAACAATCTTGGGAGATCAAGCATGCTGGCATAAGTCCTTTTGAAAGAGGACACCATCACTGGAGGGAACACTGTCTTCCCATCAACAGAAAGTTGGATTAAAGGTTTACTGAGCATGACTCCACACATCACAACAAGACCCAGGTTCCCCCACAGCTACTCTCACCCATCAGGAACCTTCCACAAGCCTATTATTTTTATCCATCACAGGACAGGCAGAATGAAAACGCCAATCACAGAAAATGAATCAAACTGATCAGATGGATCACAGCTTCGTCTAACTCAATGAAACTATGAGCCATGCCATATAGGGCCACCCATGATGGACAGGTCATCGTGGAGAGTTATGACAAAATGTGGTCCACTGGAAATGAGAATGGCAAGTCACTTCAGTATTCTTGCCTTGAGACTCCCATGAACAGTATGAAAATGGAAAAAGATATGACACTGAAAGATGAATTCCCCAGGTTGGTAGGTGCCCAATATACTACTGGAGAAGAGAGGAGAAATAACTCCAGAAAGAATGAGGAGACTGANGCCTTGAGACTCCCATGAACAGTATGAAAATGGAAAAAGATATGACACTGAAAGATGAATTCCCCAGGTTGGTAGGTGCCCAATATACTACTGGAGAAGAGAGGAGAAATAACTCCAGAAAGAATGAGGAGACTGAGCCAAAGAGAAAGCAACACCCAGTCGTGGATGTGACTGGTGATGGAAGTAAAGTCCAATGCTGCAAAGAATAATATCGCATAGGAACCTGGCATGTTGGGTCCGTGAATCAAGGCAAATTGAAAGTGGTCAAAAAGGAGATGGCAAGAGTAGTCATTAACATTTTAGAAATCAGTGAGCTAAAATGGACAAGAATGGGTGAATTTAATTCAGATGACCGTTATATCTACTACTGTGGGCAAGAGTCTTTTAGAAGAATAGAGTAGTCCTCATAGTCAACAATAGAGTCCAAAATACAGTAACTTGGGTGAAATCTCAAAAATGACAGAATGATCTCTGTTCATTTCCAAGGCAAACCATTTAGTATCACAGTAATCCAAGTCTATGCATCAACCACTAATGCCAAAGACACTGAAGGTGAATGGTTCTATGAAGACCTACAAGACCTTCTAAAANATGTCTACTTACTTGCCCTGGCTTTCTAAGATCCACGTGAAAGGGAGCCCAAGTGGGGTACTCTTAGAGATTCAAGTGGACGCCGATGGCCTAACGTAGATGGTGCAAACCTCTTGTCTCGAGGTTTTATTGGCTTTCCACGTAAACCAAGTTATTCAGCATCTTTTCTGTATCTTAATTTTCCCACTATACTATTATTTCCTAATCTAAATCGTATATTTCTAAATAAATGAGTTTTTTCTCGCCGACGCTGTCCCCGCTTCGAATTCCCTGGACCCGCCGGGGCTGGACCCCGGCACTTTATTGTTATGTTCTAAGTACTATTTTAAGTACTGCATATAAATCGGTAGCAAAACGTCTGGTGAATGTTTTGATACCACATTTAATATTATATTCTGGTAGGAGTAAATGGTATAGAATGTTAGAGCATGGTAAGTGCTATGAAAAAAAAGAATAAAGCAAGATGTGTGTGTTTGTGTGCTCAGTTACACCTGACCCTTTGCCACCCCATGAGCTGTAGTCTGCCAGGCTCCTCTGTCCATGGAATTGTTGAGGCGAGAATTCAGGAGTGGGTTGCCATTTCCTCCTCCTGGGGATCTTCCTGGACCAGGATCAAATCCACTGCCTCCTGCCCTGGCAGGGAGATCTCTTACCACTAGTGCCACCTAGGAAGCCCCATAAGAAAGATTAAAAGTATGAGAGGAATAGAATAATTTTCAGTAGTGTGGTCATACTATGCCTTACTGAAAAGACAGCGCTTTTCCAAAGACTTGAATGGCTAAGAGGAGCTACGCAGAGACCAGGGAGAAGTGTTCCAGGCCACAGAGAGATATGGTACAAATCCTGAGACAGGAATGTCCCTGATGTGCTTGAGAGTCAGCTGGACAGCCAGAATAGTTACAATACAGTGAGCGAAGGAGACAAAGGAGATGAGAGCAGGGGAAATGAGGAAGCCATTTGTTAGTTCTTTGTAGGTCATTGTAGTGATTTTCTCTTAACTTTTCATGAGATGTGAAATAACTGGAGGATTGAGTAGGGGAATGAGATAAGCCATCTTCCATCTTAAACTCATTATGACTTTGGTGATGCTTTAAGATGGTAGGGGAGTAAGGATGGAAAACAGGGGGACCAACTGGGAGTCTTGCCCCCATTATACTGTCCTGAGCCAGGGTGATAGCAATGAAGGTAATAAGAAATGGTAAGTTCCAAAAGTATCTTGAGTGCAAAGTTAAAAATATTTCTTCTGGATTGCATTTTTTCTTCTACTTTCAATAAGGGATCTTCATTTTATAACTTCTCTACTGCTGGCTTTTTAAATTTAGCTTATTTCTACTTGGGTTCTCTTAATAACATCATTTTCTTCCCTTGGATTTTCAGTTCTGTTCAGTTCAGTTCAGTTGCTCAGTCATGTCCGACTCTTTGCGACTCCATCGACTGTAGCACACCAGACATCCTTGTCCATCACCAACTCCCAGACCTACTCAAACTCATGTCCATTGAGTCTGTGATGCCATCCCACCATCTCATCCTCTATCATCCCCTTCTCCTCCCACCTTCAATCTTTTCCAGCATCAGGGTCTTTTCCGATGAGTCAGTTATTCACATCAGGTGGCCAAAGTATTGGAGTTTCGGTTTCAATATCAGTCCTTCCAGGGAATATTCAGGACTGATTTCCTTTAGGATGGACTGGTTTGATCTCCTTGCTGTCCCTTGGACTTTATATGGGTGTAGTTCTCTTTTTAAAATATTGAAATTTTAATTTTAGCTGTGATTAAAAAAACTGAAAAAAAATCTGGAAACTTGGAGAACATAATTCTTGTCCTGGCTCTGTTACTAGTTGGCATGTAATCTGGGATAATCTTAGCATCCTTGACTATAAAATAAACTTGGAGTTAATGATCAGTACTATTTCTTTGAACCTAAAGTATTCTACAAATCTCTGATCTCATATTTATACAATGGTCAGTAAAGAGTTAAAAGTAACTGAAAAATCATTTGAGTGGCATGAAATATCAACATGTTGCTTAGCCATAGCTGAATAATTTTAAAGAGATGAGACAGAAGTATCCAAAAAACAAGCTTATTGTACTTTGGGGCAATGGTCATCTCCCTGATGACATTGCCTGTAAGAGGAGTCCTTATCTATAATGCTTGATTTAATGTGGCCTGTTTTGGCTTCTTAATTCTGCACTTTGTAGGATTCGGCCCATTTTCTCTTGTCTCTTTTCATGCTTCTCTGGAAAGACTTTCCCAGGAACTGCCTATTTTCAGAATCACCCTTTCCTATTTCAAGCCTGCTGTTCCAAAGCTTGTTTTATTGTGGTTGTGTCATTCCATTAGATGTGCATGCAAAAATATCCCCATCATCTTTTTATCATCTTCATCTTAAAATTTCCCTGTATTTGATGCCTTTCTTGAAATTTCTTTCTAGAGCTACAAATTCCTTCCCCATGTTGCCACTGAAACCCATTTTTCATGTGTAACTTGTCTCTCTTCTTGTCTAGATCATGCAATACATTTGTTTCTGTGTAGTGGCACAACCCAGTCCTTCCAGAAGCTAACTCGATTTGTTTTCAAAGGAATATAACAATATTGTTGTCCCCATCTCAAGGGTGTTACATTTGTGACTCTATTTGGCACTGAGAAACCAGAATTAAAATACTAAGAGGCTATGGAATGAAAGGCGGAAATAGCTTGTTCTTGCAAATGGGAAGAAATTTACTCTTATTTAGCTAATAGCACAAGACCTTTGTAATCAAACATTTAACATCACGACCAGGACAGGAAAAAAGTGTACTTGCTCAGTTATAATTGCTTCAACTCACAGAAGTGGATTTCTCATTGTCTGAGCAGCTACAGGAAATATGGGTAATAAAAGCAAATGTCAACCTGACTGAAGCTGTTCTATAAAGCCCCGCCAGACCACTCTGTTCAACTGTTATTTCCTATTATGAAAACTAAATCTTAAGTCATGGTTAAAAGGTAATCAGTGTTCAAGAGAGTGGTCTGTAGAGGTAAGCAGTAATTCAGATTTGATTGGCAGCATAGGCTTTTCAGGGAATAGTTCAAAATAAGGAGCACTTTGAGAGAGCCAGAAGCACAATCCAAAATGAAGATTCTCAGAATTTTCCTAACATTGGGTTATCGATAAATATGTTACAAAATTTTCAAGTTGTGTCTTTCCTAGCAGCTATAATTAAAAATACACAGTGGTTTTGTTCACTCTATCTCATTTGAGCCCTATAACACAACCTTGTGTTATGGGCATCATTATCACTATTTTATAGCTAAGAAGACTTGCTCAAGGTTCCCAGGTTTGCAGTCAGTATCAGGGTGAATATTCTCCATGTTCTCCTGCCAGCAGAGTCCCTGAGCTTCTTAGGATCTCAGATGCCTCCTGGAAAGGTAGTATATGAATGACTCTATCAGTTTTCTGCTCTATTGTTCCTTGTATGGAATCCATGTTTATTGTTTCCATCATTGGCCAAACAGAGTGATTGTAACTTCATCACAGGGGGGTTATAAAGACAAAATCCCCGCAAATAACACATGTCTAAAAATGAACATATCACAAGGGAATTAATATTGCCTCACCTAAAAGCTCAATTTCTCCTGTTTTGTATGCATATTTCATGATTTGAGATAAAGTTGCTTCCTTTAGGTCAAAGATATTGTGATAAGGTACATCAGTAACATAAATTTAGAAGTAAATGCATTTTTATTTTTATATAAAAATGATATTGTTACATATTGTTGCAGAGAAATGTTGTAAACCATTTTCCTCTTTGGATCTGGACTGTTTCTGTAGTTCTGTGTGTTAACCAGATGAACAAAGATTGTGATAAGCTAATACACTTAGACTGTTTATTGACATTGCTGCCAACTTTTCTTTGAACTTTATAAAACTAATGTCTCTCTGTTTCTGTTCTGTCTTCCTTCTGAGATAGAGAAGATCTGAATTTCTGGGTATTCCTCACTTTACTTAGGGGAATTTTCCAGTTTGGAACAAGTAATGAAGTTATCTTGACCATAGTTCCTTTGGAATTCCTTAGAATTTTATTTTTTATTTTACCACCTTACTTGCTAAAATTGATTATTGATGTATGTATCCCCTTTGTTAGACTGGAATAATCTGTGCACTAAACACCATATTTCAAAGTGTGTACGACTATCCTCAAAAGATGCTAAAGTTAAGTCCTTGTTTGGAACTGAACAAGAAAACAAACTTTCAAGACACTTAAAAAAATCTCTCATAGGAAAAAAATTGCATTATATACAGAACTCCTGTAGTTTCAACGCAAAGTTAAATAACTTTAAGCTTACTTCTAAACTACCTGCTAGTTCCAGGTCAGTCACTCAGTTGTGTCTGACTCTTTGTGACCTGACCCCATGAACTGCAGCACACCAAGCCTCCCTGTCCATCACTAACTCCCAGAGTCTACCCAAACCCATGTCCATTGAGTCAGTGATGCCATCCAACCATCTCATCCTCTGTTGTCGGCTGCTCCTCCTGCCCTCAATCTTTCTCAGCATCAGGGTCTTTTCAAATGAGTCAGCTCTTCACATCAGGTGGCCAGAATATTGGACTTTCAGCTTCAACATCAGTCCTTCCAATGAACACTCAGGACTGATCTTTAGGATGGACTGGTTGGATCTCCTTGCAGTTCAAGGGACTCTCAGAGTCTTTTCCAACACCACAGTTCAAAAACATCAATTCTTTGGTGCTCAGTTTTCTTTGTAGTCCAACTCTCACATCCATACATGACTACTGGAAAAACCATAGCCTTGACTAGATGAACCTTTGTGACAAAGTTATGTCTCTGCTTTTTACTATGCTGTCTAGGTTAGTCATAACTTTCCTTCCAAGGAGTAGGTGTCTTTTAATTTCTTGGCTGCAGTCAACATCTGCAGTGATTTTGGAGCCCCCCAAAATAAAGTCTACACTGTTTACACATTTTTCCCATCTCTTTGCCATGAGGTGATGGGACCAGATGCCATGATCTTAGGTTTCTGAATGTTGAGCTTTAAGCCAACTTTTTCCACTCTCCTCTTTCACTTTCATCAAGAGGCTCTTTAGTTCTTCATTTTCTGCCATAAGGGTGGTGTCATCTGCATATCTGAGGTGATTGATATTTCTCCTGGCAATCTTGATTCCAGCTTGTGCTTCCTCCAGCCCAGTGTTTCTCATGATGTACTCGGCATATAAGTTAAATATGCAAGGTGACAATATACAGCTTTAATGTACTCCTTTTCCTATTTGGAACCAGTTTGTTGTTCCATGTTCAGTTCTAACTGTTGCTTCCTGACCTGCTTACAGGTTTCTCAAGAGGCAAATCAGGTGGTCTGGTATTCCCATCTCTTTCAGAATTTTTCACAGTTTATTGTGATCCACACAGTCAAGGGCTTTGGCATAGTCAATAAAGCAGAAATAGATGTTTTTCTGGATATCTTTTGCTTTTTGATGATCCAGCAGATGTTAGCAATTTGATCTCTGGTTCCTCTGCCTTTTCTGAAACCAGCTTGAACATCTGGAATTCACAGTTCATGTATTGCTAAAGCCTGGCTTGGAGAATTTTGAGCATTAACACTTTAAAAGAATCACTATGGTCCTAAGTGGTTCACAAATTATTAACAATGGCAATTGTCAAGACACTGAAACTTTGTTTCTAGAATGTGACCTAGATATTGCAACCATTTTATTATACTTTTGAAATTTATTTGAATATATTTTTACTATATCAAAATGAAGTCTATATTATTTCTGTAAATCTTTGTCACATTCAGGGCAAGGTAGAGGATAATGAGGATTAAGTGAGGTAACTTAGTGTGAACAGAATTTGTAAGATACAAAAAATATATTGCCTATTCAGTGACATAAAGGGTGGATCTCTGCTGCTATACTTTGTCAGTAATGAGATGCTCTGTGAATGACAAACTGTGTTCTGATCTGTAGACTTTGTGTTTCTTGCTAGAATATCTATCTATCGATTGATTGATTTATCAATCAATCAATCAGTCTACCTACCTACCTATCCATTTACCTACCATCTACCTGTCTACCTATCTATCACCTCGGTAGTCTGATTTCTCATCTTCTAAATAATGTCTCAGATCCTTCACAATTTCAGATTAAATACTGATATATTCCCTTCATGAGGCTCATGCCATAGTGATGCTTGTACTGAGAAATGGGACTTGTTTTGTGATATTAGTTATCAAGATATTCTGTCACTTATTCTCTATGATATATTCATAAAAGAGATGAAATAATGTGTGTATAAATATCTTCACACACACACACACACACACACACACTTTCAGAATTGTTGATATGTATAGGTAAAAGCACTTCCCTGGCTGAGATGATGACTTTGAATTTCATTGAAACATAATAAGTTTAATTATGATGTCATATAGAAAATATGGTGACATGAGTGCTACACAATGTCATGTTGACGTACTCAGTGGATTGGTGATCTCTTTTTCTTGTTTACTTGAGTAGCTATGCAGGGTTTCTGGTTAAGGAATGAGAAGATGATGTGGTATGTGTGGTATACATTTGTGTATGTGTGTGTGTGTGTGTGTGTGTGTGGTATGTACACACATGCACATGTGTGCCTGTGTCTCTGCATGCAAGGGTGATGGAGAAAGGCAGAGGTAAATGAAACAAAAAAGTTAGGAGATTTAGAATATGAAAGGGATAACCTGACATTTTATATTTTGATTGCCACAGCTGGTATCACAGCTTTAGGAAGATGTGATGAGTAATTGCTGAATGATTTTCAATAAATGGCCTAGATATAGGACTATTCCCAGAAAGTGTGTGGAGTCAGGTCAAGGAATGGCAAATCCAACTAAAGGAGCTTTTCAGAGAGCTGCCAGGTTGATGTAACACTGTCAATGCTCAAAAATGAGGCTATTTCTTTTCAAAACAATTGTTTTATTGTGTAAAGAATGTTTAACAAGAAAGCTAGCCTGTTAACATATTTTAAATGTATCTTTGTGTGGATCACAATAAACTGTGGAAAATTCTGAAAGAGATGGGAATAACAGACAACCTTGACCTGCCTCTTGAGAAATCTGTATGTAGGTCAAGAAGCAACAGTTAGAATTGGGCATGGAACAACAGACTGGTTCCAAATAGGAAAAGGAATACATCAAGACTGTGTATTGTCACCATGCTTGTTTAACTTATATGCAGAGTACATCATGAGAAACACTGGGCTGAATGAAGCACAAGCTAGAATTAAAACTGCTGGGAGAAATATCAATAACCTCAGATATGCAGATGACACCACCCTTACGGCAGAAAGTGAAGAAGAACTAAAGAGCCTCTTGATGAAAGTGAAAGAGGAGAGTGAAAAAGTTGGCTTAAAGCTCAACATTCAGGAAACTAAGATCATGGCATCTGGTCCCATCACTTCATCGGAAATAGATGGGGAAAGAGTGGAAACAGTGGCAGACTTTATTTTAGGGGGCTCCAAATCACTGCAGATGTTGACTGCAGCCATGAAATTAAAAGACACTCCTTGGAAGAAGAGTTATGACCAACCTAGACAGCATAGTAAAAACCAGAGACATTACTTTGTCAACAAAGGTTCATCTAGTCAAGGCTATGGTTTTTCCAGTAGTCATGTATAGATGTGAGAGTTGGACTATAAAGAAAGCTGAGCACCAAAGAATTGATGCTTTTGAACTGTGGTGTTGGAGAAGACTCTTGAGAGTCCCTTGGACTGCAAAGATATCCAACCAGCCCATCCTAAAGGAGATCAGTCCTGAATGTTCATTGGAAGGACTGATGTTGAAGCTGACACTTCAATACTTTGGCCACCTGATATGAAGAGCTGACTTGTTGAAAAGACCCTGATGATGGGAAGGACTGAAGGCGGGAGGAGAAGGGGACGACAGATGATGAGATGGTTGGATGGCATCACTGACTCAATGGACATAAGTTTGAGTAAACTCTGGGAGTTGGTGATGGACAGGAAGGTCTGGCATGCTACAGTCCATGGGTCACAAAGAGTTGGACATGACTGAACGACTGAACTGAACTGAACTGAAGTGTTTAATACAATATTGTTGAACATAGGTGCTATATCATACAGCAGTCTCTAGAACTTATTAATCTTGCTTAACTGAAATTTGTGCCCATTGATTAGTTATTCCCATTTTCCCATCCTTCTACTAACAACCACCATTCCACTCTTTGACTCTATGAATATGATTACTTCAGATACTTCATAAGCATAGAATGTGAGGATCATGTCCTTGTGCCTGACATTTCCCTAAGCATAATGTCTTTCAGGTCTATCCATGTCATCACATTTCATTGGATTTCCTTAGTTTTAAAGGATGAACAGTATTACACTGTATGTATATACTGTATTGTCCTTATCCACTTATCTATCAGTGGACATTTAGCTTGTTTTTGCCTCTTGACTATTATGAATAGTGTTAAAATGGATATGAGAGTGCGTATGTCACTTTAAAATCTTGATTTCAATTCTTCTGGATAAATACCTAAAAGTGGTATTAATGGATCATATGTAGTTCTATTTTTAATTTTTTAAGGCGCTAAAAACCCTGCATGCCTCTCTGATGGCTATAGGGTTACTGGTTTTCACAGCTACTGTAATTGCAAGGCTGCTGGTTTTCAAGAGAGAGAACAGGACTAAAGCAAGTAAGACCCTACAAAGCACACTGTCATCAAGATTTAGTCATTTTTCTTGAATAAAAGATCTCAGATTCTTGCAAATATTTAATTTCTGGAGTTTTTAGAAAGTTGATTCTGATGATTTTTGTCAGTGTTCATTGCTATTTTGGAGGTCCTTAGGCCACAATTCATAACTGTTCATCTTGGGAAAATTAATTAACATCCTTACTCTCAGTTTTCACATTTGTGAAACAAGGACAATAACATACCTCAGAAAAGTTGTGGGGATTAGACAAGTCCATTGAGGAAAATCCCTGAGAATGGTACCTGGCACATAACACCCAATAAACACTGGCCAACATGATCATTTACATTCATTTCAAATATGTAAGCTCAGATATTAACAAACTTATCTTTTTAAAAAATTAGTTTTATATTTACAATGTAAGTCACATTTTATTTTTTCTAAATTCATTTATCTGGGTAGATGGATTTATAGACTATATTATACAAAGTTTCAGATCACAGCAGTTGGTAATGTTTTATATTCCATTACATTGAGTATTCCCTAAAGCTTTTTGAAACAATACCAGATGGCCAACCTGTTGGAGATATTATGCTTATACTTACTGTTCAAGTATGTAGGCTGAAAAAAATCACACTAAAACAGGGTACTTTTGTTACTTCAGAAAAATAAGCCTGTTACATTTTTTAATGTACTTTTTAAAATGCGTTTACAAAATTGCACTTTTTGAAAGGACTGTCACAGGAAGAAAGTGTAAAATTTATATTTTACGAGGTACTTAGAGTTACAAAGTCATTAAGTTTCTATGAAATATTTTAAATTTTAATAAGAAGCAAAGATGCTTCCTTAAGATATCTTCTCCTAAAGCTGAATGAATGTTAGAAGATGAGGCTATTTCAGTGCCTTAAATGTCAGCAAGCTTGAGCCTGTCAGTGAATGGAATTAGTACATAATCAAAATGGATAATTTGGAATATTTAAAAGTAACAATTAGGTATGAAAAATCATCATTATTTCCCCTCTTTTATAAATATATTGAGCATAATATTCATGTAAATATTCACTTCAGGTTTTCTTTGGGGATTTATTTTTTTAGTTAGTGTTCTCAAGGTTCTGATTTTTGAATAAGAAAGCAAAGATTCCTATGTTGGTTTACCAGCTGTTCTTCTTCTTTAAGACTCAACTAATAAGATGGAGAAGCTCTATACAGTCAACAAAAATAAGACCAGGAGCTGACTGTGGGTCAGATCATGAACTCCTTATTACCAAATTCAGACTCAAATTGAAGAAAGTAGGGAAAATTGCTAGACCATTCATGTATGACCTAAATAAAATCCCTTGTGATTATACAGTGGAAGTGAGAAATAGATTCAAGGGCCTAGATCTGATAGATAGAGTGCCTGATGAACTATGGAATGAAGTTCATGACATTGTACAGGAGACAGGGATCAAGACTATCCCCATGGAAAAGAAATGCAAAAAGCAAGATGGCTGTCTGGGGAGGCCTTACAAATATCTGTGAAAAGAAGAAAAGCGAAAAGCAAAGGAGAAAAGGAAAGATATATGCATCTGAATGCAGAGTTCCAAAGAACAGGAGGAAGAGATAAGAAAGCCTTCTTCAGCGATCAATGCAAAGAAATAGAGGAAAACAAGAGAATGGGGAAGACTAGAGATCTCTTCAAGAAAATTAGAGATACCAAGGGAACGTTTCATGCAAAGAAGGGCTCGATAAAGGACAGAAATGATCTGGACCTAACAGAAGCAGAAGATATTGAGAAGACGTGGCAAGAATACACAGAACTGTACAAAAAAGATCTTCATGACCCAGATAATCATGATGATGTGATCACTTATTAGAGCCAGATATCTTGGAATGTGAAGTCAAGTGGGTCTTAGAAAGCATCACTACGAACAAAGCTAGTGGAGGTGATGGAATTCCAGTTGAACTGTTTCAAATCCTAAAAGATGATGCTGTGAAAGTGCCACACTCAATATGCCAGCACATTTGGAAAACTCAGCAGTGGCCACAGGACTGGAAAAAGTCAGTTTTCATTCCAATTCCAAAGAAAGGCNGGGAAGGATTGGGGGCAGGAGGAGAAGGGGGCGACCGAGGATGAGATGGCTGGATGGCATCATGGACTCGATGAACGTGAGTCTGAATGAACTTCGGGAGATGGTGATGGACAGGGAGGCCTGGCGTGCTCTGATTCATGGGGTCGCAAAGAGTCAGACATGACTGAGCAACTGAACTGAACTGAACTGAATATATTTCAATTATTATAATTTTGAATATTTGGTATATTAAAGATTACATCAAATTAGATCTGAGAGACAAATATACTTCACATAAAACCTTTTAATCATTCAAAAAAATTTTATATCTTAAGAATCAGCATTTTTACTTAACTTTGTATAATCTTTTCATGTATACAATAAATATTTTATATACATGTTGATAGTATGACTGCCTTTGCTATCTGATGTTTTGGAAAGAAAATGCTTTCATAGGTAAGCCCTATGACAATTAGACTCTTTCAGTTGTTGTTACCAAAACTCATCCCAAACTAGCTTTAGTCTCTTTTCTGTCTTCTCACCTCTGTATGTGTATATGTTGGTCACTCAGTCATGTCCTATTCTTTGTGACCCCATGGACTGTAATTTGCCTGGCTCCTCTGTCCATGAAATACTCCAGGCGAGAATTCTGGAATAGTTTTCTATTCCCTTTTCCAGGGTATCTTCCCAACCCAGGGACCAAATCCTGGTCTTCCATGTTGAAGGCAGATTTACCTGAATCTGAGCCACCATGGCTCAGCCACCTGAGCTTTCCCTAGTCTGAGCCTCTAGGGAAGCCCCTTCACCTCTGTAGTAGACTTAAAAACTAGTAGCCTTGCAAAACACAGTATCTGTGAAAACAAGCAACCTTACAGCCATTAAAGGATCACATTGAAAATAAAAGGATGGAAAAACATATTCCACACAAACTGGAACCAAAGAGAGCAGAAGTGACTATACTTATATCTGTGCTATGCTTAGTCACTCAGTTGTGTCTGATTTTTTGTGACCCCATGGACTATAGTCTGCCAGGCTCCTCTGTCAATGGGGATTCTCCAGGCAAGAATACTGGAATGGGTTTCCAAGCCCTCCTCCAGGGGATCTTCCTAACCCAGGAATCAAACCCAAGTCTCCTGCATTGCAGGCAAATTCTTCAGTCTGTGATAAATACTTATATCGCACAGATATATTTATCTGAACTTGTATATCACAAAATTAGACATTAAGTAAAAATTGCTGCAGGAGATCAAGAAGATCATTACATAATAATAAAAAGATCCATTAAACAGGAAGATAAAACAATTATAAATATACATACACCGAATAGCAAAACCTTAAATATGTAAAGCAAACATTGGCAGATCTGAGGGTAGCAATAGACAGCAATAAAATGATAATAGGAGACTTAAATAATCCACTTTAAATAATGGATAGATTATAAAGTCTGAAAACATCTATACACGGTAGATCTCAAACAAGGAAGATCGCAAATAAACCATTCAATTTTATACCTCAAGAAATATAAAAATGACCAACTAAGCCACAATTAGCACAAAGAAAGAAGTAATGAAGATTAGGGCAGAAATTAATTAGATAATTGGAAAGTAATACAAAAAAGCAATAAAAGCAAGAATTATTGAAAAAAAACAAAATTGATGAACTCTTAGCTAGACTAGGAATAAATCAGTGATGATGCAAATAAAATTAGAATTAAAAGAGAAGATATTACAGATAATGACACTGAAATAAAAGTCATAAGGGAAAATTGTGAACAATTGTGAGCTAGCAAGGTGGACAACTTATAGGAAATGGATAAATCACTAGAAACATACAACCTACTAACACTGATTCAAAAGAAATAGAAAGCCTGAACAGCTAAATAACAGGGAGACTGCATCAGTAATCAAAAACCTCCCTACAAAAAAAAGCAAATACTAAGGATAACATCGCAGGTGAATTTCAGTTCAGTTCAGTTCAGTTGCTCAGTTGTGTCTGACTCTTTGTGACCCCATGGACTGTNGATTCAAAAGAAATAGAAAGCCTGAACAGCTAAATAACAGGGAGACTGCATCAGTAATCAAAAACCTCCCTACAAAAAAAAGCAAATACTAAGGATAACATCGCAGGTGAATTTCAGTTCAGTTCAGTTCAGTTGCTCAGTTGTGTCTGACTCTTTGTGACCCCATGGACTGTAGCACACCAGGCCTCCCTGTCCATCACCAACTCCCGGAGCTTACTCAAACTCATGTCCATTGAGTTGGTGATGCCATCCAAACATCTCATCCTCTGTTGTCCCCTTCTCCTTCTGCCTTCAATCTTTCCCAGCATCAGGGTCTTTTCAGTGAGTCAGCTCTTCAAATCAGGTGGCTAAATGATTGGAGTTTCAGCCTCAAAATCAGTCCTTCCAATCAATATTCAGGACTGGTTTCCTTTAAGATGGACTGGTTTGATCTCCTTGCAGGTCAAGGGACTCTCAAGAGTTTTCTCCAACACCACAGTTCAAAAGCATCAATTCTTCGGCGCTTAGCTTTCTTCACTGTCCAACTCTCACATCCATACATGACCACCGGAAAAACCATAGCTTTGACTACATGGACCTTTGTTTGCAAAGTAATGTCTTTGCTTTTTAATAAGCTGTCTAGGTTGGTGATAACTTTTCTTCCAAGAAGAAAACATCTTTTAATTTCGTGGCTGCAATCACCATCTGCAGTGATTTTGGAGCCCAAGAAAATAGAGTCAGCCACTGTTTCCGCTATTTTCCCATTCATTTGCCATGAAGTGATGGGACCAGATGTCATGATCTTAGTTTCTGAATGTTCACATTTAAGCCAGCTTTTTCACTCTTCTCTTTCACTTTCATCAAGAGGCTCTTTAGTTCTTCTTCGCTTTCTGCCATAAGGGTGGTGTTCATCTGCATATCTGAGGTGATTGATACTTCTCCTGGCAATCTTGATTCCAGCTTGTGCTTCATCCAGTCCAGCATTTCTCATGATGTACTCTGCATATAAGTTAAATAAACAAGGTAGCAATAT
The DNA here is from genome assembly GCA_006410615.1 of Neotragus moschatus. Classification (NCBI taxonomy): domain Eukaryota; kingdom Metazoa; phylum Chordata; class Mammalia; order Artiodactyla; family Bovidae; genus Neotragus; species Neotragus moschatus. The sequence goes on along the minus strand of SJYA01001355.1, from coordinate 83,741 downwards.
ATAGCCTTGACATACTCCCTTTCTGATTTGGAACCGGTCTGTTGTTCCATGTTCAGTTCTAACTATTGCTTCCTGACCTACATACAGATTTCTCAAGAGGCCGGTCAGGTGGTCTGGTATTGTCACCTCTTTAAGAATTTTCCACAGTTTGTGGTGATCCACACAGTCAAAGGCTTTGGCATAGTCAATAAAGAAGAAGTAGATGTCTTACCAAATACTTAAAGAAATATTCATACTAGTCTTTCTTAAAGTCCTCTAACAAATCAGAGAGGGAACACCTCCAAACTCATTTTATGAGGCCAGCATTACCATGATACCAATGCCAGAGAAAGACACCACAAGAAAAGTAAACTTCAAGCAAATAGCCCTGATGAACATGGATGCCAAAAGCCTCAGCAAAATATTAGCACAACAAATTCAACAGCACTTTTTAAAAAGGATCATGTGCCATGACCAAGTCAGATTTATCCCTGGAATACCAGGACGAGTCAACACATGCCAGTCAATCAATGTGACATAGGAAAATGAAGGAGCAAAAATTATATAATAATCTCAAATGTTTCAGAAAAAGCATTGGCGATATTCAAGACCCTTTTATGACAAAATTCTCAGAAAATTAAGTATAGTCCATTAACACAAAAAAGACCATATATGAAAATCCCGTAGCTAACATACTCAGTGGTGTAAACTAAAAACTTTTTCTCTGAGACCTGGAAAGAAGGCAAGATCGCCTACTCTTCAACACACAGTGCTGGGAAAACTGCACATCTACATGCAAAAATTAAATATAATCAGATATGTTAACAACTAAACCACAACAAAACCTTATACCATACTCAAAAATTAACTCAAACGGGACTAAAGAGTGACGTATAAGATCTGAAACTCCTAAAAGAAAGAATGGAGGAAAAGCTTCTTGACATTAGTCTTGGCAATGATTTCTTGGATAGGATACCAAAGGCAACAAAAGCAAAAATAGATGCATAAAAAAGTGAGACTACATCAAACTAAAAAGTAGCTGCACAGCAAGGAAAACTTTCTACATAATAAAAAGGCAACTTATGAATGGGAGAAAATATTTGCAAGCTATATATCTGATAAGAGCTTAATTTCCAAAATATATAAAGAACTACAACTCAATAGTAAAAAAAAAAAAAAAACACTTGATTTTAAAAATGAATGAAGGACTTGAGTAAACATTGCTCCACAGATACATACCAATGGTCAATTGATACATGAAAAGGTGCTCACATCAATAATTATCATGAAAATGCCAATCAAAATTACAATGAGATATCATCACCTTTTTAGGATAACTATTATGAAAAAAGAAAAGTATTACATTTTTGAAGTTATGGAGACATTGGAGCACTTGTACACCATAGTGAGAATGTAAACTATAGCTATTATGGAAAACAGGATGGAGTTTCCTCAAAAAATTTAAAACTACCATATGATCCAGCAGTTTTGTGTAGGTATCCAAAGAAAATGAAATCGGGATGTCACAGAGATATTTGCTTTCCCATTTTTGTTACAGTGTTGTTCTTAATAACCAGGATGTGGAAACAATGCAAACATCCATTGACAGATGAATGGATAAAGAGTATAAAATATTCATGCATGAAATATTATTCAATCTTAAAATAGAAGGAAATCCTATGAACTTGTGACAATATGGATGATCCTTGAAGACATTATAAAAAGTGAAATAAGTCAAAAAAAGACAAATACTCTTGATTCCTCTTATGAGGCATCTAAAATAGTTAAACATATAGATATACATAATAGAATAGTAGTTACCCCGTGATAAGGGGAGGGGAATATGTGGAGTTGTTCTATGGGTAAATATTAAACCAGATGAGTGATCTTGAAATTAATGTATAATATAATGCCTATAGTTAACAATGAAGTATTGTTTACTTCAAAAATATCTTAAGAGGATAGATAACATGTTAAATGGTCTTATCACAAAACAACAACAGAAACAGAGAGTCCCAAGGAAACTTTTGGAGATGACAAGTATGTTTAAATAAACATTTGTTAGGTAGGGTCATAGTTTGTCAGTGAGCTGAGGTTCAGGAGAAGACTGCAAGAGAATTAAGACTGAAAATTGAGTACTCGCAGGTCCTGGAGAAAGTACATGACAAGCGTAGGGGGGTCAACATAGCCAAGTCAAGGATGCAACAGAGAGCTGGCAGGAATAGGGGCACATGCCTTTATTGGCATCCCAAAGGGGTACTTTGGGGTTCCTGACCTAAGCCTGGATTGATCGGTTCAGACCATAAAAGAGGTTTTAGTAAGCTCTGTGGAGTGTGTAAAGGAAAGACCCTGGGAGACAAAGGAGATTTTGTCACAATGGCTTTTGGGGAAGTCATATTAGGAACTTATATTTACTTGTGACTCTGCAGGCTGTCATCTAGAACACACTCTTACATGAAGGGCTGGTATTAGTTTAAAGTCTTCAGGGTGCTTGGCTTAACCAAATAAATGCCAAGACGGCAATACTCTGGAGTTGTTTAGCTAGACAGCACCCAGTGAGCCACACCTCCTGGTCTTCCAACTTAATGTAGTATACATGTCACTGAGCCAGTTCTTGGTCTAAATCTGAAGAAGTCTTGGTAGGTTCCACTTTGCATTCTAAGAGAACCCTGAGCTTCCATGTACAAAAATTGACTCTTATTGAAGAGCCCGTTGGGATACTCAAATCATCACGGCATCCCAGCAGAACCTGGAGTTTTCCACCAAAGTGTCAGACACACAGTGCACCATCTTGGATGCTGTAGACCCAGATGACGTTACATAGAGCTGAACTTAGTTGATTCACACAGTGGTGGAGATAATAAGATGGTGTTGTTTTAAACCACTAAATTTGGGGGTGATTTGTAGTTCACTGATAGGTAACTGAGACCCTCATAAGTCACTAAAAATAGATTATATGGAATAAAAGTGATGAAATGCCTAATTATGATTTGCTCACTTTGAAACTGAGTTAAGGTTAACTCTTTTTCTCTGACATATAGTTACATAGCCACTAATATTAGAGTTTTGTATAGTTGTTGTTGCATTAATTACTATACTTTTGGTTGCTTAGCTTCTTTCTGAAGTTTTTTTTTTTTTTCCCAAAGTTAAATGGAAGTTAAGCCATTTATAGATTTGGCAGTAAAGAAGATACCAGATGCCACATATGTGGTGGAAATATTCTTAATTTTCCTGTTGTCNGGTAAATATTAAACCAGATGAGTGATCTTGAAATTAATGTATAATATAATGCCTATAGTTAACAATGAAGTATTGTTTACTTCAAAAATATCTTAAGAGGATAGATAACATGTTAAATGGTCTTATCACAAAACAACAACAGAAACAGAGAGTCCCAAGGAAACTTTTGGAGATGACAAGTATGTTTAAATAAACATTTGTTAGGTAGGGTCATAGTTTGTCAGTGAGCTGAGGTTCAGGAGAAGACTGCAAGAGAATTAAGACTGAAAATTGAGTACTCGCAGGTCCTGGAGAAAGTACATGACAAGCGTAGGGGGGTCAACATAGCCAAGTCAAGGATGCAACAGAGAGCTGGCAGGAATAGGAGCACATGCCTTTATTGGCATCCCAAAGGGGTACTTTGGGGTTCCTGACCTAAGCCTGGATTGATCGGTTCAGACCATAAAAGAGGTTTTAGTAAGCTCTGTGGAGTGTGTAAAGGAAAGACCCTGGGAGACAAAGGAGATTTTGTCACAATGGCTTTTGGGGAAGTCATATTAGGAACTTATATTTACTTGTGACTCTGCAGGCTGTCATCTAGAACACACTCTTACATGAAGGGCTGGTATTAGTTTAAAGTCTTCAGGGTGCTTGGCTTAACCAAATAAATGCCAAGACGGCAATACTCTGGAGTTGTTTAGCTAGACAGCACCCAGTGAGCCACACCTCCTGGTCTTCCAACTTAATGTAGTATACATGTCACTGAGCCAGTTCTTGGTCTAAATCTGAAGAAGTCTTGGTAGGTTCCACTTTGCATTCTAAGAGAACCCTGAGCTTCCATGTACAAAAATTGACTCTTATTGAAGAGCCCGTTGGGATACTCAAATCATCACGGCATCCCAGCAGAACCTGGAGTTTTCCACCAAAGTGTCAGACACACAGTGCACCATCTTGGATGCTGTAGACCCAGATGACGTTACATAGAGCTGAACTTAGTTGATTCACACAGTGGTGGAGATAATAAGATGGTGTTGTTTTAAACCACTAAATTTGGGGGTGATTTGTAGTTCACTGATAGGTAACTGAGACCCTCATAAGTCACTAAAAATAGATTATATGGAATAAAAGTGATGAATTGCCTAATTATGATTTGCTCACTTTGAAACTGAGTTAAGGTTAACTCTTTTTCTCTGACATATAGTTACATAGCCACTAATATTAGAGTTTTGTATAGTTGTTGTTGCATTAATTACTATACTTTTGGTTGCTTAGCTTCTTTCTGAAGTTTTTTTTTTTTTCCCCAAAGTTAAATGGAAGTTAAGCCATTTATAGATTTGGCAGTAAAGAAGATACCAGATGCCACATATGTGGTGGAAATATTCTTAATTTTCCTGTTGTCATTAAAAAATCTTTTAAAATCCTTTACTGGAAGTTTAGATTTGTATCTGCTTATCAGTCATAGGAAAACATAATTTCCTTAAATACATAAAATACTTTAAAGAAATTGCTGAGTATTTTTAATAGTGTCTTCATTTTAATGATGGAAAATAGGATAAAGAGGCTCAAACATGTTCTAAAAATATAAATTTTTCTTTTGAAAGTTTCTAGCTTAGAACTTGGCATACTAGTCAGAATCTGCCATGGGTGTACATGAGTTCCCAATCCTGAACCCCCATCCCGCCTCCCTCCCCATAGCTAGCATCTCCAGTTAACATTATGTGACCTAGAAAATGCCTCCATACGTGCATTCAAAAGCATAACCATTGTCGCATTGTTTCAAATAATGAACATATGGAAGCAATATAAATATCTACTAATAGGAGAGATTCTATAATCTAAGAATATCCATAATGCATTTTATTTATTTATTTTAAAATTTTTTACATTATTTCCTCCAGTGTATAGCTGATTTACAATGTTGGGTTACTTTCAGGTATACAACAAAGTGATGACTTTTACATATGTATGTGTCTATTTTTTCAGATTCTTTTCCCTTATAGGGTATTACAAAACTTTGAGTATAGCTCTTTATGCTATAAATTCCTTTTTGATAATCTATTTTATATATGGTACTGTGTATATGTTAATCCCAAACTCCTAATTTATCCCTCTCTCCCCTTTCCCCCTATGGTAACCGTAAATTTGTTTTCTATGTCTGTGGATGTATTTTTCTTTTGTATGTATTAATAGGTTTGTTTCTATCATTTCAGCTTCCATGTATAAGGGGTATCATATATTTGTCTTTGTCTGTCTGGCTTACTTCACTTAGTACGATAATCTCTAGGACCATCCTTGTTGCAAATTTCATTTTAAGAGTGGGACAGATTTAGATGTATTATAAAATAAAAGTATTCAAGATATATTATTACACGAAGAAAGCTATGCTGAGTACAGTGACCCTGGGGGAAAAGGAGGGAAAAATAATGAGGTAAGAGATATGCATGTAATTTTGTATTTATGTAGAAATAAGAAGAATGGGAAAAATTTAAGGTACATCTTGAAAGAATATCGTCTTTGGTTTCAAATTGTGCTTAGGAAAGCCATAAATAATCAAATACTTTCATAGTTCCAACTTTCAAAGTGAGGTTAGTGATTGCTATGCAATATAAAGGTGGTTTTTAAGTCCCATTATCTAATGGTGTATAGATAAAATCTTTGTAATCCAGAACAATAGGAATGATTGACTGTAGACGCAAAGCCTGAGCTTATGGACTGAGTAATACTGAACGTGTTGCTTCACCTCTGTTCCTCTCTTTCCTTACTTGTAAGATGAATCTAGTAAGTTCCTGGGGGAGATCAAAGAAGATATTATAGGAAAATATTTCATATGCTGCCAAGCACATAAGTCTTCAGAAATTTTATTTTAATGTATTCATAATAAAATAAACTAAGAAATTTAAAACAGCATCTTAAATCACTGACTAAAACAAAGTAAAGACAGTTAACTTAAATGATTAGCCTAATTTAATGGAATCCTTAAAAGCATTAGTTTTATTCTAGTTTATTTCTTTCCTCATTAAATTTATCATTTGAAATATAGCTTTAGAAATTCAAATAATTCTTCTTAATATAAGTAATGTTTTTATGTCCCTATAGAGTCATAAATTGACTAGAATTTAAAATGCCACCTGGTAAAGAAAGGTCTGCAAAATAAATTAGAAATAAATGTTGTTTCAGTCCTGAACCCCGCTCCCACCTCCCTTCCCATCTATGGCAGATTCATGTTGATGTATGGCAAAACCAATACAAAATTGTAAAGTATCTAAAAAAATTAAAATAATAAAAAAATGAATGTTGTCTTGCAGATGTTTGAAACACTATAATACTTGGATTTTAGATTTGTGTTGTTTAAGGTTAAAAGATTCTTCCAGATTAGGCATATGATAAGCAAGAAAGTCTGATCCTATGCTAAGGGAGAGGATTTTAAAAACTTTAAAAAGAAAAGTCTTTATCAGTCACAGCATTTCATTCTGAGTTACATTGCTGAAAGCTGATGACCATGTCACTTTGGTATTTGGTAAAGTAATGTTCTTTATGGAGATTTACTGACACTGAAATAGCTCAAAGTGTATTTATGAAGGTTAATTCACAATAGGCTTACCAAGGTAAACTATCTTAAAACAAATTAAATCACTACTAAGTGATTTAATCACTAAGACCAGATCTGCAAAAACTATTAGAACCTGATAGCAGACAGAAAAGCCAATAATACAATGAACCCAAAATGGTACTTCTACATTCAACAGTGAGCTTTATCTAGGTAACTGTGTAGAAATGATGAGAAACCTTTTGTTTAGGAACATGATATTATTGAGACTGTTAAAATTCTAATCTGAATAATTCAGCTTATAATAGTACCATGTAATTATAATATTCTGAATTTTTAAAATGTAATTAATACTGTTTGAAGCTCTCTTTCACATTTAGCCTTTATTCTTTCAAGAAAAGAAAGTCCCCTTGTCTTTCTTCTTTTTGAAGGAGAAGAGGCATGCATATTTTAAAAGAAAGTGGTGATTAGTATCCCTATTCTCTTGTCTTTATTGGAAAGTATGGTTCCTTTTTAGGTAAGCCAAGTCTCACTACAAATGACAAATTTGATGATGAAGCAAAAACATTCACACTTTGAAGTCAGAAGAAACAGCTTGCTGGGTTGACAGAGGCAAATGGAGGGAAATGTGCCTAGAGTTGTTAACGAATCCAGAAACACAGCATGGCATTTAAGTTAGTTAGAAGGAATGGAAGATGAATCCCTGGAATACAAATAATGTTGGTTAATATTTATTTAGCTTTGAAAGTACATTTCTTTAATTAAATAAAAGAAGCATCATATTCCTCTACCAACTTATAATCTGTATGAATGGAGAAATCATTAAGTAGCTAAGCTAAGAACTAGATAAACTATTGTGTATCTGTGTGCACAGCTCAGAGAAAGAGATTGTAAGAGGAAAGAAGATGCATTTATGGACATCCTATCATAAATCATTGATAAATAACTCATGAATTTATTGGACCTATTGAATAAATTTTACATTTTTACTTAGCTGAGAAAGGGAATTCTCTGATTTCTGGAAGTAGAATAGAAAAGAGGCTAACTATGTATTAAGAGCTACTATTTTTTACTTATAAATTAAGCACTCCTTCCATGAAAAGAAATGTTCAAACTGTGGAAAATTCTTAAAGAGAAGGGACTACCAGACCACCTTACATGCTTTCTGAGAAATCTGTATGAAGGTCAAGAAGCAGCAGTTAGAACAGGACATGGAACAATAAACTGGTTCAAAATTGGGAAAGGAGTATGTCAAGGCTGTGTATTATCACCCTGCTTATTTAGCTAATGTGCAGAGTACGTCATGAGAAATGCCATCCTGGATGAAGCAAAAGCTGGAATCAAGATTGCTGGGAGAAATATCAACAACCTCAGATATGCAGATGACAACACCCTTACAACAGAAAGTGCAGAGAAACTAAAAAGCCTTTTGAGGCTGAATGAGGACAGTGAAAAATCTGGCTTAAAACTCAACATTCAGAAAACTAAGATCATATCAACTGGTCCCATCACTTCATGGGAAATAGATGGGGAAAAAATGGCAACAGTGACAGACTTTGTTTTCTTGAGCTCCAAGATTATTGCTCCAAGATCATGGTGACTGCAGCCATGAAACAAAAGATGCTTGCTCCTTGGAAGAAAAGCTATGACAAATCTAGATAGCATATTAAAAAGCAGAGACATTACTTTGCCAACAAAGGTAGTCATGTATGGGGATGTGAAAGTTGGACCATAAAGAAAGGCGAGTGCCGAAGAATTGATGCTTTTGAACTGCTGTGTTGGAGGAGACTCTTGAGAGTCCCTTGGACTGCAAGGAGATTCAACCAGTCCATTCTAAAAGAAATCAGTCCCGAATATTCATTAGAAGGACTGATGCTGAAGCTGAAGTTCCAATACTTTGACCACTTGATGCAAAGAACTGACTCATTTGAAAAGACCCTGATGCTGGGAATGATTGAAAGCAAAAGAAGAAGGGGACAACAGAGGATGAGATGGTTGGAAGACATCACTGACTCAATGGGACATGAGTTTGAGCAAACTCTAGGAAGGACCAGGGAGCCTGGCATGCTGCAGTCCATGGGGTCTCAGAGTTGGACACGACTTGGCAACTGAACAGCAGCAACAATAAATGACTGTTTTAATCTGCAGAGTCATAGAACTCAGTTTGCCTGTACTCTGCTACTTCTTGGCTTGTAACTCCTTCCCATCCCAGTAAGTCTTATTTAGACACAATATTTAGACACAATAATATGTAATATTTTGCAGTTTACAAATGAAATTGAATCTCTTATGCTTTGAAGCTAATGTGCTGGAGTTAGCTTCACCATACATCTCAACTTGGGTTTTATTGTTCTCTTTTCATCATCTTCTACACAGCTACACTCATGACATGGTAAAAATTTGGTTGTGATATATTTCCAGAATATAGCCAACTGGTGATGTTGGTGAGTAGTAAAGAGACCTAAGAGAGTAGCAATTCTTCTTCCTCAAATAGCTTTATATATGATTTTGACCTTGTGTTTATAAGACCATTAAGAGTTAGAAGAAACCACTTACCTTCTTTTTCACTCTGTATTTCTGAATTTTTAAGGAAGAAAATTATGCACTATAATAGTATTTTTGACTTTGAAAATTCTTGAAAGTCTCAGGGAGTATCTCTTGAAAATGCTATGGTCTCCAGTAGCAAGATTAGATTTATAGGACACTTGTAGTTTACAAGAAGCTTTGAAATTCAAAGTTAACGAGGTTTCCCCCATGGTGGCCTATACAAATGGAGATGTCAGAACAAAATGAAGCATAAACTCCTACTGGAGTTGACTATGGTCTAATTTTATTAAAATGTGGAAGGAAAGAGAGAGAGCAGAACATATAATAACATTTATATTCATCTCTTCAGGTAAAGCAGAGTTGGAACAACTTCTGGAGGCTTAAGTAAGAAGTAAGGAAATATAGCTATCAGAAATTAAATTAGGGAATGTGCAGAGTAAGAAAATACGCAAGCTGCTACTGAGTTACAGTGTCATTATCAGTGTTCTAATTGCCTTTAAGTAAAGCCACCATGTAGTATGTCTGTCCTGAATCCTCACCAATGGCATTATTTTATTTTATTTTTAGAATTAATTTTTATTGGCATATAGTTGCTTTACAGTGTTGTGTTACTTGGTACCATATAGCAAAGTGAATCACTTGTACATATACATAATTCAGTGATAGATATATGAGACAGAGCTCCAAAGAATAGCAAGGAGAGATAAGAAAGCCTTCCTCAGTGATCAGTGCAAAGAAATAGAGGAAAACAATAGAATAGGAAAGACTAGAGAGCTCTTCAAGAAAATTAGAGATACCAAGGGAACATTTCATGCACAGATGGGCATAATAATGGACAGAAACAGGATGGAACTAACAGAAGCAGAAGATATTAAGAAGAGGTGGCAAGGATACACAGAAGAACTGTACAAAAAAGATCTCCATGTCCCAGATAACCGTGATGGTGTGATCAGTCACATAGATCCAGACATCCTGGAATGTGAAGTCAAGTGGGCCTTAGGAAGCATCACTGTGAACAAAGCTAGTAGAGGTGATGGAATTCCAGTTGAGCTATTTCAAATCTTGAAAGATGATGCTGTGAAAGTGCTGCCATCAGTATGCCAGCAAATTTGGAAAACTCAACAGTGACCACAGGACTGGAAAAGGTCAGTTTTCATTCCAATCCCAAAGAAGGGCCATGCCAAAGAATGTTCAAATTACTGCACAATTGCACTCATCTCACTCACTAGCAAAGTCATGCTCAAAATTTTCCAAGCCAGGCTTCAGCAGTACATGATCCATGAACTTCCAGATGTTCAAGCTAGTTTTAGAAAAGGCAGAGGAACCAGAGATCAAATTGCCGACATCTGCTAGATCATTTAAAAAGGAAGAGAGTTCCAGAAAAACATCTTCTTCTGCTTTATTGACTATGCCAAAGCCTTTGACTATGTGGATTACAACAGACTGTGGAAAATTCTTCAAGAGATGGGAACACCATACCAATTACCTGCCTCCTGAGAAATCTATATGCAGGTCAAGAAGCAACAGTTAGAATTGGACATGGAACAGACTGATTCCAAATCGGGGAAGGAGTACATCAAGGCTGTATATTGTAATGCTGCTTATTTGACTTTTATGCAGAGTACATCATGAGAAATGCTGGGCTGGATGAAGCACAAGCTGGAATCAAGATTGCTGGGAGAAATATCAATAACCTCAGATATGCAGATGACACCACCTTTATGGCAGAGAGTGAAGAACTAAAGAGACTCTTGATGAAAGTGAAAGAGGAGAGTGAAAACGAATCACCAGTCTAGGTTCGATGCAGGATAAAGGATGCTTGGGGCTGGTGTACGGGGATGACCCAGAGAGATGGTATGGGGAGGGAGGTGGGAAGAGGGTTTAGGATTGGAAACATGTGTACACCTGTGGCAGATTCATGTTGATGTATGGCAAAACCAATACAGTATTGTAAAGTATATATATACATATAAAAAAAAACTCAACATTCAGAAAACTAAGATCTGGGCATCTGGTCCCATCACTTCATGGGAAATAGATTGGGAAACAATGGAAACAGTGAGAGACTATTTTTTTGGGGCTCCAAAATCACTGCAGATGGTGACTGTAGCCATGAAATTAAAAGACACTTGCTCCTTGGAAGAAAAGCTATGACCAAATTAGACAGCATGCAGAGACATTACTCTGTCAACAAAGATCTGTCTAGTCAAAGCAATGGTTTTTCCAGAAGTCATTTATGGATGTGGGTGTTGGACTATAAAAAAAGCTGTGCACTGAAGAATTGATGCTTTTGAACTGTGGTGTTGGAGAAGACTCTGGAGAGTCCCTTGTACTTCAAGGAGATCCAACCAGTCCATCCTAAAGGACATCAGTCCTGGGTGTTCATTGGAAGGACTGATGCTGAAGATGAAGCTCCAATACTTTGGCCACCTGATGCAAAGAACTGACTCATTTGAAAAGACCCTGATGCTGGGAAAGATTGAAGGCAGGAGAAGGGGACAACAGAGGATGAGATGGTTGGATGGCACCACCAATTCAATGGACATGAGTTTGAGCAAGTTACAGGAGTTGGTGATGGACAGAGAAGGCTGGCGTGCTGCAGTCCATGGGATCACAAAGACTCGGACACGAATGAGAGACTGAACTGAATTTAACTGATACAGAGTCGGGGAGGACACCAAGGTTGTTAATTTGAGAAGTTGGAAGAAATAACTTGCCATTTACTGAGATAGAGATGATTGGTAAGAAATCATGACAGAGAATAAATGAATGTGCCCATCATTCAGTCATGTCTCTTTGTGACCCTGTAGACTGCAGCCTGCCATATTCCTCTCTCCATGGAATTTTCTCAGCAAGAATATTGGAGTGGATTGCCATTTCTTCCTCTGTGAGATCTTTCTGTCCCGGCAGTCAATCCCTTGTCTCCTGTGTCTCCTGAATTGCAGGCAGATTCTTTTCCTCTGAGCCACCTCTTTTCTCTGAAGCCCAACATGATTGAGAGAAGGGGAGTAATTAAGTCTAAAATGCCTTGCACATACAACTATACCCATTGGAAGATAGTTGAATATATATTATATATTTAAGTTCAGTGATGAGGGAAGAGATTATAGGTGGAGATATAATTTTGATTATCTTCAGCCTCTGTGTGTCTGATAGCTGAGCAAATCTCAAAGGTTATTTATAAATATTACTCATTGAATAATTCAGTTAAAATTTATGAGAGTACTATGCTATGTTCTATTTAATAATGATAAACAGAAATTTCTTTGTAATCAAACTTCCTTATTTTAAAGTACTGTAATTAATTTAATCATTCTATGTCCAGTAATACTTATAGATTAAGCACCTTTTTTTTTTTTAGCATTTTTTAACATGGACCATTTTTAATGTCTTTGTTGAATTTGTTATAGTCTTACTTCTGTTTTATGTTTTGTTTTTTTGGCCAAGAGGCATGTGGGATTGAAGCTGCATCCTCTGCATCAGAAGGTGAACTCAACCAATAGACCACCAGTGAAATGTCCATAAACTCCTTTTTTTACCTAATTAAAATAAAGACACTCTTCCTAAATTCTGGAAATATAACCATTTTCTGTACATAACACTATGATTTCAGTCTTTTAGTATATTTTTCAATATTCCTTGAATCTCTAGAATTGAATTCTTTTGTTAAGTATTTTATAAGTCCTTCAATTGTGCATAGAATTGTACCAACTACCTACGTATCTGCTTAAAAATATAAAACAGATTAAAGTCTCATCATCTTTTGGCTCAAACAGTAAAACGTCTGTCTACAATGCAGGAACCTGGGTTCAATCCCCGGGTCGGGAAGATTCCCTGGAGAAGGAACCGGCAACCCACTCCAGTACTCTTGCCTAGAAAATCTCATGGATGGAGGAGGTTGGTGCAGGCTACTGTCCATGGGGTCACAAAGAGTTGGGCTCGACTGAGCGACTTCACTTCCCTTCAATCTTTTATTATAATTCTGATCATGTTACCCAATAAAGAGCCAGTTTCATTTTTCATGGAAATGATCCAAGAATACATTCTTTTAAGAATGCTTACCTAAATAATCTATAGTCCATTCATTCAATATACTCCAAATTATTTTTTGTATCAAATTACACAATTATCCATATACTTGCCTTCTTGTAAAAGATATTCTCCCTTATTGAGCTTTTTCTTTTAAGTGACTTTTTGTGTTGCTGCTATAGGAAACTCAACATTCCTGTTATTTTTTAAATTCAACAAACATCTATTGAAAGCTTGATAGGCATTGAGTTCTTTATCTAGGACAGTGATATATATTTATAATATGTATTTATTTCAAGGTAATTAAGAAATGTTTTTTCATCATCATACAGAATTTTCATAAATTCTAATAAAAGCCATATTTCTCTAAGAAATGGATTTATTTTCCTCTTAAGATTAATATAAGTGTTTAGAATTGATAATGTAGCCATCATTTAGCATACTAGGAAGTTTGCAATTCAGCTCTCTCAACTGTAAAGTACCTACGATTTGATTTTTGTATACTCTCCGTTTTGATTCTAATTTTGTTGTGTTCTCAATTCTTTATTTTTTATAATCTGTTGGTTTTATATATAATTATAATCAATGCATATCTTTTTGTAATGAGGCTATGTATATATATATATATACATACACATAAATGCATAGATTGTGGATATATCTATATACATTTCAGTTCAGTTCAGTTCAGTTCAGTCGCTCAGTCGTGTCTGACTCTTTGTGACCCCATGAATCGCAGCACACCAGGCCTCCCTGTCCATCACCAACTCCCGGAGTTCACACAAACACGTCCATCGAGTCAGTGATGCCATCCAGCCATCTTATCCTTTGTCGTCCCCTTCTCCTCCTGCCCCCAATCCCTCCCAGCATCAGAGTCTTTTCCAATGAGTCAACTCTTCCCATGAGGTGGCCAAAATACTTGAGTTTCAGCTTTAGCATCATTCCTTCCAAAGAAATCGCATTGCTGATCTCCTTCAGAATGGACTGGTTGGATCTCCTTGCAGTCCAAGAGACTCTCAAGAGTCTTCTCCAACACCACAGGTCAAAAGCATCAATTCTTTGGCACTCAGCCTTCTTCACAGTCCAACTCTCACATCCGTACATGACCACCTGAAAAACCATAGCCTTGTATGGATATATGTGTGGTATATGTGGCTATATTTATATGTATCTATGGAGAATAAGTTGTATTATTGTAAAAATATTTGCTGCTTTTATCTATCTGATTTTTCTTTACTAGGTTATTCCTGAAGAAAGATAATATTCTTGTTACCATTGATATCAAACTGGTCCATGTGTCTTGACTTAGCTGATGAAATGTGACTCGTACGACACATGCCACTTCCAAGAAGAAGCTTTAGATCCTGTGCTTGGTTCCATCATTGTTCTCAAGAATTAAGTCCTAGATAATAGCCACTTCTTCAGTTTGGTCTCAGATCTTAGCTACAGCTGAACCATGACAAGCATATAACAGGAATAACAAATAAACCTATATAATAACCCATTAAGAATTGGTGATTGTTGATACTATTTATAAGCTAATACAGTTTATTAATATATATCATTCTGTATTATCCATCTATGTAGCTATGTAAGTGAATTAATTTATCTTTACATATAAACCACCTAAACATATTAGTGCCTTTAGAGATTATTACATTTTAAATACATTTTTGTCTATTCAAGAATATATATATTTCCCTAAGGTTTAAATACATCATCAGTAACTCAAATTATAATTGTAGAAACAAGTAACATATTACTTCGTGACTAATATGGCAACCCACTCCAGTACTCTTGCCTGGAAAATTCCATGGACAGAGGAGCCTGGTAGGCTACAATCTATAGGGTCGCAAAGCGTCGGACATGACTGAGCAACTTCACCTCACCTCAATATGGTCACTAGCCATGTGGGGCTACTTAAAATTAAATTAACTAAAATAAAAATAGAGTTTCTTAGTTCAACTAGTCACATTTCAGGAGAAGGAAATGGCACCTCACTTTGGTATTCTTGCCTGGAGAATCCCAGGGACAGAGGAGCCTGGTGGGCTGCAGTTTACGGGGTCGCACAGAGTTGGAGGCAACTGACATGACTTAGCAGCAGCAGCAGTCACATTTCAAGTGTTCAAATAACTGCATGTGGCCACGGATAACGCAGATATAGAACATTTCTCTCATTCCAGAAAGTTCTATTGGAAAATTCTATTACCATATAAAAGAATGTTCTTTTGACTTTGCTGTACAGATATTTTTTATTTCCTACTTTTCTTTCTAAATAAAGCAGTGGCCATTTTTTGATCATGACACTATTTTGTTATGATTTTTTGCCACAAAAAAATCACAAATTGGTAGGAACATTCTAATGAGGAAAAATCTCAATTGAAAAGTCATTATATGCTGTTCATTTAATAGGAGAAAAACCCAGTGTTATGGCATTTTCTATTAAGATATAAATAATTAGACTGCAGAGCAGGCACATTTCAGGGTTCAAAGTGACATTACCACTCCCTCATAAAAGCTAAGCAGTGAGTCACTCTGATGAAACTCACTTTTGGAATTAATTTGACTAGCATATCAAAATACTACAAAATACACTATCACTCTAAACTTTATCTCTTCAGCTAAATAAAGTAACTATCATTTTAGTAAATAGTTAATAATTAGTGAAAAATTCTAGATGATGCAGTTGAGTGACAACGAAAGGACTCAGAGGAAAAAGCCAAAAGCCTCATTTAAAAGTTCCAGAATGCTTTCTGAAATGTTTTGTATACTGATCATTTTGATCTGATTGTTTTTATTATCATTTTGTCAAAAGTAGCCATTAGAGGCAATGGGCATTCATGTTGAATAAAATTGAATTTGTTCATGGAGATATTCTGTTAGAGAATGTCACACAATAGTTTCCATCTTTTGTGCTTCTTTCTTTATGCTTCTACAAATGTGAAATTGATTCATAATAATCTTAGATATAGTAAAATGTGTCCAAGATTTCATAGTTGCACTTGAGGCATTGATCTACAAGTTAATGAGATTTTTATGCTATTTTTTTAACCACATAGCCACTCTGTACAGTTGTTTTTATAAAGTCATACAAATTAGTACCTGCTTGGTACCTATTACATATTGGTAGTTTTACATACAGATTTTTAGGAAGTTACACTGAACAATGTTGAAATGAAATTTCTAGTTTTTTAAAAAAATAATGATGATAAAGTCTTTCTTTTTCAAAAAGGAATATTATTTAATGTCATTTCCTAGTTACATACCATGAATCTATTTCCATACTTGGATGAATTAATGTTGACTGCCGATTACTAAATCATGACATGTAGGATGAGACTATTGCAAATTTTATGCTACTGCTTTGATTGTGGAGGATGTTTATACAATACATATTTAAAAGTTATGGTCTAAGTTGATATTAAAGTAAAAAATAACTTATAAAATGTTATCTTGATATGCCAGATGGTTTCTTCCAGCATTCTCTAAGGTGTTGGGAAAAAATGTTTATTTTGGATGAAAATATAAAGTGTTAAACATTTTATTGAAAACCTCACAATTCTTGTTCATTGACATCTCAATATATATCCAAAATGTGCTTAGACTAGGAAGTTGAACTAACCAGTCTTCTATAACATTTCCTTTGAAAAGGATAGCCTGGTGACTCTGATGGTAAAGAATTTGCTTGTAATGTGGGAGACCAGGTTCAATCCCTGGGTCAGGAAGATCCCCTGGAGAAGGGAATGGCAACCTCTTTCAGTATTCCTGCATGGGGAATTCCATGGACAAAGGTACTGTTCATGGGGTTGCAAAGAGTCGGACAAGACTGAGCAACTAACACTTTGAAAAGTATTTCTAGTTCTTTAGTTACTCTGTTGTTCCTGACTCTTTGCGACCGCATGGACTGCAGCACACCAGACTTCCCTGTCCTTCACTATCTCTGGGAATTTGTTCAAACTCATGTCCATTGAGTCAATGATGCCATCCAACCATCTCATCCTCTGTTGTCCTCTTCTCCTACTGCCCTCAATCTTTCTCAACATCAAGATCTTTTTAAATGACTAGGCTGTTTGCATCAGGTGGCCAAAGTATTGGACCTTTAGCTTCAGTGTCAGTCCTTCCAGTGAATATTCAGGGTTCATTTCCTTTAGGATTGACTGGTTTGATCTCCTCGCAGTTCAAGGGATTCTCGAGTCTTCTCCAGCACCCGAGTTCAAACACATCAATTCTTCAGTGCTCAGCCTTCTTTATGGTCCAACTTTCACATCCATACATGACTACTGGAAAAACCATAGCCCTGACTAGATGGGCTTTTGTTAGCAATGTAATCTCTCTGCTTTTTAATATTCTGTCTAGGTTGGTCATAACTTTCCCTCCAAGGAATAAGCATCTTTTATTTTCAAGACTGCAGTCACCATCTGCATTTATATTGGAGCCCAAGAAAACAATGTCTTTCAATGTTTCCATTTTTTTCCCTCATCTATTTGCCATGAAGTGAAGGGACTGGGTGTCAGGATCTTTGTTTTTTTGAATGTTCAGTTTTAAGCCAGCTTTTTCACTCTCCTTTTTCACCTTTCAAGTGGCTTTTGGCTCCTTTTTGCTTTCTGCCATAAGAGTGGTATCATCTGCATATCTGAAATTGTTGATATTTCTCAGGGCAAAGTTGATTCCAGCTTGAGCTTCATCCGGCCCAGCATTTCTCATGATGTACTCTGCATATAAGTTAAATAAGCAGGGTGACAATATATAGCCTTGACGTACTCTTTTTCCTATTTGGAACCAGTCTGTTGTTCCATGTCCAGTTCTAACTGTTGCTTCTTGACCTGCATACAGGTTTCTCAAGAAGCAGGTCAGGTGGTCTGGTATTCCCATGTCTTTCAGAATTTTCCACAGTTTATTGTGATCCACACAGTCAAAGGTTTTGGCATAGTCAATAAAACAGAAATAGATGTTTCTCTGGAACTCTCTTGCTTTTTCAATGATCCAGTGGATGTTGGCAATTTGATGTCTGGTTCCTCTGCCTTTTCTAAAACCAGGTTGAATACCTAGAAGTTCACGGTTCACATATTACTGAAGCCTGGCTTGGAGAATTTTGAGCATTACTTTACTAGCATGTGAGATGAGTGAAATTGTGCGGTAGTTTGAGCACTCTTTGGCATTGCCTTTCTTTGGGGTTGGAATGAGAACTGACCTTTTCCAGTCCTGTGGCCACTGCTTTTTCCAAATTTGCTGGCATACTGAGTGCAGCACTTTCACAGCATCATCTCAGGATTTGAAATATCTCAACTGGAACTCCATCACTTCCACTAGCTTTGTTTGTAGTGATGCTTCTTAAGGCCCACTTGACTTCACATTCCAGGATGTCTGGCTCTAGGTGAGTGATCACACCATCGTGATTATCTGGGTCATGGAGATCTTCTTTGTACAGTTCTGTGTATTCTTGCCACCTCTTCTTAATATCGTCTGCTTCTGTTAGGTCCATACCATTTCTGTCCTTTATTGAGCTTATCTTTCATGAAATGTTTCCTTGATATATCTAATTTTCCTGAAGAGATCACTAGTCTTTCTCATTCTGTTGTCTTCCACTATTTCTTTGCATTGATCGCTGAGGAAGGTTTTTTTATTTTTCCTTGCTATTCTTTAAAAGTCTGCATTCAGATGCTTATATCTTTCCTTTTCTCCTTTGCTTTTGCTTCCCTTCTTTTCACAGCTATTTGTAAGGCCACCTCAGACAGTCATTTTGCCTTTTTTCATTTCTCTTTCTTGGGAATGGTCTTGATTACTGTCTCCTGTTCAATGTCACAAACCTTCATCCATAGTTCATCAGGGACTCTTTCTATCAGATCTAGTCCCTTAAATCTATTTCTCACTTCTACTGTATAATCATAAGGGATTTGTTTTAGATCATAGCTAAATGGTCTAGTGGTTTTTCCCACTTTATTCAACTTAAGTTTCAATTTGGCAAGTAAGGAGTTCATGATCTGAGCCACAGTGAATGCCTGGTCTTGTTTTTGCTGCCTATATACATCTTCTCCATCTTTGGCTGAAAAAAATATAATAAATCTGATTTTAGTGTTGGCCATCTGGTGATATCCATGTGTAGAGTCTTCTCTTGTGTTTTTGGAAGAGGGTGTTTGCTATGACCAGTGCATTCTCCTGGTAAAACTCTATTAGACTTTGGTAAAACTCTATTAGCCTTTGTCCTGCTTCATTCTGTACTCCAAGGCCAAATTTGCCTGTTACTCCAGGTGTTTCTTGACTTACTACTTTTGCATTCCAGTCCCCTATAATGAAAAGTATATCTTTTTTGGTGTTAGTTCTAAAGGTCTTATAGGTCTTCATAGAACCATTCAACTTCAGACCATTCAGGCATGACCTAAACCAAATCCCTTACAATTATACAGTGGAAATCAGAAATAGATGTAAGGGACTAGACCTGATAGACAGAGTGCCTGATGAACTATGGATGGAGGTTTGTGACACTGTGCAGGAGATAGGGATCGAGACCATCCCCAAGAAAAAGAAATGCAAGAAAGCAAATGGCTGTCTGAGGAGGCCTTATAAATAGCTGTGAAAAGAAGAGAAGTGAAAAGCAAAGGAAAGAAGGAAAGATATACCCATTTCAAAGCAGAGTTCCAAAGAATAACAAGGAGAGATAAGAAAGCCATCCTCAGTGATTAGTGCAAAGAAATAGAGGAAGATAACAGAATGGGGAAGACTAGAGATCTCTTCAGGAAAATTAGAGATATCAAGGAAATGTTTCATGAAAGATAGGCTCAATAAAGAACAAAAATGGTATGGACCTAACAGAAGCAGAAGATATTAAGAAGAGATGGCAAGAATACACAGAAGAACTATACAAAAAAGATCTTCACGACCCAGATAATCACAATGGTGTGATCACTCACCTAAAGCCAGACATCCTGGAATGTAAAGTCAAGTGGACCTTAGGAAGCATCACTACGAACAAAGCTAGTGGAGGTGATGAAATTCCAGTTGAGCTCTTTCAAATCCTAATAGATGATGCTATGCTCAAAATGCCAGCAAATTTGGAAAACTCAACAGTGTGCACAGGACTGGAAAAGATCAGTTCTCATTCCAATCCCAAAGAAAGGCAATGCCAAAGAATGTTTAAACTACCACACAATTGAACTCATCTCACACGCTAGTATAGTAATGCTCAAAATTCTCCAAGCCAGGCTTCAGCAATATGTGAACATCCAGGTGTTCAGCTGGATTTAGAAAAGGCAAAGGAACCAGAGATCAAATTGCCAACATCCGCTGGATCACAGAAAAAGCNTATTAAAAAACAGAGACATTACTTTGCCAGCAAATGTCCATCTA
The DNA here is from genome assembly GCA_006410615.1 of Neotragus moschatus. NCBI lineage: Eukaryota > Metazoa > Chordata > Mammalia > Artiodactyla > Bovidae > Neotragus > Neotragus moschatus. Next base: position 63,076 of record SJYA01001355.1, on the reverse strand, counting down.
GTCAAGGTTATGGTTTTTCCAGTGGTCATGTATGGATGTGATAGTTGGACTATAAAGAAAGCTGAACACCGAAGAATTGATGCTTTTGAACTGTGGTGTTGGAGAAGACTCTTGAGAGTCCTTTGAACTGCAAGGGGATCCAACCAGTCCATCCTAAAGATCAGTCCTGGGTGTTGATTGGAAGGACTGATGTTGAAGCTGAAGCTCCAATCCTTTGACTACCTGATGTGAAAAGCTGATTCATTTGAAAAGACACTAAGGCTGGGAAAGATTGAAGGCAGGAAGAGAAGGGATGACAGAGGATGAGATGGTTGGATGGCATCTTCAACTCAACGGACAGAAGTTTGGGTAAACTCTTGGAATTGATGATTGACAGGGAGGCCTGGCATGCTACGGTCCATGGGATCACAAAGAGTCGGACGTGACCCTGCAACTGAACTGAACTGAACATAGCCAAAGGCTTTAGCATAATCAATAAAGCAGAAGTAGGGTTTTTTTTGAAATTCCTTTGGTTTTTCTATTATCCAAGAATATGGGCAATTTGATCTCTGGTTCCTCTGCTTTTCCTAAATCCAGCTTGTACATTTGAAGTTCTCAGTTCACGTACTGTTGAAGCCTAGTTTGAAGAATTTTGAGTGTTACCTTACTAGCATGTGAAATGAGTGCGATTGTGCCATAGTTTGAACGTTATTTGGCATTGCCCTTCTTTGAGTTTGGAATGAAAACTGACTTTTTCCAGTCCTGTGGCCACTGCTGAGTTTTCCAAATTGGCTGGCATATTGAGTGCAGCACTTTAACAGCATCATCTTTTAGGAGTTGAAATAGTATTTAGGTCTTTTTCATTTAGAGAGTCAATGCCTCTCATGTGCTTTATCCTTGGATTGCTTTGCCTGTGTCTAATTAGTGATGATGATGCGAATGCCAGGTATAGTTTTGGAGCATTATGTGTTTTGGGGAGAAATGTGTTCTGTAGATACTTGCAGTTTTAGAAGATAAGGCCTCACACATCAGCAGAGCAAGACTTTAGCTTAAAGAATCTATTACCAAAATAACAAGCTGTCACATCATTTTTTTAAGGAGGAGGCCTTTTGAAAATAATGAATGTGATAAAGTTTTAAGATAACTTGATTTCCTAGGAGATTTTTCCAATTAGCTACAATATTTTCTAGAAGCATAGTCCTACATGCATGTTTCATTATGAACATTATAAAAAGTTCCCAAGTTATCAGTAGGTAATTTATAAACAATTCACTAATTTGAACTGTTGCCACAAATCACCACTCTTTCTTCATCCGTTTTTATTGCCTGAAATCTGTCTTTCCCAGATTTGTAAAGCAGCATTCAAAATGCCCAGAATGCACTGCTGTCTTCCTTCTTCCTAATATAACCCTTTTTTTAAAAACCTCTCTTCCAGTCTTCAAGGTTATTTTATGATTCATTTGATGCGATTTTCCTATCAACCATGATTGTTCTGGAGATAGTCACAGGATCCAAGATTGCCTAGTTGAGACCAAAGAGAGGAAGTATATTCTTAGTTGAGTAGAGATGTTTCTGTCTTAAAGTGGATGGGAACAAAGAAACATTTTTTGGAGCTGCTGCTAGCAGTCATCTTGTGGCTATGACCAGAGCTGAAAAGTTGACAGAACTGACACACTAAGAATGACAAAGTGGCGAGAAGCAAGAATCTAGGTCCATAATAGCATCAGTGGGCCATGGCATGATGAGTTGCAGCTTCATACACATTTCACAATAAAAATTATATATTAAATCAGTTTGAAAATATTATTTGTACTATAGTTAAGCTACATTGAAACAACTGTTAAGAGAAAGTCCAGAATCATAGACATATGGTTGAGAAACTTTTATAGAAAAAATTCTCTCAATAACTTTATCCAAGTGTAGGAATATGGTCCCTTGTAAATTGAGCACCACTTGTATAATCTATGCCTTGTAAAACGTTTAAATAATATGCAATGACTATTAAGTTGCTTCTTTATATCATATTTTAACTTTCCCATAAATCTCAACCATTAACTTAAAATTGCGTAAGTAATTATCCAGTCTGGGAACAAACAGATTTTTCCTGCCTTAAATCAGATAAAAAGATTGAGTTTTACTATATATTTTTTTCTATTTTTTGAGAATTGAAATCCAAACATTTACTAAGAGGATAGCTCTTATATTAATGATGCGTTAATGTTCTAATTTAGAATTTGTGGTTAGGCATAAAAAAGCTTTTGTCTATAATTAGTGAGTTGTTTTGTGTTTTCTTTTATGGGTTAACCATACAAAATACTATATGAGATATATATAAAATCAAATAAATTCAATACTGAAATATATATGAAGTAATAACTTTCCATGCTGGTCAATGCTATGAGAAGAAACTATAATTGACCCATAAAGACGATATATAAATGATGAGATGTCCTTGTTTAATTTTCACTTAAGAGATAGTTATTTTTCAGCTGCAGTTGATCAGCATATGCTTTACTTAGAAAAGGATACCAATAATTCCTTCTCTGCCCTCCAAGGACCGCTTTCTCATTACAGCCCAGGTCCCATAGAGTTAGTTGACTGAGACCTGGACAGAAGTGTGGTAATACCCCCATAATAAACAATGATTGTAATGAGGCCACTGACTTTTTATTTGTATAGAACATTTTTTACAAGCATTTCCAAGTGCTCAGGGAGATAGTATTCCCATTTTATAAAGAAGTGAGCAGAGGTTAGGAATGGCTTTTATTAGCATCCCAGAAAAGATCAACAAAATGCCTTTTTAATTAATATTTTGATCCACTCAAAATTCTGAATCTATCCCTATATTCTGTAATACTCGAGACATGGGGTTATTATGGTCATTGGAGCAGACTGCAATTCTCTATGATGTATTATGGTCTAATAAACTTCCAGTTCAGTTATAAGTCCAGAGGATAAGGCCTATTTCACAGCTTAAACCTCATCTTCAATCTAGTAAGGTCTAGGAACTTTTAACCCTATGGCCGGGTAATGTTTTGTCAGGATCTTATAGAATAAGATTACTTAATTGGAGTCTTAACCTCCTTTCAAAAAGTCTCTAAAAAAAAATCTCTGGTCCTAAGGTATCTACTTCAGGCTCACCTGTAGGTGTACTGCTACATTTGAGATGCCACTTCCTATAAAATCATATCGGACATGCTACAAAAATCCAAAGAATTGAAAATGTGATACAGCCTTTTTATGAATATAAATCATTCTTTTCTGTTTCAAATATTCCTTCAAAATAAGCTGCTGATGTGCCATGCTTCATACGTAGTTTCATGAAGACTTTTCTTCCCCATTAACTTGACACAGAGAACATCAGTCCTGGAGTTTGAATAAATATCGAGTTCACTTGCTTTGCTTACAGTCCAGTTTATAATCACCACTTATCTTTATGCTCTTGTCATATTTGAACAATGGGAACTAAAGAAGTTGCTCACACTGTGAGGGGCATAGACTGAATAATTATGTGCTTTTCCAGATAAAGGAAAATGGCTTTTACTGTGCAGTGAGCTCTAGACTCAACGAGGCATAATATCCTCAGGGCTAGATCAGGTTTTACATATGAGGAAATTTTTTGCCAATAGCAATATTCTGACATATGAAATTGTTATAGGGGCCATATTGAAAGAATCATGGAATGTTAAATGGAGTGAGACCTTAAAGTTCATCTTATGCTACTATTTCATGTGTAGGTATGCTATTCCTAATACATTGCCTAGCCTAGAATCAATTAAAAGTTAGGAGTCAAACGGAGAATGACATTTAATCTCCTGACTTTCAATCCAGGTTGCTTTCACTATGAAATAATATGAGGTATGAATATGGCTCAGACAGTAAAGAATCCACCTGCAATGCAAGAGACTGAGATTTGATCCCTAGGTTCAGAAGGTGCCCTGAAGAAGGAAATGGCTACCCATTCTGGAGAATTTCCTGGACAAAGGACACTGGAAGGCTAGAGTCCATGGGTTTGCAAAGAGTTGGACACAACTGAGTTACTGACACTTTCACTTTCACAAAGCATTTCATAACTATATTATTATAGGTTAACATGGAATATGAGTTCCTGGGAAAGTGTGACTTTCTCAATGTTATGTAGTAGTAACAGAACTATGATTAACATCCTTGTTTCTTTTTTTAAAAAAATAAGTGTATAATTGACATATAACATTATTTCATAATAATTTTGTATTTCTGTATTTGTATACTTTGTGAAATGATCAACACAGTAAGTCTAGTTAACATCTGTTATAGTACACAGTTAAAATTTTTTTTTCTTGTGATGAGAATTTTTAAGATTTACCCCCTTAGCAACTTTCAAACATGAAACAGCATTATTAACAATAGTCACTATGCTGTTTATCACATAACTATGTCATATTTATATTTTACTTATAAATTATAACTTTTGACCCCTTCACTCATTTTACTCCCTGGTAACCCCCAGCCTCTGGCAACCACAATTTGTTCTCTGTGTCTCTGAGCTTTTAAGAACTGAGATCATATAATATTTGTATTTTCCTATACTATTATTTCACGTAACATAATATCTTTAACTACTTACAGTTGGACACAGTAGTGCAGGTACATTGTATAACACACCTGTATCTTTATTTGTTATTTTCTGTATAAAATTTTGGCATAAAGATATTGTAGGTGTCTTTTTAAATGACTTTAAATATCTACTTTATATGAATTCACTATAGTTTCCCTACAGTTATCCTGTACTTTTTGGAATTTTAATTGTCATTTTAATGATCATTTTCAATATTTCTCTATAAAGAAGTTTATATTTAAAATTAGTTACTTAGGCTTATTTCTCACAAGTAGAATTACTGGTCGAGGGTATAATAATGTTTAAAAATCTTGATACATATTTCCAACTGACTTTCTGTATGAGCGGGGGAATAATTTATGCTCTCTCAAGTTAGATACGTGTAAGAGTGCTGTTTTTCGTCACCTTGCTTTGATTGCTTTATGAAGTTAAAGACAGGATTTTGTTTAAACATCTCTGAAGCTCAGGAGCCATTTTAGCATAAGCTCCAGTGTGTTTTATTTCTTTATATTAGTCCTTTCTCTCATACTTTTCCATTGTACATTTAAAACAGTATGAAGGATCTGGGGTAATATAAGGATATTAAAGGGAGATGTGAAATGGAAGGTGGGATAATGAGCAAAAAGAGACTACCAAAGACAAATTTTGTTTCTGCTGAAAATTTCCAAAGGATCAACCACTCTTTAACTTTCTGAGCTAAGTCAGCAGATGATTCTGGCAAACCCAATAAAGACATTTTCATCTTCTGTAACTTATTGCCTAGAGTGGACAGTAAAAAGTCTGTTCTAGGGGCAACTCTGATTATTGTATATGATATAAAATTTTGGTAAGTTGGTCAATTTCAGTGATTTAATAAAAGTTTTATTTACAGATCTCAGTTATTTATCTTTACTATCTAGTCTTTTTTTCATGGCCAAAAGCAATTTTCCAAAGGTAACATTAAATTGTTGAAAGTAAAACCTAGTGAGCTCTTGTACTTAAGGAAACACCTATAGGCATAATACAGAAATGACTATAATAATATTGAGAAACATAGACTAGCTTTTCAACACTTATTCATATTTTCAACATAACTTATTCTAAATACAAGATTTGCTTCTGTAATACATTATGTACCTGAGAAATTTGGGTTAAGGTTTATGAAAGGAACAGAGTTCATCACAGTCTTCATCCTTGCATACATATCAAGCAGCCTGGGGCACAATAAGATGTCTGGAATTGTTTGAATTTAGCTTCTTCCCACAAAGCTAATAACATAGCAACTAAAAAATATTTGTAGACATTTTTCTTAAGAGAGTCTAACTTAAGAAACCTTTATACTCTATCCCCATTACATTTAAAGACTAGAAAACTTATCCTCTGAACATTACCGTTTTGTCCTACTCTTTTCCCAGATATCTCATTCTTTAATTCCTCTTAAACACCAAGCATATTTCTAATATGAACTTCTTTTCTTCATTCCATACATATCCATTAATTTCTAAATGTCAACCTGACTTTTGCATTTAATTTACCTTTGGGTAAGATAAAACTTGAAGCTTAGACTTCATATCTGGAGTGTTTGGTACCCAGATTAGCATACAAGTGACAAATTTGAAATTAAGAGACTCTAATACAAAAGCTATCAGGACTTCCTTGATAGCCCAGTTGGTAAAGAATCTGCCTGCAATGCAAGAGACTCCAGTTCGATTCCTGGGTTGGGAAGATTTGCTGAAGAAGGGATAGGCTACCCAGTCCAGTCAACAGTATTCTTGGGCTTCCCTTGTGACTCAGGTGGTAAAGAATACGCCTGCAATGCAGGAGACCTGGGTTCTATCCCTGGGTTGGGAAGATACCCTGGAGAAGGGAAAGGCTACCCAAGCCAGTATTCTGGCCTGGAGAATTCCATGGACTGTATAGTCCATGGGGTTGCAAAAAGTCAGATACAACTGAGCAACTTGCAAAAAAAAAAAAAAAAAGCAAAACTAGCCAAGAGAAGACAGTCACCTAAGTGGTGCTTCTTGCCCTTCAGTCTCCTGTGGACCACTTATTTGGATGCTTACCTTCCTCAAGAGAATAGCCACTTTTCATTTATTAATCATCTTTTTGCATACTATATATCATTTTAAGAATAATTTGATCTTTATTTGTTAGCCTTTTCAACAAATGAGTTTTAAACTTAGGAAGAAATACTCTTCATAACATTTTTATTGTGATGAAATATACATGAAGTAAATTTACCATTTCAGTTGATTTTTAGGAATACAATTCAGTGAGATTAAGTGTATTAATCTTGTTGTACAACTGTCACCACAATCCATTTCAGGAATGTTTTCATATTCCCAAATTGAGACTTTGTACCCATTAAACAGTAAGATCCATTACCCCCACTGACTGGCAACCAGCATTCTGCTTTTCATCTCTATGTATCTGACTACTCTAGGTAACTCATATAAGTGAAATCATACAGTATTTGTTCTTTGGAGTCTGGCTTACTTCGCTTAGCATAATAAATTTAAAATTTCTTCATGTTGTAGCATGTGTCGCAATTCCTTTTCTAAAGCTTAATAATATTCTACATTTTGTTTATCCATGNTCTATGTATCTGACTACTCTAGGTAACTCATATAAGTGAAATCATACAGTATTTGTTCTTTGGAGTCTGGCTTACTTCGCTTAGCATAATAAATTTAAAATTTCTTCATGTTGTAGCATGTGTCGCAATTCCTTTTCTAAAGCTTAATAATATTCTACATTTTGTTTATCCATGATTCTGTCAGTAGACATGTGGTTTGTTTTCATCTTTGGCTGTTGTGAATGTTGATATACAATCATCTGTTTGAGTCCCTGTTTTCTATGCTTTTGGATGTATATCCAGAAGTTACACTGACAGGTCATATCGTAATTCTGTGTTTAATTGCTTTAGGAACCACAATATTGTTTTCCACAATGATCCATATCCTTTTCTCCCCTGAATTTCATGTAATTCTATTGACTGCTCTGCAAAAATCTGGTTTAAATTGTTTTCATTTACTCATTCTACAGCAACTACTTCTTTTGTCATTTTTCACTGGTGTTAATTATTTGCATGGGTATCGTCACCTGATGGGAAAGTACCTGTGTTCCAATGATTTCTTCTGTGTTCTGTCAAGCCTGAACACCTCGTGTAATCTTGACCATCATCTTGGTCAACCAGTAACTGTTATTTGCATTTTGTGGATTGAGATATTGATTAGATGAGCATGTCTGTTATGAGAATGAGTTGGCAAAGCAAAGGATTAACTGAAAAGCAGAGTAACCACAAACAACTTCCACAGGTTACTAAGGGAATTGGGAGAAGCTGGTTGTAAAATCAATTTCTAAATTCCCAGCTGAATACTTTTTGCTGTGTCTCTAGGTTTTGTTTGCTATAAGGCTTAAAATTTTATTCTAGAAATGTAAATCTTTAATTGGCTTATCTTCCTCATTCACTCCATTTTGCATTTTTATTTTATTATGGAAAAGAGAGCATAATATATCTGGCAGATTCTTCCAGGGTCTTTTCAAATGAGTCAGCTCTTCACATTGGGTGGTCAAAGTATTGGAGTTTCAGCTTCAGCATCAGTCCTTCCAATGAACACCCAGGACTGATCTCTTCTAGGATGGATTAGTTGGATCTCCTTGCAGTCCAAGGGACTCTCAAGAGTCTTCTCCAACACCACAGTTCAAAAGCATCAATTCTTTGGCACTCAGCTTTCTTTATAGAAAGAAAACTGACACTCCATACATGACCACTGGAAAAACCATAGCCTTGACTAGACAGAACTTTGTGGACAAAGTAATGTCTCTGCTTTTTAATATGCTGTCTAGGTTGGTCATAACTTTCCTTTCAAGGAGTAAGCGTCTTTAAATTTCATGGCTGCAGTCACCATCTGCAGTGATTTTGGAGATCCCAAAAATAAAGTCTGACACTGTTTCCACTGTTTCCCCATCTATTTCCCATGAAGTGATGGGACCGGATGCCATGATCTTCATTTTCGGAATGTTGAGCTTTAAGCCAACTTTTTCACTCTCCTCTTTCACTTTCATCAAGAGGCTCTTTAGTTCCTCTTCACTTTCTGCCACAAGGGTAGTGTCATCTGCATATCTGAGGTTATTGATATTTCTCCCAGCAGTCTTGATTCCAGCTTGTGCTTCTTCCAGCCCAGCATTTCTTATGATGTATTCTGTAAATAATTTAAATAAGCAGGGTGACAATATACAGCCATGACGTACTCCTTTTCCTATTTGGAACCTGTCTGTTGTTCAATGTCCAGTTCTAATTGTTGCTTCTTGACCTATATACAGATTTCTTAAGAGGCAGGTCAGGTGGTCTGGTATTCCCATCTGTTTCAGAATTTTCCACAGTTTATTGTGATCCACACAGTCAAAGGCTTTGGCATAGTCACTAAAGCAGAAATAGATGTTTTTTACTGAACCTATCTTGCTTGCATAGGTTACTGACCCTTAATACACTAGAAAACTTAACAGACAAGTTTAAAGAAACTGGTAAGCTTATTCATATTTTTACAATTTATGTATTGTGGACTGTTATCTTTCACTGGTCTGTGTCTATTAACCACATGTTTATTGAGAAGTGGTGAAATTAGTATATTTACAAATTTAAAGCTGACTTTTCTATAGAACTGCCATATTTTTAGAGTTTTATTGGTTCACATAGATGGTATCTATAAAATTTAAGAACTTTTTAGATGCAGGCAAGGAGATATGTCAAATGTCTATATATACAATGAAGGGAACAAGAAAGTAAAAATATTTTCAAACATGATTACAAAGAAAAACTATTTAAAAGCTTTTGATTTTTAGTTAGAACACTTGCTGGTAATATAAAATATATATACACAGATACATATATATATCATAAAATGCCTACTAAATTCTTATTTCTTTTTTCATAAAACATATTGCAGGAAATAGTTTATAGTTTGTATTTTGGAATCCTAGTAACTCATAAGTGCTCTCTGGAGGTCTGATGCTATGTCCATCACAGATGCTTCAGTAAAAAATTTCTCCCCTTCTCCACAGCCACTTGTAACCATATACTATCTCTATTTTTAAATAGTAAAAGAAAAAAAAAAACTGATCAGGTTGTTTATGCCTTCAGCAGAATGAAGCTGACCTTACATAATCATCAATTTCACATTCCACTCAGAAGTTTTAGGCCAAGTAAGAGGCACTTTGGGGAAAATCAGTTGAATTGGCCATGCAATTGAGTTTTCTAAAAATCACCTTTTAATCTCTTTTGTTCAATTTTTTTTTAACTACTGGGGTATGACTATGAACAGTTGGAAATTTATATCCATTAAAAAGTCTTAGCAATGTTTGAATACTCTAGAGGGCTCCAAACTTATGTAGTATTTGTCTGACAAGATACTGTCATTGCTGCTGCTGCTGCTGCTGCTAAGTTGTTGCAGTCATGTCCGACCCTCTGAGACCCCATAGACGGCAGCCCACCAGGATCCCCCGTCCCTGGGATTCTCCAGGCAAGAACACTGGAGTGGGTTTCCATTTAACAGGGTCAAAAACTGGTAACTGCACCCCCCCCTCCACCTCCCGATGTCAGTCACAATTATGGTCCTTATTGTTTTTTCTGTTTTCCATTTCAGCCCTGCTTCATGGGCTTTGAAGGTGTTTGAGTTACGAGCACCTAATTTCATGGATATTTTAAATGATTTTATATATTCTTTGTGATAAGATATTCCCAGCCTCCCAGAAAAGACCCATAAAACAGGGAGAAAACCCAATTAGGTTCCTACTGCCAAAGTTCTAATCATTTTTCTCTCTAATCATTTTCCCTGGAGGAATTGGGATAGAATCTCTGTCCTAAAGTGCAAGTGTCCCTTCTCCAGTGGTTCTTTTTTCCAACTCTGTCTTGACATGACCATTCATATGATCAGATGATACTGAAGAAAATGGACACGGGCGCTGACCATAGAACCATGCCTTATGTGAGAAGAGATGCTGGTCTGCCTGGTAACAGTGCATATCAACTGAATGTGAGCCCTTTAATCAAAGCTACCATAAGCTTTTAATAATTAGTATAGCAGAGTCATAGCATACAAGAATAATGGCAAAGTGGTAGAGTGCAGATTTATACAAAGTCTCATTTTAGTTCCAAAGAGCTTGTTAGGTTTACAGCATTAATTAGGCTGCCCAGGCCCTCCGTATTTCACATACCACCGTCTTCTTCACACTGGTGCTTTTTTTTTTTTTTTCTTTTCCCTTTATTCTGAACCCTTGGAAGTAATTGGAAGTAGTGAAGTGAAGTTGCTCAGTCGTGTCTGACTCTTTGCAACCCCATGGACTGCAGCCTACCGGGCTCCTCCATCCATGTGATTTCCCAGGCAAGAATACTGGAGTGGGTTGTCATTTCCTTCTCCAGGAGATCTTTCCAACCCAAGGATTGAACCTGGGTCTCCCACATTGTAGGCAGATGCTTTATCATCTGAGCCACCAGGGAAGTAGTTAGAAACTGTCATTTATTTTTGCCCCACAGTTTGCTCACTCTTGCTTTCTCAACTCCTTTGTTCTTTGGAAATGAAAATTTGTTTTTCAACTTGGGCTTCTTATCCATCTTTTGGAAAGTGAAAAAGTGAAAGTGAAGTTGCTCAGTCATGTCTGATTCTTTGTGACTCCCTGGACTGTAGCCTACCAGGCTCCTCCCATGGGACTTTCCAGGCAAAAGTACTGGAGTGGGTTGCCATTTGCTTCTCGAGAGGCTTTTCCTGATCCAGGGATCGAACCCAGATCTCCCACATTGTAGGCAGATGCTTTACTGTCTGAGGTACCAGGGGACTATCTAGCTCCCAAATACTTCTCTTTGGATGGCGTGTATTTGAGGTCTCCATCCCCAGATATTCACAGTACTGGCCTGTCCAATAGACAGGACTAAAAGGCATTGATCAAGTCTGTTTCCTGAGGTACTCTTTTATCACCAGGATCTTCAGTTTTATCACTGTATGCTCATGTTCTTTGGGAGGTGTCAGTTCATTTATAGCTCACTTAGCAATAACAGTTCATCTGTTCCTATATCTAAGAGTTCCTCTTCAGAGCTACAGAAACATCTAGGGTTAGGTCTATCCAAGAAAACACTGCATTTGTGATAGATACTCTGAATTCGGTTTGGACTTTTTATCTTTATATGGTTAATTATTTACTCTCAGGTTGTGGTGGGCTACATGGAGTACCTTAAAGTGTCTACATCTTGGTCACATGAAAATCTAACTCTTATCTTCTATGACAAAGAATGATTATGTCCTTATATGGCAAGGATGTGATTAAGTTAAGGATCTTGAAAGGAGAAGATTATCATGCATTAACAGGTAAACCATTAATGACATCATACACATCTTATAAGACAAAAAATGAGAAATTTTAGGCACACAAAACCACAGTGGAAAAGGCAATGAGGCCAATATTGAAATGAAGCAGCCATGAGCCATGGAACACCAAGAAATGTCAACAGCCACCAGAAGATGTCAAAAATGCTTCTTCTCCAGAGCCTCCAAAGAGAACAGACCCATGATTACACCTTGATTTCAAACTTCTGACCTCCAGAACTTTTAGAGAATAGATTTCTGCTGTTTAAGCCAACCAGTTTGTAGAAGTTTGCTCTAGCAGGAATAAATATCAGACCCAGATATCTCAAGTCTTCCCAGAGAACCATGGATAGGCATTTATTTCCTAGGCATTTTAGAATTTTACAAAAATAGCCTAGTCAGAAGGCCAACCATGAGTTAATAATTGATTCACTAATCAACCACACAGGTATTAAGAACTGACTGGAAATTTCGAAGGTGAACAAGCAGAGAGACTGCCAGGAGCGCACTGTGTAGCGGGGTGGACTCGAAAAAAAGCAAAGTCAGGGCTTGCTCATGTAATTGCAAAGCGTACAAGAGGAGGCATTAAACGGGGCTGAGAAATAATCTTAAAGGTCACAGAAGGTGGTCTGGAGCTTGTCCTTTGGGCTATAGCATAGCATTCATCGAGGAATTTTAAGTACTAGAAAAATTAAATCAAAACTTTAATTTTATATGATAAATCTAAAACTCTTTGCTGCTGAAATAAAATAGAAAAGTCTCTGTTTTCAACTCTCATCAACAATACCGGAGCCTCCACTTGTTGCCTTGTTTCCCTATGTGACTCAGTCCCCAATGCCCCATCCATAGAAAATTCTCCTTTCCTATGCATGATTGTATCCACATATGCTACACTGTTAGGCAACTGGATTATAGCCCCATTCTCTGTGAATGACTGTGAATTTAGTTCTGGATAATGAATTTTTTTAACTTAAATTTATACTGAATTCTAACACTTGCTTTATATTATGCATATGAAAAATAGTTTATATTCTCTAGATGTGCAGCAGACCATTGTGTGAAGTAAGGTGACAGGGAGAGAATGAGAATCTGGGGGCAGGGTGGGACTTCCCATAGCTTTGTTCCATAGCTGAGCTTTTCTCTGTTAGATGCGAATAGTGTGAGTGAAGTGAGTGAAGTTACTCAGTCGTGTCCGACTCTTTTCGACCCTGTGGACTGTAGCCCACCAGGCTCCTTCATCCATGGGATTCTCCAGGCAAGAATACTGGAGTAGGTTGCCATTTCCTTCTCCAGGGGATCTTCCTGACCCAGGGATCGAACCCAGGTCTCCCACATTGCAGGCAGACGCTTTAACCTCTGAGCCACCAGGGAAGTTATTTTTCCTTCTACCCTTCTGGGTTCTTGGCTGAGACCCTTGTAATAAAAGACAGATTACCAAGAGGAAAGCAGAGGTTTATTAACATGTAGACCTCATGTATAAATGAGAGTAACCCTGGTAACACCTAGGGTGACTGAGTATCCCAAAGAGATAGCTTTAGAATTTAAGTTTAAATACCATCTTAATCAGGAAAGGGTAGGGGAACATAGGCCTTTTAGAGGGGAATCAGTGATTTTTAGGAAGGATGTTGTTGTGGTTGTTCAGTCACTAAGTCGTGTTTGACTCTTTATGACCCCATGAACTGCAGCACACTAGGTCCCCTATCCTTCACTGTCTCCTGGAGTTTGCTCAAACTCATGTCCATTGAGTCAGTGATGCCATCCGTTCATCTCATCCTCTATCGCCTCCTTCTCCTCCTGTCTTCAATCTTTCCCAGCATCAGGATCTTTTCCAGTGAGTCAGCTCTTTGCATCAGGTGGCCAAAGTATTGGAGCTTCAGCTTCAGTATCGGTCCTTCCAATGAATATTTAGGATTGATTTCCTTTAGGATTGCCTGGTTCGTACTCCTTGTGTCCAAGGGACTCTCAAGAGTCTTCTCTATCACCACAGTTTGAAAGCATCAGTTCTTCGGTGCTCAGCCTTCTTTATGGTTCAACTCTCTCATCCATACATAACTACTGGAAAAACCATAGCTTTGATTAGATGGACCTTTGCTGGAAAAGTGATGTCTCTGCTTTTTAATATACTGTCTAGGTTTGTCACAGCTTTTCTTCCAAGGAGCAAGCATTTTTTAATTCCATAGCTGCAGTCACCATCTTAGTGATTCTGTAGCTCAAGAAAATAAAGTTTGTCATTATTTCCACTGTTTCCCCTTCTATTTGCCATGAAGTGATGGGACCAGATGCCATGATTTTATTTTCTCTTTGAATGTTCAATGTTGAGCCAGCTTTTTCACTCTCCTCTTTCATCCTCATCAAGATCTTTCATCCTTATCAAGAAAGAAGAGGTTCCTAGAAAAAAGTAAGAGCTATGATAGTTTGTGACAAAGTCTATCTGAATGTGGTGTTGACTTCTGGTCTTTCCTGTGATAAAAGAGCCAACCAGTCTCAGCCTGAACCCCCAGGGAAGAGATCTATGACAATTGAGTTTTGGAGGATCTATCTTTTAATCAGATAAGGGGAGTCCAGAGGCAGACTCTCCCTGCATTTGCTATTTTCCAAGTACCTACAACTCAAAATAATCAATATACCAAAGCAACAGGTTTTGAGGTGGCATGCCCTAAACTCCTGGAGTCATATTTTGAAATTATGTGCTCTGCGATCCTTCAGTAGCAAAGAGCCAAGAAGATAAGGCCAGAGCCTGGCTTCCAATATACTCCCTCAGTCACCATGGCACCCTCGACTAAGAAGATTCTGTTCACAAGGCCCCTGTGAGAATATTCCTCATCTATCCCCTCTATATAAAAGAGGGGTTGTGTGAACCTCCCTATTGAATAAATAGTTACTAATACTGATCCCTGTCAGCGATATGAATTTGTCATAGGTACAAATAAAAAATTAAATTTGAAAATGCGGTGACATTCTCTCCAACATTGCAAAGAATACACAAATTCTCAATTGCAAATGTCACTGATCATTGAGATAAGCCTTTTATTCTAGAATTAGTTTATGATCTATTCATGCACATGTAGTTGGAAAGTAAAATTCTCAAACCTAACACATTAGTCAAAATATCTCAAGGACATATGTATAAAAGAGGTAAAATTGAATGTATTTACCTAGCTCTTTGCCAAGAAAATGAAAATGTTTTAAGTAAACACTCTAGGAGCTGAGATTAGATGAGAATACTTGAGATACGGGTGGCATTTGAATTCTTCTTACTTGGCTCTGTTTGGAGAAACACAATACTCTGAAACCTTCTCTGGTGCATTTACCAGCCTGTTGGCGTCCTGATCATCAAGAAAAGGTGCCAACTGTGATCCTGAGAAACTCAGTGTAAGCCTAGAGTTTATGTAAATAGCCGTTGTCCCAGAGATATACATATCATTTGAAAAACTAAAAACCTCTGCCGTGGAAGTCTCTTTTCAAAGAGACATTTAATCCTGGAGCCATGGAGTTCTGGCAGATTTCCAATATTCTATCCGAGTACACGGATGTAATCTCACTGCTTTGTAAGCAATGAACAGCTAGACTCTTTAAGGTACTTGGGAAGAGTCAGGGAAGACTGCCATCTGGTGGGAATGTAAAATTACTACTGAAATACAGTCACAACCTCACTGTTGCTATTTGCTTATAACCTAACTTTTAAAGCAAAAAATGAAATGATGTTTTACTTATTTTCTTAAGAGCTAAAATTTTAAGGCCTTTTTTTTTTCAAATTTTTATTGGATTATAGTTAATTTACAACTTTATGTTAGTTTCAGGTATATCAAAGTGAATCAGTTATACATAACACATATATCCACACTTTTTATTTTATTTTTTAAAGTTTTTTTTTAATGTGGACCATTTTAAAAGTATCGAATTGGTTACAATATTGTTTCTGTTTCCTGTTTTGTTTTTTTGGCCACAAGACACGTGGGATCTTAGCTTCCTGACTAGGGATTGAATCCACTCCTCGTGCATTAGAAGGCCAAGTCTTAACCACTGAACTGCCAGGGAAGTCTCTATATACACTCTTTTAGATTTTCTCACATAGGCCAATATGCACCAAATATTTCAGTGGATATCTCTAAAAGATACAGATTCTTAAACAATATTGTTATATTCCTGACAACATTAACAATAATGCCTAAATGTTATTATCAAGTTAGAATTCGAATTTACCTGGCTGTCTATTAAATGTTTTTTCTAAATAAGATGTAAAGGTTACAATTGAATGACATGTTTTAAAGTCTCTTTTACTCTATAGATTTATTTCTGGTTTTTCTCAGTTTGTTTGAGAAACTGGACTAATTCTACAGTTTTCTACAGCAAAAATTTTACCAATCATATCCCTGTGGTTTAAGGAGTGGAAATGCTTTTCTTTTGCCAGTTAAATAGAGCAATTGTGTAGAAACTGAAATTAACTGTGATATTTTAGTTGTTTACCCAACACCTTCTCTTTTTAGATTTCTTGTACTTCACATAGGATTTCTGTGTATCAGTTTTTTCCTTGGTCTACCACATCCCATATAATCTTGTTGCTGTTTAGTCTGACTCTGACCCCATGGACTGCAGCATGGCTTCCGTACCTTCATTATCTCCCAGAGTTTGCTCAAACATATGTCCATTGAGTCAATGATGCCACCAACTATCTCATCCTCTGCCACCCTCTTCTCCTCCTGCCCTCAGTCTTTCCAGCATCAGGCTCCATTCCAATCAATCAGCTCTTCACGTCAGGAGGCCAAAATATTGGAGTTTCAGCTTCAGAATCAGTCCTTCTAATATTCAAGGCTGTTTTCCTTTAGGATTGACTGGTTTGATCTCCTTTCTGTCCAAGGAACTCTCAAGAGTCTTCTCTAGCACCACAGTTCAAACCCGTCAGTTCTTCGGTGCTCAGCCTTCTTTATGGTCTGTCTCTCACATCCATATATGACTACTGGAAAAACCATAGCTTTGCATTTTGTGCAAAGTGATGTCTCTGCTTTTTAATAAACTGTCCAGGTTTTTAATATATTGTCATAGCTTTTCTTCCAAGGAGCAAGCATCTTTAAATTTTATGGCTGCAATGATTTTGGAGGCCAAGAAAATAAAATCTGTCACTGTTTCCACTTTTTCTCCATCTATTTGCCATGAAGTGATGAGATCGGATGTCATGATTTTAATTTTTTGTATGTTGAGTGTTAAGCCAGCTTTTTCACTCTGCTCTTTCAGTTTCATCAAGAGACTCTTTCGTTCTTTGCATTCTGCCATATAATCTAGATTAAATATATTCTAGATGTCATGCATTCTAAGATTGCTTTGCCTGTGAGTTTGCTTCCTTTGAAGATGTTCTTCTGACATGTTTTCTATTGACTCTTGAAGCTTGGAAGATTCAGATTTGATTTTTTGGAAGGACTACTCCATAAAGAGTGCTGTGTATTTCTATCAGGAGGTACATAATATCTAGTTGTCTTTTGTTTTTATTTATTAAACATTTTTTATTAGAGTATATTTGCTTTACAGTGTTGTTATTAGTTTATACTATACAGCGAAACATATCAGCTACATGTTTAAATAGCCTCTCTTTTTTGGATTTCTTCCCTTTTAGGTCACCACAGAGCATTGAGTAGAGTTCCCTCTGCTGTATAGTAGGTTTTTGTTTGTTTTTATAAAGTTGGCAGCTGTTGATGATCATTGTCAACTCAAGTTATAGAGCAGTTCTGGGTCTCTGGGTCCCGCTTCTGATTTAAGAGATTAGATATTCCTAAAATGGGACTCTGCCTAGCTACATGGTGGCATCCTGGATTTGAGGGAACTACACTGCACTGCAGCCTTGTTAAACCTGATCAAGGTTTGAAAACTCTTTTCTAGTTTAAATAAAATCAGATCTCACAAAATGGACAATCTTTTTTAATTACAGAAAAAAACTGTCGATTTAAGAATCTATCTGCTGATGCAGGAAACACAAGTGGTTCAGGGTCAGTCCCTAAGATAAGAAAATCCCCTGGAATAGGAGATGGCAACCTGCTCCATGGAAAGTTCCATGGACAGAGGAGCCCGTTGGGCTACAGTCCATGTGGCTGCAAAGAGTCAGATGTGACTGAGCACACACATAATACAAAATAAAGATTATATTACAAACGACACTGTTAAAAGAGTGAAAAGATAAGGTACAGAGAAGGGGAGACTATTTATAAAATAAATAAGAAATATTAAAAAAAAGACTTGTATTCAGAGTATATAAAACTTACCAGTCAATGACAAAATTACAGACAGCACAATACAGAAAATGGGCAGAACAATTGAATGGTTATTACTCGCAAAGTACTAACAGTTACTTTACAGTGACCAATACAACATTGAAGAGATAGTTAATCTCACTAGTCACCTGGGAAATGTAAATTAAAACCACAGTGAGATAACACTATAGATTCATAGAGTGGTTAAGTAAAAAGACAGACAGTATCAAATCTTAGCAAGAATATGAAAAAACTGAATCTCACATACTCTGGAAAATTGTTTTGCAGGATCTACTAAAGCTAGGCATATACATCCCCTATGACCTAACAGTTTTCTGCCTACAGAAATGTATGCATAAGTGCACCAGAAATAAATGTGTATACATGTGTACAAAAAGACATGCATTAGAATATTTATAGCAGTGTTATTTGTAATAGATAAAACCTGGAAACAACTCAGATCTTCTTTAGTAGTAGAGTATAATAATAAATTTTGGTATATTTGTACAATGGAATACTTTCTGAACTTTTGGATAAGAAGAAAGAATCCAGACACAAAAGAGAATATACTCTGTTATCCAAAATATGTAAAGTTTCCAAACAAAAGATAAAACTGAACCATGCTATCAGAAGTCAAGGTAGTGGTTAGCTTTGGGGAAGAGAAATTGAAAATGAGAGTGGGTTGAGGTATGAGAGAGTTACTAAGTTGCTATTAATACTCAATTTTACTTCTAGTATTTCACCATCAGCCACATTAAAAGGAAAAAAAAATTTCTAGTCAAACCCATCAAGATGTCAGACAAAAAGCTGAAATTATCAAAAAGGTTGAAATAAGGGTTTACAAACACTATGGCAGCAACTTTCACCGTATTTTATACTTTGCTATATGACATTAGCAACTGAGAAAATGAAACCTTAGTGATTAACAATATATTTTAAAACTAAACAGTAAGAATATAAAGACATTTGCCTATAGTTTTTCAGTGCTGTTTATAATTATGTTATTCTAAACCTAGTACTTCATTGTACTTAAAAGTCACTATAATTAATGTTCACTTAAGTTTTTCTAATAGTAGTAAGGAAAAAAAATTACATATTATTGTGTAAACTAGTTCTTCCTAAAAATGGCTAATGTAACACAAAGAAGCAATATGGTGACAAATTAAAACCATTTCTTTTTATGAAAATAGCCTTATAAGATGTATAGAAAAATGCTTAAGATTTCAATATGCTAGTATATGTAAAAGGCATAAAATATGGTGCCTGACACTTAGTAAGCACAAAATAAATGTTAGCTATCATTATTATTTATTCAAACAAATGACCCAGTGAGGGAGATTTTCTACAAAGTTGTGTGAGTTCAATTTTTCCTGACATGTATGTTCATCTGTTTTGCTAGATTGTGCCTCAATAATGGAGCCCTGCGTATTGTTTAATGTACTGGAGAAGCCATGATTCTCTCCCTTAATGATTCTTTAGTAAAAGTATTGCTTTATGGGTGAATGAAGTTCAACAAGTTGATAGAGGAGCTCCCTTATCTAGAATTTTTAAAGTGATCCTACAGGAGGCTTAGAGTGGTGAATCCACATATGAAATGTACTCCCAATGTCATTATATGCAAGTTACTATAGCAAAGAAATTGTAGCCAGAAGTTTACAAAGTTCTACAGGATGTTTCGAATATGGTTAATTTATAGAAACAAAAGTAAAATATGTAGTAGGATCCTCAACTCACTACACTTTATGAGGGGAGAGTGATTATGGCATTCTTTTGTGCCATATAAAGATTTGTTTATAAATTATCTGACAGCAAGTTATTTTTTCCAAAACTGAAGATTTATTAATATTAAGATTTATTTTACAATAAGTCAAGTGTTCAAATTTGCCTACCTAATTCATGATTCCAATTGCCTGTTGGTTGTCTATAACCTAGAGTAATACATACATACACATTTGAGCTAGCCTTTCAATAAAAAGGACAAAAAGTAACTAAAATCATAAGGAAGATTTTTTAAAAGATGGTTTAAAAATATTTCTGATACTAAGTGCTCTAATTTCTGAAAACAGCATACAACATATAAAACCTCTCATCCTACAAACTTTAAAAACTTAGAAACAAAATTTTTAATCATTTACAAATGCTTCCAAAGAATTTCAGTGGGTTTTGAACACAGTATTTAAAATCTTAACTGACAACTCAAATCTGTTTGGGTTTTAAAAAACAGTTGTGTGTTAGGAAAATAGGGTATTGCTAGCTGTACTGCATTACTTTGTACTACATGTATGTATACATTATCTTTGCAAAATTAGTAGACTTTGTTGAAATATAAGCATCATGATTTAGTGAGAGCAATTAACAATGTACTTTTTCCGTTTAGATCAATGTATTTTTGTGACACACTACTTTCCATTGGTGACACCCACTTAAACTCAGTATATAAATCAACTTAATTATGAAGGAAACAATTGAATTGCTGTACCACAAAGTGTTAAATCAAGATTTAAAAAATAATGAAAACTATTCCATCATTTTTCTCTGTATTATTAATAAATGAAATAAAATTTTGCTTAAATGTTTTTATTTCAACTTTATTAAATTTTCTACTTTGTTTTATAATCATATGTTGTATAGTAAATATATATACATTTGTATATATGAATAGAGAACATATGTAAGATTTTGTGTATTTGCACATACATCCCCTGGAGAAGGAAATGGCAACCCACTCTAGTATTTTTGCTTGGAGAATCCCAGGGACAGAGGAGTCTAGCAGACTACAGTCCATAGGGCCACAGAGAGTCAGACATGACTTAGCAACTGAACAACAACAACAAAACCCAGGCATCACGTTTATGTTTTATGCTTGAATTTTTTATTATTAAAAACATTCAGTTGGAATGGTTTAAAGATCACTGATTTAGAGGTTGGTAGGAAAGAGAAAAGATGATGAAAGTGATGAGTGAATGAGGGTCGAAGAGAGAAGAGAGTACAGTGTTTCTGGAGACTGAGGGGAAGACATTTTTTAAAACATGATGAGGTTGGTAACAGAGTTATGTGCAGCAGAAAGCTCGGGAACCATGAGGTCTGAGGAAAGGCCATGGGATTTATGACTGATGATTAGAAAGTTATTGGTGAAAATATTTTTAGTCAAGCGGCAGGCACAGAAACCAGATTCTATGCAGTAAATATCAGTTAATACATGAGTAGGAGAGAAAGGAAAGGAGCAATAGGAATAGTCCACTCTCACTAAAGTTTGGCAGAAAATGAACAAAGCAGTGGAGAGGCAGAGTCAGAGAATAGTGTGGAAGTGGGCATAGTAACTGAGACAAGGGAAAGGTGGGAAAGAAAGGGGCACAGACAAACAGGGTCAAAGAGAAAGAGGCGCATTCTTTAGAAAGTGGACAGGACATTTTGCAAGTCAATGTGAAAGAAGAGAGATTAACTGACTTTCTAAGAAAAGACAAGGAAAGCTGTGGAAATTGATTTCAAATAGCCATGATCTCATTGAATTAACTGATTAAGTACCATTCTATGATTGTGGAATGCCAGGTTGCAACTTCAGCTTGATAAAGGAGGGGAAGATTTTGAAACATCGTCTATGGATGCCTCACAAGGAACTGAAGTGGCGATCCTCAGATTGTTGAGCAATACTGAGGACCTGATGTCACCAGGCAACATGAGCTTATGTCAGAGACAAATGGGAAAATTACAAGACTTTCAAAACAGCAACAACAACTAACAGCAATGAGCCACCTTTCAGGAAGTGAGAGAGCAGAAAGTGACTTCTAGGAACTGGCAAAACGAGTGGAACAGAAAATGAAAATCTTAACAACCACAGTGAGAAAACTTAATGTGAGTTCCAAGGATCCCTTGGGTAGGAAAACAAGTGAGATAAGGAGGAAGCTAGAAGGAAAAAGTGAACTGAAGACTGAGAGGGCAGAACAGGGCTAAGTAAGAGCGTGTGCAGAGGAGAGTGCTGGAACCCACGATCTGGATGATGGAGAAACTCTGACGGACAGTGGGATCCAAGTTCTAACTGTACTTACAAGAGGCTTAAAAAAAATTAAGTAGAAAATAAAGTGCTACAGAGGCATAAAATGTTAGGTCTTTTGATGTCATTTTGGTAGAGGAATGGCAAAGAGCAGGACAGGAGCTGAAAAAAAACATTGTGAGCAAAGTGGGAGAGGATTCTAGAGATGATGGAGGGACCATGCCAAGACTGTGTAAGAAATTTAGAGACGTTGTTGGATGGTGGTACGAGATCATGCTTTATAAAAGGCATGGAGAATGGGGTGTATGAGCAGAAAGAGGTCAGAAAGCAGCCTTATGGGAAACGGGTTTCACAGAACTGTGGCCAGGCTTGAGGTGAGGAGGTGTGAAGCAACCTTTGAGGATGACATCCTGTGTTGGGCACTCTTTCACAAGAACAGGAGAGACTTACATTTTAGCAGCACTTTAGTGGCAAAAGTGCCGCTTAGCATTCATAGAATGCAAATACTTGAAGAAATAGATGAATCATACTCATCATAGTTGTTGATGGCTCAATTAATAGGATAGCAATGTTTTAAATCAAATTGCCAGGATGGATGCCTTTCAAAAACCCATGTGAAAGCCTACGTTTTAATACCCAGAAAGTTAAAATGGTTTCAAATGTAATTTTTAAGAAATGAATTTTAAATTCTCTTTCTAGATACAGAACTATTATATGGTAGACTGCAGTTCCCATCTGCCATCTGCAGCAAGCCTTGCTCTGCTGGACATTTTTCAAATGCTATTCGTATGTCTAGTGATTCAAAAACTAATTTCACCAAAATTAATCTAAACAAAAAATGTGTCACATAATTTATGTTGCTAGAATTTCTGTTTCTCTAATTCAAATTAAGATTAATTTTCCTGCCCTTTGGCCACAAATTGCCCTTACAAAGTCTAAGAGTTAGGATTTTCCAATTAAAATAGGAGCCATGAAAGTTATAATAACCATATGAATTAATCATCTTAAAACTTTCAGGAAGGCCAAATAATGAAAAAGAAGAAAATATACTTCTACACAAAGAGCGATTCCTATATTCATAATAGTAACACTGTAAGTAAGCCAACTGCTATATTTTATAGGGAATCCAGTTGTCACAGCCCCTCTAAGCAGCAAACACTTTTACATGCCTGTCCATGACCTAACAAGTCTAACATCTTTTGAGGGCAGCCAGACTTCTCATTTATTTCCTTAAGAATAACAAATGTACAGAGTAGCTGTCTCTTCTGACCTTATTTTAAAATAAAGGTATGTTGGTCAAGCATTACCTGAAGTTTCCATTTCATCTTTGGCTTAATTCATAGAAAATTAAAGTGGCCAGAAGTAGACTGAATTGAGCTTGACAGAACAGTGCAAAGAGGTTCTCTGCCCTGAGACTCTGGAGGAAAATTCTTAAATTTCTTTCAATCAGAGTGTATTATTATATTGAGTTCTTCTTGCACCTATAAACTAAGTTTTTATTTTTATTTTTTTTGCCAAGACAGTGGACAAATAAACATCAAATTAAGATGGTGGGACTTGTAGATGTCAAACTGCCTAGTTGTCAGTTTTCAGCAGAGGAAAGAGAGAATGATACAATGCCATATATGAGTACTTACTAACTTCCTTTGGTACATAATATGTTCTGGAAACAGGTCTTTGAAAGTAGGGTTAAAGGTTTAAAGTAGGCTTAGTAATAACTGAAGGGGTTCTTTCCCAGAAAGCATGGTGTGATTTGTGATATAGGATGCATGATAAAATCTCTAATCATAGTTCCAAGAGGGATAGTCTCCTTTGGATCTGGCCCCAGCAAGTCCAGCTGGAAGTGGAGGGCCCTGATAGTCAGAGATGGAAGACTCTCATCTCTTATCAGGGCAGCTAGGGAAGCAGATACAGGTATCTTTATTTCCCATGAGCCAGTTGTCTCTTTTCTGACCCAAGGGAAAGGACAAGGCAAATAGAAAACCCCAGCTCTTTCAAATGTCTAAGCTTCTGGGAGGTCCTTGGAGCAGGCTAGGGTAAGAGGGCTTGGTCTCACCTGTTAACCACAGTTAGGCCCAATAGCATCTAACTGTCAAGCCATGTGTGTGCATGCACCTGGGACTGTTGTTGAGCCCCCCAGTCAGCTGGCAGCTCAGAGTCTGGCCAGTGTGATCCCAGGGTGCAAAGAAGGTGTGTAATGGTAGAGGAGGGATGAGCCCCGGATGAGGAGGGTGAGCCATGCCAGCAAAGGGTCTCAGAAAGGCCAGAGAGGCCACAGCCTGAAGCTCTGGGAACAGAAAGGAAGGTGGGCTTCCAATGGGCTACCAAATGGGCATGCATACCACAGGCCTGGGCAACCCCCTTGCAAACAACCTAAGTCTGGAAGGGACTGAAAAGGTTTCAGAGGTGGTTTGTCTTTGGAATCGGACAGAGCAAGCTCAAAAGCATTCTCCCTCTATTGGCACAGAGAATGTTTTCTTTGCAGAAAAGACAGTTAATTTGTGTAAATGGATGGTTGTATGAAACCTCAAATTATTGTCTGAAACAGACGACTGTTTATATGGATGATCAACTTTAGATTATTTTTCAGTTGATATTCTTGCTTATTTAAGTATTTTCCTCAGGAAAAAAACCAAACATTTGTCTCCATTTAATTAAATCTTTATAGTGCACAATGAGAAATTTATTACTTTTTCCAAACCACTTGATAACCTTCTACATTATTTATGGTGATTCAACCATAAATGAACCAAAGAGAACACACACATACTAGAACACAGACTACACAGAAGATTACATGTTATCCTGGAGTGATAATTTGAATGTACATAGCAAACCTATATTTCTTGTGATTAGATTTTGGTCTTTGCTTGTTTATTTTAATGTATAAGCTTGAATTATTGTTGCTTTTTTGTTTAAAGTAGAATTTAATTCCGAGGAATAAAGTTCATGAGAAAATTTTCCCTGAATATTTCACATTTGAAATTTCTTCTCAAGTATCCCTTAAATTCACTACCCTGAAATGAAAAAGTACAGGCAGTGTAAAAGAGAAGTTATTTAAGCAGAGAAGGAGGTCACTTTTTTAAGTCTGTTAAGAGAATGATTGATTTTTTGCAAAATAAAAAGTAAAGTACATTAACTGGGATATTTTACATTATTTTAAATGTGGATGATGTTTAGTTCCTGGGCTAAAAAGTCCCTATGTGGCTTTCTAAGGAAAAGCAAACCTTATTTGCCCTTGGGGAGAAAAGATACAAGTGAATATAATTACAAACTGGGAATCTCAATGAATTGTTTGAAAAAGGTAATTTTTACCCAACAACATGGCCTAAGGTATGAAATGAAAGATAGATTTGAAAAAGTCTTTCAATTTTTTTCCCATGGCTATCTGGGTTAACATTTTGGGGACAGTGTTTATTTGCTCCTTTCTTTGTGCATGAGAAAAATATCCAATATCTTGTAATTGGATCATTGCTTTCAGCAGGAACACTAAAAGCAGTACTTAAACTGCAAGCCAAGAATAACATGACAAATAATTTAATAGTCATTTTATATTAGCAGTGAGGATGCTAATGACTCATTTCTAATGACAAGTTAAATGGAAGTTACACAAAATGAACAGGATCTATTTTTGAAGTACTATAGAGTGGTCACAAAGGCCCAATGACTGCCAGTTCAGATTTATCTGCGTTCCTCTCCATTCTTTGCACACATCTTATTTTTCTCATTTTTCTCGGACTTAATCTGCAGGTTGAAAGCTTGATATCACTGCAGCAGTGCCAAACAGAGGGTTTTATTTCTTCTATTATTGTTAGGCCACAATTTCATGCCTTGGGAATATGGGGCCACTGTTTATACATACTCAGTTCTCAGGTTCTCACTTTCCCTGACATCACCATTATTTGATTTATATTTTCCATAGGTAGTTACTGTCTAATGTGAATCAGAGATAGATATGAGATGTTACATGACATAGTGTTAGCAATGACTGCAACAGTAAGTTCATTTAAAAACACTGGGTTTGTGATGTGTTATTTTAATGGACAAAAGAAGTTAAAATATGTGTGCCTTTCAACTATATAATAAGTTTTACTATTAAGAGTGAGTGGCTATCACTCTTAACATGTGAACTTGTGACTGTGTCTTGGGCATTAATAAGCTGGTCTCTTTTTCTTTAAAAGTCATAAAAATTGTCTGTATTTTATTCATGCATTTCTTTAATTTATAGTTATTTAATACTATATTTAAATATTTATATTTATATTTTATATTTAAGGAGTAAAAATAGTAAAGACATCATCTTTATTTTCAGTGGATTTTTATTTTAATCAGAAGATAGATATTAATTAAACATGAAGCTAACTAACTGTTGTTTAATTGTATTTGTGAAAACTGCATTTCAGTAGAGGTACAAGTTTCTCAAAGACTTGGGAAAAATGTTGCTAGCTAAAGACTACATGGGGGTGAAAAATGTGTAGGAACTCCAGACTTAGTAAAATTAATGAGGAAGCATTTGTGAAGAATGTTCTAGGTGAACAAAATAGCAGAGTCACAAGACAAGAAGGTAGAGGAGTGGGATCATAGAGCTAGAAGGCTACTGGACATAGAGAAAATAGAGGGATCAGCAGATCTGAGGTCCCAATGAGACCCAGAAATAGTCCTGGGGACAAAAGCAGTCTTGGAAATGAGAACATTGGATGGAGTAGGGAGAGACACTGGACTTGAGGATGGGAGATTAGTGGAGAAAGGACATTTAGTGATTTTGAAAATGGAAAATATTCAGGTTATATCAGATTTCAGATGTGACTCTGGAAGTGAAAGTCTAAGGAAGAGAAATGAAAAGTTTTTTTGTAGTAAGGAGATCGAGTCAGGGTGCTGAAAGGAATATTTGTGTAGGTATGAACATCATTTGGGATCGTGCGGCTTGACAAGAAATAATCCAGTCTTTTTATGAAGAATGAACTGTGACTAGAGATTAGTGGACTGATGGTACCAACAATAAAAGAGATAGTGCATAGCTGGATGGCAGGAATAACAGAGCAACAGGGATTTTTTGCAAGAAGGTAAGGACATCCACTTATTCAATCTTATACTCATTTAAGGGGAGGGCATGGCAACCCACTCCAGTGTTCTTGCCTAGAGAATCCCATCGATGGGCTACTGTCCATAGGGTCTCACAGAGTCGGATACAACTGAAGTGACTTAACACACACACAAACTCATTTAAAATATTCTACACACCAAATTAACATAAGCACTAGAGGCCAAAGCATCATCAACCTGAGGGTATCTAGGGTATGGAGGAATAAGCAGCCATTGCCATTTGCAATGTAAGTGCTGTCCTTAGTGAAGAATGGAATTTTAGTCAAGGTTGGAAGGTAGAGACAATGTTCTGAAAGAAGTAAGTGGTGAAATTTGCAAACCATAGAGCAAAGTTCTGAAGGCACAGTGGAAGAACTTGAGAGATAGGAAAGAAAGAGAGAAAGCCATGGGGCAGAGCAAGAGGTAGGGGGTGGGTGGTGGCTGGTGGGG
>SJYA01001355.1:0-32251 GCA_006410615.1 Neotragus moschatus | reverse complement strand
GCATTATGGGAATTTTACTGTAGCACAAAATCAATACCTGGGGATGGTTTGAAGACTCAGGGACATGGAGGGAAGGGCTAAGTGAACAGGGTTTAGAGGATGTCATGGCAGGGCTAGTAGCTTAAGAGATGAGTACCTCCCTTTTCATTCAGAACTGGGAACAGGAGCTTGGCTGTAGTAACTAAAGCAAAGAAGAGCTTGGAAATCTTCACTGAGCTTCACTAGAAGAGATCAAAATGTGGGTACTGTCTCTAGCAAAGTGGGGTTCTTAATTGTTGAAATGCTGATATATAAAATGTTCAACCTGAGAGGTTTACACCAAGAAGCTCCAGGCTTTTGTAATAATTGACCCATTCTGATCAAGAGTTCATTTTCTTTCCTCAGCCTTTCACGTTAACCTTTCAGGTTTAAGAATTTTATTTAAATTCTGCATTCTTCTCTGAAGTCTGGGATATACGTTAGTTACATAATTTGCATGAACTTTTCTAACATTTTCTCCTCAGTGTTTCAATGTCATCAATTGAATTTGGCATGAAAAAGCAGGAAACTGCATTCTTTCTTGAACCTAATTTACTACTTAGTACTTCTCAGTACTAAGTACCATGATTTAATACTCATCTAATAACTTGAGATAATAATATATTTTCCAAAGTATCTAATTCAAAATCAGGAAAGTTTTTTTTTTCAAAACTATGAGGTACTACAGGCTTGATAGTAATTTAAAAAATTCATATCAAGTGATGGACTTAGCTTTTATGGGCTGTGGATGAGTCAAATATAAACAACTACAGTGGCTTAGTTTTAGTTAATAAATATCAATATTCAAGCTGTGATCTTTTGAGCTGTCCCCATAGTACCATCAGGATTCCATCTTTTGTCACTAAATTGGCCAGGCTTTTTGGCAAAGGCTTTGGCCAGTGTCAGCGTCAGGAACCTCACCTACAATGTGGGAGCTGGTGGACCAGACCCAGAAGGAGGTCCAGCCCCATCCAGCACTGCTGCCCCTACTGAGGGAAAGAAGTAGAAGCAAAGATAGAAGAATCTGAAGAGTCTGATGATGACAAGAGCGTTGGTCTTTTTGACTAAACCTCTTTGCTGCTACTGCTAAGTCACTTCAGTCGTGTCTGACTCTGTGTGACCCCATAGATGGCAGCCCACCAGGCTCTCCCATCCCTGGGATTCTCCAGGCAAGAACACTGGAGTGGGTTGCCATTTCCTTCTCCAATGCATGAAAGTGAAAAGTGAAAGGGAAGTCGCTCAGTCGTGTCCGACTCTTCGCGACCCTGTGGACTGCAGCCCACCAGGCTCCTCTGTCCATGGGATTTTCCAGGCAAGAGTACTGGAGTGGGTCGCCAGTGCCTTCTCCGAAACCTCTCTAGTAACACATTCAATACAAAGCAGAGCTCTTAAAAAAAAAAAAAAAGAAGGAATTT
This sequence comes from Neotragus moschatus, assembly GCA_006410615.1. Taxonomy (NCBI): domain Eukaryota; kingdom Metazoa; phylum Chordata; class Mammalia; order Artiodactyla; family Bovidae; genus Neotragus; species Neotragus moschatus. The sequence continues at coordinate 30,818 of SJYA01001355.1, read as the reverse complement.
GAGAATTATCAACAAATGACTAAATGTACTCTTCTAATTCCCTGCCTAAATCGTTGGCAGAGATCTAAACATGGATCCCCAGCTTCTGGGATCTAATGTCTGATGATCTGAGGTGGAGCTGATGTAATAACAATAGAAATAAAGTATACAATAAATGTAATGCACTTGAATCATCCTGAAACCACTCCCCCTCATCCTGGTCCATGGAAAAATTGTCTCCCATGAAACCAGCCCCTGGTGACAAAAAAGTTGGGGACCACTGGCTTAAGAAATTATAGTTGAACAACTTAGAGTCTGAGACTATTTATATTTATGTTTATATTCTCCCAATGTTCCCAGTAACTGGGATACTAAATATAAATTGTTGTTGGATGTACCAGTTATCTATTGTCACACAGTGCTGTTCATTCACCAGAAAAACTTAGTGGCATCCAGATAAAAACACATTTTTCATGAAGCTCTAGAATTCAGCTGACCTAAGAGCCTGGTGGGCTGCCGTCCATGGGGTCGCGAAGAGTTGGACACGACTGAGCGACTTCACTTTCATGTTTCACTTTCATGCATTGGAGAAGGAAATGGCAACCCACTCCAGTGTTCTTGCCTGGAGAATCCCAGGGGCGGCGGAGCCTGGTGGGCTGCCGTCTATGGGGTCGCACAGAGTCAGACACGACTGAAGCGACTTAGCAGCAGCAGCAGCAGCAGCAAGTTAGTTTTAGCTGATCTGGTTGGGTTTGACCAAATATTTAAGACTCTTCTAGCCATTAGTTGTCTCAACCAGGATGACTGGGGTAACCTGACTCTAATTTCTGTCCTGTTCAACCTGCAGAAGGCTAGTCTGGGCATGTTCTCACAATGTAGGGGAAGGACACCAATGAATAAAACCAATTGTGCAAGCATTTTCAACTGTGTGTCCCATGTGCCAATTTCCTGTCAGTCTTGCGAGTCACATGGACAAATCAAAAGTCAGAGTAAGAAGGCAGTGCAAAATCATACAGGAAGGACATGGATACAGAAAGGAGCAAGAATTGGGGCCATTGGTACAACTGGTCCATTGAGTGAATACACAGATCAATGAGTGATGGAAGCGCACTGGACTAAGGGTTGGGAGACTTATCCCTGAGGCTTGGCACTGTTCATTCTGTTAATCTGGGTATATTGTTTAATTATGATGGAATCTAATTTCCTTATTGGCTCTTCCCAAACTTTAAAAGCCTTTGATTCAAGCTTTTAATGAACTTTTAATGAATTTAATGCTGTATGCAGTCTATAAGAGGAACCTAAGGAAAGTTGTTCATTATCCTACTCTTTAGTGAACCAAAATGGCTAGTGTGGATGGCCAAAATTGATTGGCTACTTTTGACTCCATGAATCTCTGAATATTTTGTAATCACACCCAAACTGAAAAACTTCTAATCTGAATTTCAGTAAGGAGCAATGTGCTGAAAATAAAATTTCTTATTTAAATTGAAAATTCAATTTAGTGCTTGCTCCTATCTGATGACTCTTTTGAAGCATACAGTATGTCAGGGCAACATCAGACACTATGACATTTCTTATATGTGAGATGTGTTTTAGAGTCCATTGATGTTTTACCTTAATAATTCATTGTTATGATGAATTACCATTCTAAAATTGACTAGAGAAGCTTTGTCATACTTGGATAATGTTGATAAACATGTGGGTTATTTTAAAGTAAATATTGTGATTAGTTTTATAATATAAAAGATGTAGATAATACAGAAGTGAAACCTGTTCTTCATTATACAATAAATAATTATGTAACATATAATGAAAGTCTGCATTACTAAATTATTAAGAATAGAAATGAAGTAAACAATATTTTATAAGCTTCATAAGAAAGTAATGTACACAAATGGGTTTTGAAGATGATATTCTGTGTCTGAGAGGACTTGTTACTTGATTGCCTCAAAAATTCAACACCTAGATTACCAAAGTATATTGATGAAGATATAATCTGTAACCCACTTTGACATATGGACTGTTTGATTTCAGATATACAGAAATAACTCGCCATATGATAAGTATCCTTGTCATACACTGGGAAGCATTTATTATGGACTGATAATTTACTTGTAAAATCAATCACTCTGGTCTGTGTCATTTCAGAGTGTCCACCTAGACAGATCCAAGAAACTGTACTCAAATCAAGCTGGTCTGGACTCAAAAGCACCAGCTGGTTGTCAAAATGATTTGGCTGATCTGGAGAAAGAGAAGAGAAAGACTGAGGCAACTGCAGTAACAGGTACCGATGCAACCACCGGTTGGTTAAGCCTGTGATACTGGTTTCAACTGCCTTTATGACAAAGGCAAAATGTACAGATTCTTATTACCATTTTGTTTGGAATATACGACTCAGTCAAAGCAAGAGCCCTGACCTGTGAATCTCACTGAAATTTAGTTTTAAGTGAAGCATAATATTAAACACTCACATTGACAAAAGATCTGTTCATTGTTTGCTGTTATTAGATTTCCTTCTCATTTATGATTTTCATGCCCAAGGAAGTGTTTTTATTCTAATACTGTTTGTATTATCATGACAATAATATTGCTAAATGTTTGCTAGATTTAACAAGAAGGATGAATGGTTTGAGAACAGGTCAAGACAATTGAGATGCTTTTAATTTTAAAAAGTGTCAGATGGGTAGCCTAATGCAGACTTGAATTATAATAGTTCAGTTTATAGAGACGGTGTTTTGATATTTTTCATCTCTACTAAAAGCAAAACAAGAGAAAATGGACTTGTCAAGAAGTTGATAGCATTCAATTAAGTTACCCAGACTAACTTCCATATTTTGGAAATCTGGGATAAGTTAGCAAGGGAAATGAGAATTTTCTTTCTTGGCAATATTTTTAAACACACCAAAGAAGCTCAATTTCTATTACACTTTATCTTTGAAACTTCACATTTCATTTGTAGAAAAATTGAAACTGTAATTATGCTTAAGCATATGGTTTGTTCTTTTTCCCTCCTTATTTGATTTTGTAGCCAGCACTCTTTTTTCCTCCAAGGGCATGTAAAAGTCAAAATACTAGATATAAAGTCTCTGAAGTGTTTCTGCTCAAACTCTGACTGTGCAATCTGGGTTCTTTCATGTAGTTAACTTACTGGCTTCTGACACTCCTATAAAAATATCCCATAGAGCTTTTCTTATTACCTTTTCATTGACTCTTTCTGAATGATAAAAATGAAATTCTGTAAAGGGCTTTGAAAACCATGCATATTGCAATTCCTCCAAATTTCAAATACTAACCAAGTGTGACTACAAAAGAAACAACTACTGCAGCGAAAATTGGCTGCAGTGTGCTGAGTCTCAGGCTATTATTAATTCATTGGAAACTGTTTTTTTCCTTAAGATGATGGATCCTAAAAAGTACTAGATAACACAATTGCTGAGATCAAAGTTTTTGTTTCAACCATTGGAAAACTTATTATCTGATCTTCCCCTGTGTGTGAATCTTCCTGGGATGCTATATGACAGCTCCAGGTTTGTGCTGTGAATGAATCAGTGCAAAGTATGATACAGACCAGGGCAGGAACTGCTTTGAACCTATTGCCTGTTAGTGATGGTTTAAGAAAAAAGAGGACCTGGAATTAAAGTGATGGTCCTAGGCAAGCGAGACTTACTAACTTTACTCAAGAGAGTAAAATGAAATTTGCCCTCTTACATTAACTTCAACAAGAATTTAGTTAAAAACTACACAGTAGGTGTATCTGGGCAATATTTTCAATTGCTTTCCCATTTGAAATTACAATAAATTGTAGAGTCTATCTTCATAGTGAATTATAATTGTATGACAGTTCCATAATAAGAATACAAAAGTAAAGCAGAAATATAATTCTTCAAAATTCGCTTTGGTTTTGTGAAACTTCATATATTTTCTTCAGTAAAAATAGGCTCTTTGAATCTATGTGTGTGTTGATAGCTCAGACATGTCCGACTCTTGCTACCCCATGGACTATAGTCCACCAGGCTTCTCTGTCCATGGGATTCTCCAGGCAAGAATACTGGAGTGGATTGCCATCTCCTTCTCCAGTGGATCTTCCCAATCCAGGTATCAAACCCAGGTGTCCTGCATTGCAGGCAGATTCTTTACCATCTAAGCCATCAGGGAAGCCCCTTTGTATCTATACTTAACATTTACTCTACTTTGAATGAGTAGCTCATCTGTGAATATTCCTTAACTACCTGATAGTTCAGGATGGACAAATCATACTTTTTCTCAGTTTTCTCCTCTTTTTAAATTTTAGACACAAGTTAGTCATTTCCTAAATTCTCTGGGTGAGAATGGCAGTTTTAGAGTCTCTGCAGCATATCACAGAGAAAACAAAGCAAAACCAAACAAAACCTTATTAAGACAGGGGAGCTGCTTCTCCAGTTTTGCTCCTTCAGGACACCCAGGCCTTCTTCTTTCAGTTAGATGAAGTGGAACCATTTCAGATCTGTATCTAATAACTATACTGAAGGGAATTATTTATTTTGAAATTCACTATAGACGACTAGAGGATTCGCTCTAAATGGCTGAACACATTGTGTAATGAGAGTTTGCTCTGTGGCGGCCGGGAGCACAGGAAATTCTACCACAGGATCGTTGCTGTCAGTCCCAGCTCCTCTTCACTTAAGAAACTGATGAAAATACCTCACCAGGTCTCAAGGGTGACCTTCCTCTCTGGATCCTCGATTCACTCTGGCTGTTCGACAAGGCCCATATCTTATTTAGGGAATATCATTATTAAGTCTGCACATTTTATTGTCCATAAATTACCAAAAGAACAGTTCTCAGGAAGTAGGATGATTACGTAGTTAACTTTTGGATTCTGAACCTAAGACTAAACGTTAAACGTTGGCTACTGCATTCACCAGCTGTGAACCACAAACAATTTGCTAACATCTCTGTCTCTTTATTTGTAAAATTGGGTTAATAATAGTGTTGTACTACAGGCTATTTCAATGACTACATTAGATCAAATAGGTTAAAATTAATACGCCTGCATGCTAAGCCGCTTCAGAATGCTATGGACAGTAGCTGGGCAGGCTCCTCTGTCCATGAGATTCTCCAGGCAAGAGTACTGGAGCGGGCTGCCATGCCCTCCTCCAGGGGATCTTCCAAACCCAGGGACTGAACCTGCATCTCTTAAGTCTCTTGCATTGGCAGGCAGGTTCTTTACCACTAGCACTACCTGAAAAGCCCAAGATTAGTATAGTACATAATATATTCCAGTTGAATTATGGCTATTATAATTAGTGTCTGCATATTTATGAGTTGATGGCTAAGGAAAATTTTGCCTCCTGACAGTATATTTTGCAAAGTGCTGGCTCTGACTACTTGATATGGCTCTTATAGTCTCTGAGTTTCTGTCCATAGGATTTCCCTTTGAGAACTCTATCCTCTTGGGAATTTCGTGGCCTCTATGAGTCTTATGTACATGGAAAGTGATTAAAAATCTTTTGGAGATATGTCACTGAATCCTCTGAATCTTTGAAGCAATGCGATCCTACAGAGACACGGAAGCCCCGAGCCTCCCTAAAGGACTCCTCCCCCTCCTTACCTCAGCTGCAGTCGTCAAGAAGAGCACAGTTTCCATGGTTAATCAGTGACAGCACTATTTTTGAAGACACGACATGTGTTAAGTGCAAGTGTTTGTTTTGAGCTACTTGTTTCATGTCCAGTTTCCAGGGTCGACTTGCATATGGAAACTTTATTGAGAAGTGCTTTGTGGAACAATACATAGGTTGAGGAATAAAGCCGGTCTGGACAGACAGAAAAGTGAAATCATAATAGAGTCCAAGAAAGACCTCAGCTGATGGCACAGGGAACTATGGAACTGGTGTGGCTCTTCTGAGTTGTCCTGTGTTAGGGCAAGGGGGCCAAATTTTCATGCCGCCTGCTTCAGTCCATCATTGGGTTCAGCTGCCTTTGGAAAGGGGACATGACTGTGGGCAAGTGGCTTCCTCCAACCCAGGGCAAAGTTGTTTGGTGTCAGAGGATTATCTTTTAGTTGTGAGAAGGATCTGGTTATTGTGTAGGTCACACATTAATTGCAGAGATTGCTTCTGGTGATCTGACTGGCTAAACAGAAAGCAGGTTTTCTTTTTTCCTCTTTATATATTTGGTTTTACCCTATGTAAATGTTCTCTATTGAGTAAATTTTATACTCTTCTGATCAACATTCTCTAATGGAATTTCCTTGTTTTTGAAGCTCCAACTATATTCTAATTATCTTACATCTTTATATTAAACCCAAGCCACGACTCATCCTCCATTAGTTAGACTTGTCAAGTAGTGAGACGATCCCTGGGCCAGAAAACAAAATGCAGGTACAGTAAGGTCTAGTCCCAGCGCTGTACATCCTAGCTGTACAACCTTTCACAGGTCATTTCATTTTTCTGAATTATATTTTCCTCATCAAAATGAGGTGCCCCAGGTAATTTTGATTTCCTTTCAGCTCTAAAAGCATGTGATTAAATGGTCTTTTCTGATATCATAGAGTCATGACACTATGATAAGTTAGGACCTTCATCACTAAGTTAAGACCCACATAGAAACGATTCACCACATCTAGAAACATACTTATGGTAAATTAAACAGATAAGAGGAAACAAGTTTCATGGAAAAGCTTTTCATTAAGGTCATGGCAGAAGCTAGAAAGAAAGAATGGATTTATAAGAAGATAAAGAATTCTTTATATTGAGCTTTAATTCAATGTTAATGTTTACTCTAAACTTCAGATTTTACTTATATGTTGGGAATCAAAGCATAGGAACTTCTCTGTAAAACTACTTGAGAATTAAATAAGGTGAGGGTTCCATTTTAAAGACCTTGACTGAATGACTGAATATATGTTATTTAGAGGTAGACACTTTAGAAATAATAAAATATATCCTTATTTTTCAGTTTTATTAAATGCAGGCTTCAATAATTCATTGTTATTCTAGATAATATGTAAATTTTAAGCACAACAATTACTTTTACTCCTAAAAACTAGAAAATCATTGTTTAAGATATCAAATAATTTCAAACTGGTAATCCAAAAATCTGGTATATCTTTTGTCCTTCTACTTAACATCAGTGCAGATTTTTCATAATATAAACAAAATAATGACACCAGTAGAATTTCTCTCACGTTTCCAGGGAATACTGTTTTCAGTTTAGAAATGCTGACAGCCTAAAGTAAAACATTATAAGTCTGCTCTTCCTTTTATAGCAACTTATTAATATTTCTCTCTTTTTGGAAGGTTTAAATGTTGAAGAATATCCTGGAAGGAGAACCCACAGTCATTTCCTTCTTTGAACAATTCTGAAACATCATTTCCTATTAGGCAGTTGTGTGAGTACTGACAGCCTTCCCCTCTTCTTCCCTAGAGATTAATTTATTTCCTGCAGTGCTTGCTCTTCATGGAAAATCTGACTTGTCAGCCTTCACCAATGGGAGATCTCATCAGCAGAATGTTAATTGCAAAAGCAAAACTATATACCATATTGAAAGGGAAAAACAGTTCTCCAGGCAATGCAACCTTTTCGTTTTCTTTTCTCTCCACTTCATTCTTTCCTCAAACTGTGCCTCAGTAGGAACATTATCCACCGGGGAAACATTCTGCGAGATGGTGGGGTATAGAGGAAATATGTAAGCTTTGCCACCAGACAGACCCAAAACTGAATTATAATTCAAAGAATGTTGAATTTCTTTGGGATTTGGTTTCTTTATCTGTAAAATAAACATAAAAATGCCTGCCTCATATGAAATTATATAATGAGACTGGGAGAGAGTAGACACAATAAAATTATTCATATTATCATAGTCTTCGTTTAGCACCTACTGCATATTGACTGGTGTGGTATAATAGTAACCATGACATGTTAATCTATTAGAGGTTTGGTTAGCCACCTAATCTATTGGCTTTAGGTGTTAGGCGTATGAGATGAAGACGCCTTATTGAGATGGCTTGTTTGAAATTTTACTCTTCATTTCCTTTCTCGTCTCATCATCACTCACACTTTTCATAATGCTCACTAGATACTTATGAACTTTTTTTTTTTTTCAAAAATCAGTTCTTAAAAAATTAAAAGGTGTTTGCTAATAGTTTTAGACCTATCTATTCAGGTTCGAAACATGTTTGAGTTTACTAAAAGTTATATCTCTAAAATTGTCGATTTCTGCTTGCTTACATCTCAGAAACAAAATTTTGGTGTTAAGTCTTGAGACAAAGATTGTCAACAAAAGCGGTGGCAGTGAAGTAGAGATAAAGTTGAGAGATACAAAATGAAGACACAAAATCAATTATTTTAAGTCCAGGATGATCACTCTTTCAGTAGTATGATTATAATTACAAATTTATTTAAGTATATTCACTTTTTTATTGTTTCCCCCACATGGTTTTATAATTTGTGTATAACACTAGAAAGAAAACCAATTAAAACAAATGTGTCATTTTGCTGTGCTAAAATAGGAGAAAGATGTCACACTGTAAACTCATAATAAATAAGTGAGACCTGATATAGACCTGATACAGCAGACAGGAGCTGTGTGCACAGAGCAAAGAAAAGTGCTGTTTTTTCACATGGCAAAATAATATTTTTCTTAATGACCAGTGACAGTGTTTTAACTTGAGTAGAACAAGGGATTGGATCTGTATGTTGACCTTTGCCTTTGACCTTTATAGAGTCGTATGCACATCATTAATTGATCCTTTTTAATGCTAAATGCATTTCTTGAAACTATAGAGTTTTCTTTAAAATAATGAGCTTTTGAGCCTCTCCCCAGTTTCCTAATTTTCCTTATTAATAACTTCTAATCTTATAATTTTAAATTTCCTTCCCCTTTTTTCCTCATCTTTTATTCTTATTGGCAAAGGACTTTCTTTTACCCATTATTTCAATCAATTCTGTTTTTTATTTCATTCACAAGGGCCATCTTTAATCTGGCCAATAAATTAAGCAAAGCACAAAGGAACAGATGACTTTGAAAATTTGTCTCAGTGAGTCTCTAAGTTCTTGTACATAAAATGGTCATTTAATGAGCATGTTAAAAATACATATTCTTGGGATATTCTCTCTCTAGTAGTGTTGACAACCTCTGGTGGGTCATATGTGTCTCATTGCCTGTTATTGCACTGCCCTCCAGCTAAGAATATTTGTTCTTTTCATTTTTTAAGTGGTTGAAAAATAAAAATATTTTCGGACTTATGAAAATTATCTGAAATTCAAGTTTCAATTTTTATATAAGGTTTCACTGCAGCAGAGCCACACTTACTCATGCGCACATTGTCTGTAGCTGCTTTTGTGCTGTGTCAGCAGAACCAAGTAGTTTTGACCAAGACCATATGTAAAGCCTAAAATTTTTACAATTTGGCCCTCTAGAGGGAAACTTTGCTAACCCCTGCTCTAGAAAGTCTGATTCAGAAGTTCTCAAGAAAGAACAGTAATTGAATTGATTTCAACGTTTTTATGTGATTCTTATACTGAGGTTGATGACACTTTGAAAGGTAATACGGTAGGAAAATTATGAACAACCTGTCTCTTCTTCTCCCCTTCTCATCACCTACTCCATCAGCAATTCCTATTGGCTTTATCCTCAAACAGTATCTAGAATTTATCTTTTTTTTTTTTTTTCACCTAGTTCACTGCCATCAGCTTTGTCCAAGCCATCATCATCTTTCGTCTGGATTCTTGTATTAGCTTCCTAACTAGTCAATCTGCTTCTGCCCTTGCCTCAGTATTCTCCATTCTCAACAGGCCAGCCAGAGTGAATGTGTTAAAACCTTAATCCGATCATGTAACTCTTTTGTTCAGAATCCTCTGGGGGTCTCACCACTTCTGTCTACCTTGGCCTCCCAGCTGCTTCTCAGAAACTCTAGGGGCACTCCATCCTCAACACACCACAGGCTATTTTTTCTAACTGGCATAGTCTTTCCCCTAGAAATTTGCATGTCTTTTATCTTCGTCTCCTTCAGGTCTTTCCTTAGCCATTACCTTCTTGGCAGTTCCTTCCATGAACACCTTATTTGAAGTTGTAATCTCTTCATCGGCGTCTACTGATCTCCTTTACGTCACCTCACATGCTGCACACCTTGCTTCTTTATTTTGATTATGGGCCATTTTCTCCACATTTGGGCTTCATGAGGACAGGAATTTTTGTCCATTTGCTCTGTCCTTAGATTTAAAAGAGTTCCTGGCTTACTGCCAGTTCTCAATAAATATTTCTTGAATAGAGAAATGAAGCCGTTCTGTTCAACAGATTATGTGTGACACCTACCAAACATGCAAAAACAATTACCAGGAGTATAAGACTTGTCTTTGAAAAATGATGTAATATCTTGTAACAACCACAGATGAGAAGAAAAATAAATTTGTATCATTTGCTTTTTTCCCTGTCAACCAATACCTTAGTTACAAATGATGCTAAAGGAAAGTAAGTAGAGGAAGGGTACATGGGTGAAAATTCAGTTGAAGATGTTTGGAAGAGATTCTAGAAAGTGTCACAAGAAAGTGCTTCTTAGAGCAGGTAGATGTGGTTACTGCAAATTTTACTTTTCAACATAAGGTTGAGCAGTTTGAGGAAACGGACACTCAAAGTTCTCAAAAGGGAAAATGCAGGGCATGACTAGCCTTGGTTCAGTTGACTGTTTGGGAAAAATCAGCCTTATAAGAGAATGTAAAGTTGCTGATGGACATGGAGGCCTGGCGTGCTGCAGTTCATGGTGTCGCAAAGAGTCGGACACTACTGAGCAACTGAAATGAACTGAACTGAACTGAAAGCATTTTTAGATATACCTGAACTGGATTCCTTAAAAATCAGATGAAATGGAGATTTTCGTTGACTTTAATACTCTCATTCAAAAAATATCTCATCTAATCTTACATATTTTTAAAGCTTCATTTTGTGGATTAAACAGTCGTCTGTTCTTACATAGACGTTGACTATTGAGGAACTATTCTATTGAAGAACACATTTTTGAGAGAAAAACAAAACACAATAAAACTTCATTCTGTGTCTGTTCTTCTGTGGATGAAGTACTTGGCTTGAACTCCTAGGAACTGAGTGTACATGATTCCACAGCCTTCAGTTGACATCATCATCTAAGTAATTATGAATTTTCAAAAATAATCTGTCAGTATTCAATTCAAGGTAAGAAACATCACCTCCAAATTAATTTGGTGACATTTTCCAAAGGAGTGGTCAATGAATGCCAAAAGGTTTGATAGCTTTAAATCAATTTGAATTTTAAAACCTAAATAATTATCAGAAAAGCCAGTTCCTTCACATTTTGAGAATTCCTGCAATTTAATTCAACAAAGAACAAAGTTTCTATTCAACATGGAATCAGCTGTGTCTTAACTTCAGCTGGCCATTAAAGCACAGGCATCATTGAGGGGATCCCCGCCCTGGGTGGAAGATGGGGCTAATTCAGGCAGAGAGAGGCAACTTATAAGTTCCCTTCTAAAACTAAGGTTGTTTGAATCCTATTATTTTACATTTGGATAATTTAATTATTTTAATTCCTCCCCTCCCATTTTTCTGCTTAACTCTGTACTATCTTAAATCAATTTATTGAAAAGGGAAAGTGAGACTAATAACTGTCAAGATGACAGATTGAACTTGCAAGCTACAGGCTTGTGTGAGCATGAGATAGTAATAGCAAGTAATATTTCTGTTGCACTTTACATTTTACAAAATACTTGCAGGTCCGTTATTGCATTTGATATTTCCTCAATGCTATGATTCTGTTATTGCTACCAAAACTTACTCACTTGCAAGTAAATGGAATTCAGAGATTTCTCAAGACACATAGCCAGTAAATCTTAGAATCAGGATTCATACCGAGTTCTTCAGATTGTTTCTCTGTACTACAGTGTATCTGTTTCATTTGCCCTCCCCAGCCTCTCCCCTTAGGAAAAGCTATGCTCTGAGGGAGATTCTTGTTATCCTTTTTTACAGATAAAGTCACAAAGATAGTCTGTGGTGGAAGCGGGGATTATATCTGGGCATACTGCCTAAGAATCCCGTGTTCTTTTATCTATAATGTATATTCCACAGTATGTAGTTTTATTGCTGTTTGTGATAAAAGGAAGACATGAAAATCTAAAGGCAGCAGTTGGGGATGGTGGATGATGAGGAGAGAGAATGAAATCAAAGAGAGCAGGGGGTCTAGACGATCTTCCTCTCATCCAACCCCACCTTCCAGCCCCCAGCCTCACTTAGCACTGAGAGGGAGCTGATGGAAGAAAATAAATTTAGGCTGTTAGGGGAATTAGCATGATGTGTGGAGAAATTCCACTTTTTTCTGTTTTGACATCCCCTTTCTTTTTTCCCAGTTAGTCTATGAACTCCTCAGAGATCACAGATTGCATGTTTTGTCCTAATATTTTACACAGATAGTAAAACTAGGTAACAGTTGATGAAACAGTAAACCTCTTTACTGCAAAATATAAAACTTTTACATTTATTGGCTCATTTGATTTTTGTCATAACCCTGTAAGATAGGCATTGTCCCTTCCCCCCAGCTTGTTTTCAAAGATGAGGAAATAAGGTACACAAAGGTTAAGTAACTTCCTTAAAGTTACAGGGGCTTCCCTTGTACCTCAGTCGGTAAAGAATTTGCCTGCAGTGCAGGAGACTCGGGTTCGATACCTGGGTTGGGAAGATCCCCTGGAGAAGAAAATGGCAACCCACTCCAGTATCCTTGCCTGGAAAATCTCATGGAGAGAGGAACTGGTGGATTGCAGTCCATGGGGTCGCCAGTGTATAGTAGAAAAGGCAGGAAGAAGGAAGGAATGAAGGGAAGAAGAGGAGGAGGGAGGAGAGGAGAGAGGAAGGCAAGAAGGAAGGGAGGAAGGAGGAAAAGGAGAAGGGAGGCAGGGAGGGGGGCAGGGAGGGAGCCATAGGCTAATGAGCGCTCAGGGGCAACAACCTCAGAGCATTCCTCTCCAGGTCAAAGAGGCTAAGCGCTTAATAGTAGATCGCTAGTACAATGAAGAGTGCAGAAGTGAAAGAAACGATCACTTTCTGTCCCGTTTGACCATGGTACTTCATGCCATTAGACTTTTTTTAAACCACCTATGCCCCATGCTCCACAAAGCCAGAATGGAAAGAAGCATCCATCTTCCTGAACACAGAGTGCATGGTAGCTTACTTTCCTTGAGAGTGTGACATGATGTCTTTTTCAAAAAAATTAATCAATTTATTTTAATTGGAGGCTCATTACTTTACAATATTGTAGTGGTTTTTGCCATACATTGACATGAATCAGCCATGGGTGTATATGCTGTCTTAACATCAAGTCTGTGCACATGTTTATTAGAAACTCAAGACTGTACAGCTTTTCCTTGAGACCTGTTGGCGTTTTTCACTTAACATTACAGGCACCCTTTTCTCCTCCACTAGATTTGGACTCCAGTGCATAGCCATTGTGTCACAGCTGGGGTGATAGGTCTGCAATCGGACATTTTTTAGAGCACAATCAAGCTCTAGCCTCTTCCTAGCTGTGTGATTGCTAGGCAAGTCTCTTCACCTTGGAGTCAGGTTTTTACTTTACATTACCAGATAAAAGAGTTTGTATAAGCATAAACTAAAACACAAAGAAAAGCACTTTGTAAACTGGAAGACACTTAACAAATTTAATGTATTATCTCACAGAAATATCTACTTTGTTTTTGAAGGGTTAATGTTAGTTCCTGGAGTTTTGGGTTTTTTGTTTGTTTGTTTTGTTTTGGTTCTTATTTTGTTCTCAGTTCTCAAAAAACTTACAGGCAGGTGAGTGTTCTACAAACAATACTTGAAAGCAAATAGTTTCTTTCTTGACTATCTCTAATACATGTTTCTGATGGACCCTTCTTAATCTTTTTTTCTTACAGAAATCTTCAAAACTGAAGAACATCAAAAATAATGAGATGTGACAGAAGCCACTTGGGCAGTGAACATAAATGTTGCAATGTAAAAGCAAGCCTAGCCTTCTAGCTGAAAAAATAGCCCTGAAAGGAGTCTGGGCCATTGCAAAGGCAAAGACAACACTGAAAGTTTTAACAGATAAAACTTAAAGAGCAACATAGGATATAAAGTTCACAGTCTATTCTGTTGTGCCAAAATCTACATGTATTTTTTTAATTGTTTTTTGGGACATGTTTATTTAATGTGTACATTTTTTTGTGATTTCCATTCCCACTACTGACAATTAAGCAATTGAAAATTACTTTTATACTTTAGTTTCTTAGTGAAAAATTTTAAAATAGGATAAAAGCTCACTAAATATCTTCACTTTCCTTAGAATTTGTTTTGCCTTTTTTTAGTGGTATCATCATTATTGTTAAAAATAACAAAAAATAATTATATGAGAGTGATCTAAAATAACCAGGTTTCAAGTCACTGTATGGCAAAACCAATACAATATTGTAAAGTAAAATAAATAAATAAATTAATTAAAAATAAATAAATTTAAAAAAATTTAATAAATAAAAAAATAAAATAACCAGGTTTCTTATGTGATTCCCTTGGAGCTGTGGAAATAAGTTTGACTTCACATTTTCATTTAGTTTTAGAAACATATAGTGAAAAGTGTGTTTGATACTTAACAGTCAAAACCACTGTGAGTTACAGGAAGTTCCCATAACTTTTTCCCCTGTGCCTTAATAACCAGAGTTCATTACTGCAATATCACCAAAGATCTGATAATATGCTTTATTAATTTATGTACTGTACACTAGATAACCCTTTAGATAAATGTTTATTAGGATTGTATGGAAGCCATTTCATTTATATTCATTTATGTATTAAGTATACAGGGACAACATTATTTTGCCTCTAACAAAATGACATGACAGAGTTGTACAGGAATTATGCATGTGTGCTGTTTTGTTCAGTTCTTGTGAGCCCGCCAGGCTCCTCTGTCATGGAGTTTTCCAAGCAAGAATTTTCCTGAGGGTGGTTTGCCATTTACTCCTCCAGTGGATTTTCCCCATCCAGGGATCAAACCTGTGTCTCCTGCATCTCCTGCACTGGCAGGTGGGTTCTTTACCACTGAGCCACCTGGGAAGCCATACAGGTATTATACAGGAATTTAATGGTCAACTTTGGACTTGGTTCATAGGTCGTGCTGTATACAAAAATATAGGTAATCTCATATCTCCTAATTATTTTATATTATGTATAGAAATTATTCACTCTTTTAGTACTAGTTTATGAAGACAAATCATGAAACAACTTTTCAACAGAAAAAAAATTACAATGAGAAATCTTTCATAAATGCTTATATTCTGACTTAACTTGCTTCTCTGTACCTTTTTTTTTCTTCCTTTTTAAGTGGAAATGGACTCTGATTTCCAGTACCCTAAGGATTATTGGGTATGATTTGATATGATTTGATATGGTAATATATTATTATTTATGATTTCTGAATTTTTCTGATGTTTCACTTTTATGTATTTTCATTGTTTGTGCCCATAAAAACAAGAACTTTTAAAAGATTATGTCCCCAAGTTTGATTATTGAAGTCCACTGAGAATCCTTTCTCAACAACTTTGGCAAACTCTTGAAACTCACGGGCTAGTTTGTTAATTTTCAAATAATAATGGTTAGTATTTTTATATGTTATATGAGAACAATTAAGTCCATACTTTTAGAAAGTACGATTCTTTGATTAGAAATTTAAGAGAATGCATGTCTTAGTTCAGTTGTAAATCATCAAGCGCTATCTAGTGGAAATCATATATAACATTTCTAACAATGCAAGTCCTTTTATGTACTGTGTTTCTGGCTTTCTTGAATTTGAAAGATGTAATATACTTCATGCTCATCTATGGAAGATTTCGGGAGATTGAAAATAAATTTTGTTTTGCGTGTGTGTATGTTCTCTGTCATGTTTAATAACTATCGTCTTGTAGCAAATAAAATATTCTTTAACTAGGACTGAAATCAGTTCAAGGAAAAGTTTACCTGTGTTGACTTCCCAGGTGGCACTGCGGTAAAGACCACCTGCCAATACAGGAGATGCAAGAGATACAGGTTCCATCCCTGGGTCAGGGAGATCCCCTGGAGTAGGAAATAGCAACCCACTTCAGTATTCATGGCCAGGAAAATTCCCTGGACAAAGGAGCCTGGTGGGCTACAGTCCATGGGGTCACAAAGAGTCAGACACAAGTACACATACACGCTTGAGACGTGTTTAACTGTGTTAAAGAAGCCAGGAGAAGGGAGGTACTTACTCCTCACTCTGCCACCCACAACCAAGGACCTACAGGGCTGAGCTCAGTCATGTCTAACTCTTTGAGACCCCATAGACTGTTGTCCAACAGGTTTCTGTGTCCATAAGATTATCCTGGCAAGAATACTGGGCTGGGTTGCAATTTCCTCCTCTGAGGGATCTTCACCCAGAGAGCAAACCCACATCTCCTACGGCTCTTGCATTGCAGGCCAATTCTTTATCGCTGAGCCATCTGAGAAGCCATAGTGCTGAGCACAATGATCAAATTTCACAGTATGATGGGGCTGCATAGATAGACGCCAAGACCTCCAACAATCAATGCTGCCTTGTTGCTAACTGAATTAAACAGTTTGCGGAAGGGGATGGAAAGGGGGTGAGAAATGAAGAAAGGAAGGTGTTGTTTGAGTCATGTTTGGTTTTTATAATCAAGACTTTAATATGAAAAGTATTTGTTTTAAGATCAAAGTCAATATTAATGAGGCTTTTGAATGTTTATCCAAAGGCTTAAGTTACAACCTACTTCTAAAAGGAAAAGGATATGTAAAATCCCTGAGAAGGAAGAGTCAGAATCCAAATATATCCCAATAGGTTGGAATACTAGAAACTCAAGCCCAAGATAATAAAAACTGTTTTACGATAAAAAAAATTTGCAGTTTGACACTTTACTGCTTCCACTGCTGCCACTGAGGCCCACATCATCTTTTCTTGGGCTTCTGCAGTAACCTTGTAACCATTCTCATCTTTCTTGTTTCAGTTCAGTTCAGTTCACTCGTTCAGTCGTGTCCCACTTTTTGCAACCGCATGAATTGCAGCATGCCAGGCCTCCCTGTCCATCATCAACTCCTGAAGTTCACTCAGACTCACATCCATTGAGTCGGTGATGCCATCCAGCCATCTCATCCTCGGTCGTCCCCTTCTCCTCCTGCCCCCAATCCCTCCCAGCATCAGAATCTTTTCCAATGAGTCAACTCTTTGCATGAGGTGGCCAAAGTACTGGAGTTTCAGCTTTAGCATCATTCCCTCCAAAGAAATCCCAGGGCTGATCTCCTTCAGAATGGACTAGTTGGACCTCCTTGCAGTCCAAGGGACTCTCAAGAGTCTTCTCCAACACCACAATTCAAAAGCAGCAATTCTTCGGTGCTGAACTTTCTTCACAGTCCAACACTCACATCCGTACATGACTACTGGAAAAACAATAGTCTTGACTAGATGGCAATCCACTCCAGTACTCTTGCCTGGCAAATCCCATGGATAGAGAAGCCTGGTGGGCTGCATGCAGTCCATGGGGTTGCTAGGAGTCGGATGTGACTGAGCAACTTCACTTTCACTTTCATGTATTGGAGAAGGAAATGACAACCCACTCCAGTGTCTTGTCTGGAGAATCCCAGGGACGGCGGAGCCTGGTGGGCTGCCATCTATGGTGTCGCACAGAGTCAGACATGACTGACGTGACTTAGCAGCAGCAGCAGCAGACAGACCTTTGTTGGCAAAGTAATGTCTCTGCTTTCGAATATGCTATCTAGGTTGGTCATAACTTTCCTTCCAAAGAATAAGTGTCTTTTAATTTTATGGCTGCAATCACCATTTAACACAGTACTAAGAATGATCTCATTAGAACATATTGTTTCACCCCACAGTCATTTCCCACCTCACTCAGAGTAAAAGCCAAAATTCCTGAAATGATCTGCAAAGCCCTACACGATCTGCTCCTGTTACTTCTCTGACCTCTTGTCCTCTCACTGTGCTCAAGTCATGCTGGCCACCTCACTGTTCATACAACAGGACTGGGCGGTCTTACCTCCAGGCTGTTCCCTTTGCTTTCTTTCCACCAGGAAAAGCTCTTTGCTCAGGTAGCCATATAGATCAGTCCCTCACTTCCCTCAGGTTTCATCACAAATGCCTGCCCTGACCACATGCCTCATAGCGGAACCCCAAACCCAACCCCACCTGGTTCTTCCTGTCTCCTTCCCATTTTCTTTTTCTCCCTAATAATTTTTCTCTCTCTAACATGCTGTGTATCATCCTGAAGTCTTTGAGAGTGGCATTGATTTTTGCCAGTACACTGAGATACAGTATTGTTTATGATCACCATATTGGCCAGAAGTAAGTGAAGATATTTGTAAGGGATTCAGTTCAGCTTTTTTTACTCCATGAGTCCTTTCTCCACAGTCCAAAAGACCATTGCTGCATTTTAAGAGCCACTATATATGTGTGTTTTGATTATAACTTGAGAAATGAAGAAATGACTGCTAGTAGGGTCTGTGGAATCAGTGTACCCACTGGGAGACAAAATGGACCTAGAAGACTTTATTTATTACTTGACCTACTCAGAGTGGAGTTGCCTGCTGGCTCAGATGGTAAAAAGTCTGCCTGTAATGAGGGAAATCTGGGTTCAGTCCCTGGGTCGGGAAGATCCCCTGGAGAAGGAAATGGCAACTTCTTGCCTGGGAAATTCCATGGATGGAGGAGCATGGCAGACTGCAGTCCATGGGGTCGCAAACAGTTAGAATCAACTGAGCGACATCACTTTCACTTTTTCACTTTAAGAGGACTTGTATATTTTTAAATCTAAGCACAATATCCATGACTGCCACAATTGTTTATTATGTGTGTGCGTGTGCACGCAGTCACTCAATGATGTCTGACTTCTGTGACCCCATTTAGCCCACTGAGCTTCTCTGTCCTTGGGACTTTTCTGGCAAGAATACTGGAGTGGGTTGCCGTTTTCTCTTCCAGGCGATCTTCCTGACCCAGGGATCGAATCCGCATCTCCTGTGGTCCCTGCATTAATAAGTGATTCTTTAACACTGAGCCACCAGGGAAGCCCAAATATTTTATTAAGAGTGTAAAATTAAAACTCTTTATAGCTATTGTGGAAACAGTATATTGAAAGAGTCTCAATACCTACTGTACTGTACAACCGAAAAAGAAATAAATTCATTCAACTACAAACAGTGTTTACTGACATCTACTGGATTGTTTTACTTATAACTTTATAAATTGTGAAAAATTTAAAATACATTAAAGTACACTTGATTCAGTTTCTTTGGTAAGTAGAAGTTTATTACACACTCTGTTTATTATATATATTATATATTCTGTTTATTATATACTCTCTCTTTAATGTACTGGAGCCACACCAAAGAATGCCCTTTAGGTAACTAAGCTGAGGGTCCTTAGTCTCTGTAGCTTCCCTATGCTGATGTGACTCACACTCTTAATTTTTTTGTCATTTCTTGATAACAGTGCTATGACAGTGCACACGAAATACCGCCAGGATTCGCTTGCTCTGCATCGTGCTTTTTACCCCTCACTAAGCTAAGCAGACTTGGTGCTGGGTAAGCCTAATGTGTCTTGTATATTGGTTGACAGTCTGAAACAGAAACTTATTCTAATGGTCTTGTCCTTGAAGGAATATAGAATAAACATTTAGAATATTAGACAAACAGTTTAGGCGCAACAGGAGGGAAGAATATAGGGATAGTAGTAATTAAGTCATCACCCAAAATGCAGCAAAAAAGACAAAATGAAGTATAAAAGAGATATTAAAAGACATTCAGATGAGTTTTAGAAGGCATAATATTTATTACAGAGAAGGAAATGGCAACCCACTCCAATAGTCTTCCCTTGAAAACCCCATGGACAGAGGAGCCTGGCAGGCTACAGTCCATGGGGTCTCAAAAGAGTTGGACACAACTTAGCGACTGAACAACAATAATACTCATTTAATTAGAGTTAGAGCAAGAGAAGTTGGGAGACTGGCGCTCGGCTGAGGTAAGGCAATATTCAAAAAGGTGATACTTGAGAACTCTCTAGAATTAGTAGGTAAAACCAGTTCTCATTAAAGTACAGACTATCTCAAGAAGGACCAAAAAACCAATTTCCCAACACATGATATAAGTGAAATCTGAGAAGATGGCTACCAAGTTAAGGCTGGGCAAAAAATGAACTTTACCAAGACCAAAAGAGAAGCTAGAAGCAAGCGTTCTGGGGGAGACACTCTTAACATCCGTGAACCAAAATGATTTTTAAAAGTAGAAATAAAGAAACTTCTACAAGTAAAAAAAACAGGGAGGAGTTACAATCAGTTGACTTCTCAGAACAAAACTATATAAAGGATGTACCTCAAGAAAGAAAATAAATCCAGAAATGAAGATCTGAGAACCAAGAAAGAATGATACATTAAAAGAGAATTTACTGAATGGGAGATAATGTTTGCCATATACACATCTGACAAAAGAAATGTATCCAGAAAATATAAAAATAACTCCAACTTCCTGGATGCTCAAGCAGTAAAGAATCTGCTGGCATTGCAGGAGTTCAATCCCTGGGTTGGGAAGATCCCCTGGAGAAGGGAATGTCTACCTACTCTAGTATTCTTGCCTGGAGAATTCCATGGACACAGGAGACTGAATGGCTGCAGTCCATGTGTTGCAAAGAGTCGGACACAACAGAGTGATTAACACTTTCACAAATCATTAGGTAAAATGCTGATAGCTTAATTTTAAGAAAGGATAGAGGACTTAAGTGACCATTTCATAAACAATTATATCCAAATTTATAATGGGCATATGTAAATGTGTTCAGAAATGGCAATCTTTAGGAAAATGCAAATTAGAGCCACGATGACATATACCATTACAAATTCAGCAGATGTCTAAGATTTTCTTTTAATGACAAAAACAAGTTTGAAGAACCGGTAGAGCAATCAGAACTTGCACATATTGCTGGTGGGAGGTTTTCCTTTTTTAATATTTATTTATTTATTTGGCAGTGTTGGGTCTTAGTTGTAGCATACCAGATCTTTGCTGTGTCATATGAGGCATGCAGGCCCTCTAGTTGTGGAATGCAGACTTAGTTGCTGTGAGGTATGTGGGAATCATAGTTCCCCAACCAAGCATTAAACCCATGTCCCTTGCATTGCAAGGTGGAACTTTAACCACTGGACCACCAGGGAAGTCCCACTGGTGAGAGTTTAAACCTATACATCTACTTTGGAAAACTACAGTATCTACTAAAGATACACAAATAAATGACTCAGCATTTCCACTCTTAGGTATAAATCAAACTCCAATTAAATTAATTAAAAAGAAACTGAGTATATCAACCTAGCAAAGGACATGTAAAAAAGATGTTTGTAGCAGCCGTATTCACAATAGCTTCAAGCTGAGCATGGTCTATAGCCATGAGCCATAGAACAGACAACTAAACTGATACAGCAACATGAGTGTGATGATACATGCAACAGTGAATATATTTCAAAACCATGACGTTGAATGATAGAATTCAGACACAGGAATAGTATATGCTGCAAGATTCTTTTTATGTTACATTTACAAGATGTCAACCTTGTTTTATGCTAATGGAAGGAAGTCTGTGGTTTGCGTTTGGGTTGGTAATGACCAAGAAGAAGAAGTCATGGCACTTCTGGGTATGTCATTTAGAATATGCTAATATATACAATGAATATATAATAAGGCTCAAGGTCTACTGGGAGTCAAATCCTGGATTTGGAATTGAACCCATGTCCCCGGCATTGGCAGGCAGTATCTTAACCACTGGACCATGAAGGAAGTCCCCTGACATTTCACATGATTGGATAATCCAAAGAGGGAATCAAAAAGGCCAACCAAAATGAAAATGTAGCAAATCAATGAACTGTGGTAACAGGGACAGTGAAAGGGGAATCAAAACACGAATGGAGTTGTAGAACAGCTGAGTGGGAGAATGCTGACACTGCTGCCGTTTGAGAGACTTTAAGTGTGCAGTCAGAGGAATCTGATGAAGGCGTAAATGAAGAAAGAGGGTGTGAGGATGAAGAGGCCTCCAAAAAGGAGGTGACAGGACAAATGTTCATATTACAGGGACCTTCTGAGATATTTCACAACATTGAAAGGGTAAAATGCTGGATGCTGATCCAAACTTAGAAAAAAAGTATGACAATTCACCCAGGTATACTTGCTTTTTATTGTTAGATATACGATGAGAAGAAGGCAGGGACTGTTTGTACTATTTCAGATGTGTTTTACCAAGAGACATGACACTCAGTTCTCAGTGGTTTCCAGTTTTAAATTATAGTGTACTAAGGCAACGGCACCCCACTCCAGCACTCTTGCCTGGCAAATCCCGTGGACAGAGGAGCCTGGTGGGCTGCTGCCCGTGGGGTCGAGAAGAGTTGGACACGCTGAGTGACTTCACTTTCACGTTTCACTTTCATGTGTTGGAGAAGGAAATGGCAAGTCACTCCAGTGTTCTTGCCTTTTGAGAATCCCAGGGGTAGCAGAGCCTGGTAGGCTGCTGTCTCTGGGGCTGCACAAAGTCGGACACAACTGATGCGGCTTAGCAGCAGCAGCAGCAGATAACTATTAGTTTTACTATTTTTTGTTTGCTTGTACATTTATAAATGACAGTTTTGAGGCTTCCCAGATGGCTATAGTAGTAAAGAACATCCCTGCCAATGCAAGAGGCATAAGAGATGCCAGTTTGATCCCTGGATCAGAAAGATGCCCTAGAGGAGGGGGTGGCAGCTGACTCCAATATTCTTGCCTGGAGAATCACATGGACAGAGGAGCCTGGTGGGCTACAGTCCATGGGGTCCCAGAGTCGGACACAACTGAAGCAACTTAACACACGTACATAGCAGATATGGTTCTTTAATGTTTAGACAGAGTTTTTAAAGATCATGAAGATGATGGTATGGGATATTGAGAGAAACTGGTTGTTGACGAAATCACTGGGCATCTGAAATTACCTCCAGAATTTTTAGTAGGTGAATAATGCATTCCATTTTTAAGTTTTGTTTTTCAATAAAATATACAACAGTTTTTCTCTAAAAAAAAAAATAAAGATCATGAAACAGTTTTAATAGCTCCCATTGACTCTTAAGAGCAGTTTGTACAATGTCAGCTTGCACAGTCATTTTTATGGTCCCCTACTTACTACCATGTAAAGCAGAGTGAGGGCTAAATTATAGAGGTATATAGTTTGATGTTTCGGCAATAAATATATTACAGTNACAGTTTTTCTCTAAAAAAAAAAATAAAGATCATGAAACAGTTTTAATAGCTCCCATTGACTCTTAAGAGCAGTTTGTACAATGTCAGCTTGCACAGTCATTTTTATGGTCCCCTACTTACTACCATGTAAAGCAGAGTGAGGGCTAAATTATAGAGGTATATAGTTTGATGTTTCGGCAATAAATATATTACAGTTTTAAAAATTGCTAAAAGAAAATGTTGCAACTGTATTATATAGTAATTGATATCAAAAAAAGAAGCAAATAATTAGTGACTTTTGGCAATGGTGTCAGGCAGAGAACCTGTCAGGTTCAGTTCAGTTCAATTTAGTTCAGTTGCTCAGTCATGTCCGACTCTTTGTGATTCCATTATTTGCAGCATGCCAGGCTTCCCTGTCCACCACCAACTGCCGGAGTGCACCCAATCTCATGTCCATTGAGTCGGTGATGCCGTCCAGCCATCTCATCCTCTGTTGTCCCCTTCTCCTCCTGCCTCCAATCCCTCCCAGCATCAGAGNGCCAACATCCACTGGATCATTGAAAAAGCGAGAGAGTTCCAGAAAAACGTCTACTTCTGCTTTATTGACTATGCCAAAGCCTTTGACTCTGTGGATCACAATAAACTGTGGAAAATTCTGAAAGAGTTGGGAATACCAGACCACCTGACCTGCCTCTTGAGAAACCTGTCAGGTTAGACCAGTTAATGTGCAGGAATCAATAGCTTCTTCTCCTCACACCAGACTCTCCTGCAAGCTGTTGATGATGCATAGTTCCCATTATTCTAAGGCCATTGGGGGAGGGGGTCATTACCCTTAAGTATTTCTTTCTAAATGTTTCTCTCGCCCATCTACTGCTGGGCGTCTCTTTCTCGCCTTTTCATGGACTCCTTTTCCTAACTGGCATGATCTTCCATTGCACCTCAATGAACTCAAGTGAATGGCAGTGTTCAAACATCTCCTCTGTGAACGCTACAAGATTCATTCAAGCAGGCACCACCATCCCCATTTCTCCTCTACTACTATAGTTCATAAGACAGAATTCAGTGTTGTGAATATTTGTTTGCATGTATTTTCACCGAGTTCCTGGTATTCAGGCAGTTTGTGTCATTTGTCTTTGTGTTTGGACTGGCACACTGCAGGTATGTAATACATGATTCTTGAGTGAATAAATCTTTAATGCTGTATAAATTCAGTTTACTATGCTGCCTTCAACACAGATTATTTTAGACTTTCTCTAGTCTCATGAGGACATAATAGTTAAATGAATGCGTGAAATGAAAGACTTTGTTCACTGATGAATAAAAGTGAGATTGACCAGTGGGGTATCTTTCAAGACACATCCTGGAGCCATTTTTTCCAGGGCTTACAAAACATTTAGAAGACTTAAATAAAATGCTAATACCATATGTAATGCTTTTTGCACAGGATATAAATTTAGCATATATATATGTATGTATGTAATGATTTGATAAGCACTGACACTGAGAGCATTGATTTTGGAGTCAAGTTGACCTGAATTCAAACCTAGATTTGTCACTTACTGGTTGAGTGATCAAAGAAATGGGACTTCATCTCTTTATTCATAAAATAGGGTGGAGGGGGCAGCAAATGAAGTCTGTCTCTTGAATTACCATGGAGATGAAGTATGATAATAGAGGCTCATGGAGCGCCACCCAGTGTCTGGCACTTGATATGAGCATAACTTAACAATCTCCCCCGTTTCTTTCCTCTTTTTTTTTTTCAGATTGCAATATTGTTGATGTTTTCACTCTCCATACTGTATATTATTGTTTTATTTGAAATAATCTTTTTGAGCATTTGAATTATGTCAATATAAATAATCTATTTTCTTTTTTAAAATTGAATTATAGTGGTTCACAGGGACTTCCCAGGTGGTGCTAGAAGTAAAGACCCGCCTGCAAATGTAGGAAACATAAGATATGCAGGTTCGATCCCTGGGTCTGGGAGATCCCCTGGAGGAGAAAATGGCAACCCACTCCGGTATTCTTGCCTGGAGAATCCCATGGACAGAGGAGCCGTCAAAGTGATCCATATATGTGTGTGTGTATGTATGTATGTCTTTCTGTGTGTATATATATGTACATATTTTTTCAGATTCCTTTCCGTTATCAGTTATTACACGACTTTAAATATGGTTCCCTGTGATACATGATAGGACTTTATTGCCTATATATTTTATTTATAGTAGTATTTATCTGTTACTTCCAAGCTCCTAATTTATCCCTCCCCTCATTTCCTTTTTGGTAACCTTAAGTTTATCATCTATGTCTGTGAGTCTATTGCTATTTTGTAAATAAATACATTTATATAATTTTTTTAGATTCACATAAGTGATTTAATATAGTATTTGTCTTTCTTTGTCTAACTTCACTTAGTACGATCATCTCTGGGTCCATCCATGTTGCTGTAAATAACCTTATTCGTTCTTTGTATGACTAATGCTCCATTGTATTGCATCTTCTTTACTCATTCATCTGTTGATGGACACTTAGGCTGTTCCCTTGTCTTGGCTATTGTAAGCACTTTCACAATGAACATTGAGCTGTATGTATCTTTGCAAATTAGAGTTTTATCTGGATATATGCCCAGGAGTGGGATTGCTGGATCATATGGTAACTCTATTTTTAGTTTTTGATGAACCTCCATTCTGTTCTCCATAGTGGCAACACTAATTTACATTCCCAGCAACAGTGTAGGTGGGTTCCCTTTTTCAATACTCTCTCCAGGATTTATTATTTANCATTGAGCTGTATGTATCTTTGCAAATTAGAGTTTTATCTGGATATATGCCCAGGAGTGGGATTGCTGGATCATATGGTAACTCTATTTTTAGTTTTTGATGAACCTCCATTCTGTTCTCCATAGTGGCAACACTAATTTACATTCCCAGCAACAGTGTAGGTGGGTTCCCTTTTTCAATACTCTCTCCAGGATTTATTATTTATAGACTTTTTGAAGAAGGCCATTCTGACTGGTATGAGGTGATACCTCTATGTAGTTTTAATTTGTTTTTCTCTAATAGTTAGCAATGTTGAGCATCTTTTCATGTGCCTGTTAGCCATCTGTATGTCTTCTTTGGAGAAATGTCTATTTAGATCTGTTGCCAATTATTTTTCATATTGAACTGCATTATCTGTTTGTATATTTTGGAAATTAAGCCTTTGTCGGTTGTATTATTTGCAAATATTTTCTCCAAGGAATGGTTTATTTTCGAGTTTTTTTTTTTAATCTGTATTCAACTCTTGTTTATTCATTTGTAAACTTGCCATGAAAAATTTAAAAAAACACAGGGAAGCTTTCTTTTGTCCCAAGTAACTATTAGCTATTATTTCTTTACATGTATACCAGCCCTCACTGCAATGATAGGTGTATTCAAGGACTAAAATCTGTTGTTCTTATCTGATTTCAAACAGTTGAGTAAAATAAATAATGGTTCAAAATCTATGCCATTTCTATCAATGAAAATAATAGTTATCTGTAACAGGTGTTTTAAAATATCAATTTAACTTTTAGGGATAAAGTGGGTAAAATTAAGTCCTGTATCTTGTGTATAGGGAAATTTTGTCCCTCCTTATGGGTAGAGCAGTTGAACACTGTTTAATGCTAATATATTAAATCCTATTTTTCATAAACCGAAGAGTTGTGAATAACATTGTATATTTCATTTTCATATTATGTAAACATTAGAACTAATGATTAAATTTCAGTTTATATTGTTTTCTGTGTTTATTTTACTTTAACCTAATTCAAAATATCTGATTAAAAATTTGGCAGGTGACTGAATTCTAACATTGGAAATGAAGAGAATGGTTCATCATAGAAATGACCACTAGATGGTGCTGGTTGCCTAATTTATAAATCTAAGCTGTTTTCTCAAAAGTGTGCTTCTCCCTTGTCTTTACTGATGTTTTCCAAATACAATATCTTATTCATGCTGTCAGTAAAATTGGAGTTTATAAAAATCTAAATTTGGAACATCCAAGTTTTTTTTTAAATGCTTCTTACTCTCCACTCAATCTTTTTTATTTCATGCCCTAAAAGGTAAGAGATAGTTTATACCTAAACCTAGAACTTAGTTATAATATCTAAATAGTTATTCTCAACATAATTAAAAATGGATAAACTGTCTCCTTCCATGCCCTCATTAATTTAGACATTTTTACTAGGAGTACAAATGATTCAATTATGGTATAACTTGGTTCAGCAAAAAACTTATATTATTGAGCTAGGCTGAAAGGGTAACTGTCAAATTTTCTATTATAAACTGTTTCTTCTTTCGCAGTATAACATAGGAGCTGAAGAAGGGCCAAAGCAGGTTCAGAATACTAGAATTTAGAGAAAGAACTTTTGATTATGTCTGAAATCCACAGAACTGAAAAGGCAAAATTCTGGTAAGGCAGTTTAAATTATTGTTTCCATTAATCCGGCAGGCTTTCAAGATTATTATTATTTTTTTAATGTTCAAAAGCACTGAAGAAAACAGAAGTAATGCAAACCTAGGAAAGGAATAGAGAGGCTACATATTACCTCCAGGTCAGTCAAAGAACACGTTGCAAAGAACACATAGAGAGGTCAGGCCAGTTGTGGGAGAGCCATAAAGATGTCCGGTTAAGTGTTGTTGCAGAAACATTGGATGAAATATCTAGAAGTCACACTTCCTTTTTTGATCATGCATTGTAATGGCTTATATCTATGACTGAACTTATAATGCTTTGTCTAGCCATACCATATAAGATAAAAATCAGAGAATTTGTAGAACCTATAGCATAAGCTTCCCAGGTGATATTAGTGGTAAAGAACCCGCCTGTCAGCGAAGGAAATAAAAGAGACGCAGGTTCAGTCTGTGGGTTGGGAAGATCCCCTGGAGAAGGGCATGGCAACCCACTCCAGTACTCTTGCCTAGAAGATCCCGTGGACAGAGGAGCCTGTCCTATCAGGCAAGAATGTAGGGATTTACCGTATGTTTCACTATGTTTAACATACATTTATCTCACTCTGGGTAATTGATGTCTTTAGATTATGTCACTTATTAACACTCAGTCTTTTGTTGTATTTTATTTATTTATTTAAGTTTATTTGCTTCTTTTAATTGGAACATTCAGTTTTGATGGCTCACATTTCTGCTATTATATGTTAACAAGCAGTTTTATGTTGTGTTTATATACAGAATGTTGGTCAGTGATGTCTAGTTAACCTCGTTTTGCTTTTATGCATTGCCTGCTTTGTCATATCATACTGCTAGTTGTTTTTATTCAGGAGTGTTCTGATTACATGTAGTTCTGTGATCCAAGTATGCAGATATGAAGATATTTACTTTCCATTACATTTTTAAGAGTTATAGGCAGAAATGGGTAGTAAGTTAGCTTTTAGAGAACATCCTTGCAATTTTTTTGCTTTTGGAGGGAGGGTCCACAACTTCTTTTTCACACATTATTTTCTTTTTATTTTAATTTATAAGCACAATATAATATTTTCAGCCTTTGTTTCCTCAGTGATTATTATATTAATAAAATAGAAAATGTAATGGCATTTCTGGAGGAAAATATGAGATTGAAAGTGTGTTTCAACATCGAGTAGAAATGATGATTTGAAGTAGTAAGACTCTAATATTACTCATTTAAAATATCACCAGCAACTTTCAGGAACAAGCCATATGCTTGTTCAATCCATGAGTTCTTCACTAAGCCAACAAAATTACTGGAAGATGCCTGTGCATTCCCACCTACCTAAGAAGAAGGATCTTATTAATATTTAGGCAACAGTAAAATCACTCCAAAAATCAACTTTATTTACGCATATAATTTTACAGTCTTATAAGTGAGGGAGGAACTCTGTGGTTGTTAAATATATGTAAAACCTTTCATGCTTAAAACGCAGGAAAAAGTTTAGGCACTATTGGGAGGAGCCGGGTAACTATAGTCTGCGGGATTGCAAAGAGTAAATAACGGCTGAGCAACTGAGCAAGCACACACCTGGTGTTAGATATGCATCTGGAATGGACTGAAGAGCTTTCAAAGTGTATCATATTCATAATGGCTAGAAACAGACTTGCAGTATATACTTATGTGTTAGTTTTCCTGTAAGAATGAGAACTGAGGAAAAATACAACATTTAATGTAATAACATCTAAAAAATAAACTGATTTATAAAAGTATAACAAACTTGTGTTTTCCATAATCAAATTTAAACCATGTCTGCTCTCCACAATAAGCCTTACATTTGGCAAACAAATGTTCAGTTTTAAGAACCACAAAATTGTTTCTGATCATCTCTGCAAAAACTGCTTCTACCGTTTTATCTATACAGAGTTTTCATAAATTGGAAATTTCGCTTAACTAAATCCCTCCATCTCCATCCTTCAAGATGTTGTAGTTTTATCTTTAATTTAGCTTCTGAAGAAAGGACTAGATGAGTACTCATCAATACTTTGTTGAAGAGAATTGAGTATGATACATCACACTATAGTAAAATTATTATGACAATATTACATTTTCAATACGGGAATCTCAATTCGTAGAACAATGTAAAGTTCAACATACCAAATATCTTATCTATTTTTAAAACAAAATATTCCCCTTTTACACCCCAATATAGTTAAAATTAAAAAGAGAAGAACCAGCAGTGCTTATTCTTCTCTAGCAGATGTGGGCAGATATTTAGGCAGGTTGCAGTTCAGACTCTGGGAATTATCCTATGAAAAACCTGCTTCGAAACTGAAGGCATCTGAGAATATTAAAAATATAGAACTATATATTTCACCCTCCTGATTTCATGGATTTAGTGACAGTTTTCCATGAGCTGTATTCATTCAGCCCTAATAATAATTCTTCAGTCACCTCAGTTCAGTTCAGTTCACTCGCTCAGTCATGTCCGACTCTTTGCAACTCCATGAATTGCAGCATGCCAGGCCTCCCTGTTCATCACCAATTCCTGGAGTTCACTCAAACTAACGTCCATCGAGTCGGTGATGCCATTCAACCATCTCATTCTCTGTCGTCCCTTTCTCCTCCTGCCCCTAATCCCTCACAGCATCAGAGTCTTTTCCAATGAGTCAACTCTTCGCAAGAGGCGGCCAAAGTACTAGAGTTTCAGCTTTAGCATCAGTCCTTCTAAAGAACACCCAGGACTGATTTCCTTTAGGATGGCCTGGTTGGGTCACCTTGCAGTCCAAGGGACTCTCAAGAGTCTTCCCCAACACCACAGTTCAAAGACAAGGAGTAAGCGTGTTTTCATTTCATGGCTGCAGTCACCATCTGCAGTGATTTTGGAGCCCCCCAAAATAAAGTCTGACACTGTTTCCACTGTTTCCCCATCTATTTCCCATGAAGTGATGGGATCAGATGGCATGATCTTCGTTTTCTGAATGTAGAGCTTTAAGCCAACTTTTTCACTCTCCTCTTTCACTTTTATCAAGAGAGTTTTTAGTTCCTTTCACTTTCTGCCATAAGGGTGGTGTCATCTGCATATCTGAGGTGACTGATAGTTTTCCTGGCAATCTTTATTCCAGCTTGTGTCTCTTCCAGTCCAGCGTTTCTCATGATGTATTCTGCATAGAAGTTAAATAAGCAG